>VXAL01004295.1:103459-187028 GCA_013399475.1 Chauna torquata
TCCACCCTCACTTTGTGTCAGCAGGTAGAGCCCGGGGAGCCGGGACGCCTTCGCCCGGCGCTCGCCCACGGGCGCTGCTCCACGGCTCCGCAGCAGCGCCCGCCGCTCCCGCGGGATCCGTTCGCCTCCTTGATCATGGTCGAGCAGCCCGCTCGGGCTCACCGCGGGATCGCTGCCGATGGTTCAGCTTTTGCTTTCCTTCGCGCTCCCCGCGTTTAGAGCCGGTAATCGCATAGGGTGGAACGAGAGGAGAGGCTTTCGTACTTCGCGGGAGCTTTTCGGAAGGGGGTTCGGAGTCTTTCTCAAGTCCGCAGATTGCATGCGGACACTTCACTTGCAGCCATGCCTGCCCCGGGAGCTCTCTCTCTGCAGTAATGTTCTCCCTTTGATCTCGCTGGATTCTCTTTCGGGCTTCGGAGCTCCACTCGCACCTACCTGCCTGCTGCATGTGCGTGAGACGACTTTCCTTTCGTTACTTCTTTTTTAAACGTTTTTTATTTTAAATAATATTGTGTTTTTAAAAAAGAACAAGAAGACCTGAACCAAACATCAGATCCACAGTTTTCTTAAGCTACTGGAAATAACTTTTTCTAGGATTTATAGAAGCATTTCCATCTGCCCTAGCCCCTGTGGATTGCAGCAGGCGTGCTGCCTAACAGGTTTGCAGATCTTTTTTTCTTTTTAAAATCACTTTTCATAGCTGAGCGATTGCTTTAACTTTTGTTTTAGTTGCACATACCCTCTGTATAATTCTCCCAGTTGTGAAGACTCCTCGATAAGCTTCATGTGACTTTTGGGCAGACCATGGAACTTTATATTTTATTTTGTGGGGCCTTTAGTTGGGATCTTCTTGGAAGTGGCCATACCGGAACTCGTAGCACAAGGGAAACAAGATATGCTGTAACTTTTTGCTTGATACCTGTTTTGCTTGGTGTCTAAGCTTTTAAAGTGTTTTGGGGCCTTTTTAAAATCTCCTGGGAACATGAAACTATGAAGAGAAGCTTCGTACGTCAGTAATTATCCTTGGGAACTGCACCCGAAGTCAGACCGAGCCTGGATTGTTAGGAGAAAACTAAAACTGATCTCTAAGCCTGAATGAAGCATTGCTGGCACAGGAAGGATGCAAGGGATCAACTCGATTTGGAAGGGAACAATACAGTAGCAAACTTTTATTTTTACTACAAATTCAAGAAATACCTCCTGCACAATTTTTAAGAAGGATACTGGTAATTGCGGACAACATTCAATGTGAAGAGTGTGAGCGTATATGGTGGAAGAGATGCCTTGCTGGCAAGAAGGCAGTGTGTCTCTCAAGCATATTTGAGATGGATGCTTTGAACCTGATGATTTTCCTAACTCCTGGGCAGGAGACACCAGGACATCGCGTCTATGGAGGAACCTCCCCGTGCCTCCTTTCTGCGAACCTGAGGAGTTCTTAATGCTGCAGGAGATTCCTCTGTATATGAACTGATCCCTCACTTGCAACCTGCTCATTCTCTTTCATTGATCTTTCTGGATTTATCTGCTGGAGGGGGGACTCCTAACTTAGGATTGTTTTTGTTTTGTTTTGTTTAAAGTATGCTTTTGAGCTCCCAGCGGCCTTTGAGCACGTGGCACCAAGGAAGAGAAATGATGATGGCGAGAAGCAGGACGGCAGTGCAGTAAGCAGCGCGGGCAGACAACAGCGGCCGGTACCCCAGCCCCTCTCTCCCCTTTCTCCTGCGCCTCAGGAGCCGGCGCTGCGCGCTCTGCACCCGCTGTTGGAAGCTGCTGGCAGGGCAAGGACGCGTTCCTGAGCGGTATGTGTGGCCAGAGCGCGCTGCTGCAGCTGGTAGCATGAGTGGTGGCCCCCAGCTGCAGCTGGCTGTCCTCTGGCCTTGGCTGCTCATGGCTACCCTGCAGGTAGGACTTGGCCATACAGGGCTGGCGCTGGCAGCAGCAGTCGAGTCCGAGAGGTCGGCAGCGCAGAAAGCGATCATCAGGGTGATCCCCCTGAAAGTGGAGCCAATCATCCTGGAAGGAGAGTTCGCAAATGTCGCTGAGGTTACTCCGGCCGAAGGCAAACTGCTTCAGGTAAGAGCAGCTCTGTTTTATCCAGCCCTCCCAGTCTCACGTTCCCGCTCCTTCTGTCCTTGCCCCGTTTTTCCCTCCTTCCTGCTCCAGCTCCCAGCATAATGCGTTTGGCTTTATTTCCCAACTACACATTTATAACCTGAGCAACGAGGTATTTTTCATGTGAGCTGTCCACCCGTTTGTTTTGGTTTTTTTTTGTGCTGTTGCTCTTCAACCTTGCGCAGGGTTTTGAGGCAGAAGTGCTTATGTAAGTGGTTGGTTCTTCGTTCTGCCACCATCTGTAGTCGTGCTTCTGTTAATGTTAATTTTGGATATGGTCAATCGATCCCAAGAAGATTGTTGTGTATCTTAATTGAAGTTATAAAACTGAGTGTGTTGAGTCACATGTTGGGACACAAAACATCTGACAGAAAACATGATTATTTTTTCTTTGTGAAATCTATAAAGTTTTGTGCACGCTTCTGCTAATAGCTAGGGTTCTGTTACAGCTAAAATACACGTCCAGATGTTGCCCACCAGAATTACTGACCCTGCTAGTTGTAGTCTTGCCTGTGGTATTGCCTGTACCCGGAAGCTGAATTTTATCCATCCAGTGGTTCCTATATGGTGTCACCACCATGTATGTTTATAAGTGAAATTAATGCTGGTTTCTGACCTTTAGTAAGAAGGGAGAGCATCTGAACATCTTGCTGTGAGACGCAGATGCTACTGAGAGCTGTGCTGTTCAGTGAACACTCATCTCCTGTGTACGATATGTTCTGAGCTCAATTTCTGAGACCTTGTGTACTCTCTGTTTTCTGTTGGTAATTTGCTCATCGGTTGTGCTTTATTCTTGAAAACCAAAAATGACAGAATAGTCTGCATTAACATTGAACCTTAGTTTTTGCATGGCTTTTTCCAGGCTTGACTTTCCAAATGTGGTTTGTTTTAATCTGAATCTTGATTAAGTTTGTAACCTGTAAATTTAAATTAAAATCATAAGTTTTGTATAGTCTTGTAAGAAAAGAAATGCAATTGGGCCAGCTTTAGAACACAGTCACGTGGCTGAAAATGAAAATAGATAATTTGTGACGTTTATAGATCCTGTTTGCAAAGCCTTTTGAACTAATTGGAATGAAAGCTATGTTATAAAATTATATTACCAGGGTAAAAATATCTTAGTCAAATGTACTCAAGGTCCTGTTCTGTCGTGAGGCAATGTCCAGGAAAGTCAATATTTATTCCTTACAAAAACTACAGTGGTGTTGCAACTGAGCACAAAGTATGGAGTATGGACCTTTTTTAAATGAGAAGGTGATAACCTCTTCTGTATGATGTTGGAATGTTTTTAACCACTTGCAGTGATTCAAACCGTGATTTTTGTGTCACGTGCAGTCGCTGAAGCCCACCCTGCAGTGCAAACAAATGAGACATTTTGAAGATTAAGCCATGAATAGCGTAGGGTTTTCAAATGAACTTCATTTGTTAAAAATCATCCTCAAAATGGAGAGGGTTGCAGAAACTCTAATCTAATCTGTTTGATTTGTGTAAACAGACACTGACCACCTGCGTTGTATATGTGTTTAGGCCCTGGTCCTGCAGCTAGGTTTGCACAGGTGATCATTCCTGTTCCGTATCCCACTGAATTCTGTGCTGTTTTGAAGGGTTCACACACCCGGATCCAGTTGCAGGATTAGTGCGTGATGTTGGGACTGGGGGGTCAAACTGTGCCTGCTGCGGCAGGATGTTTGCCAGGCACAGGGCTCTGGGAAAGCGAGAGTCCACCTTACCCAGCACCCCATGAGTTCATCTTATGGTGTGGCTTCTAATTATGCCACTGCATAGCAAAACTCATAATATAAAATGCCATCTAAATACTTGGGTCCTGATCCTGCAGTAGGTTCTTGCCTTTGGAAAGACAAAATTTGAGACCAAACGGGAAATGGAGCCATAACTGTTAAGGTAGAAAATAAGTAAGAACTTAATAGGAGGAGCTATTTTTAGTTTACATTTAAACAATCAGATATTAAATACACCTGAATTATGCTTCATTGGAAAATCTCCTTTTACATGTGGTTGCCAACATCCCACTCTTGCAAAAATGTTACAGGCCACGTGCTTAACTTTGATGTCATTGGAAATCTTAGGTAAATAAACTTCAGCCTGTTCACTCATACCTTCATAGTTACTTCTTTATATGTAATTTAGGTATCTTTACAATTAATGAGCTAATAAGTCTAGTTTTTACATTGGTTTTGGCTTGGCCTTCATGGCTATGTTCGGAGTCAGTGAGATGCAGTCATTCCTCACGTGCATCGCATGAGAACACAAACTGCAGAGTCTAGCTTGGAAAAGGCAAACGCATGGTTCAGACCTGCTTTCAAAATAGCGTTCTGTTAGTTCAGTGGTGTAATGAGGTTGCTTAAGGATAAGTGCTGCAGAATTAGCCTATATTCAAGTAAAGTTCTCTTTAACTTGTAGTTCTTTTTATATTGTTTTGATCAATATACTTTTAGAAATACATTCTTAATTTATATAGAAAATCCAGCACATCAGTGATTGAGTCTCGCCAACCACACTTCTAGCATTAGCGTTTGCTTGCTTTCACTTCTTCCCGCCATATTCTCCAGGATCATCTGTGGAAACTAACCCTGATCGTCCTGTTACATTCTTAGAAACTAACTTTAAAACTATCTTCCTTACCTCCAAAATAACCCAAATGTCGAATTCCCACTCACACCCCTGTCCCCCGTGACCAGTTTTCTGGGAAGTCTGTGGATTTTAGTTTCTGCAGTTTGCCCATCAGGTCAGGGAGCAGGCCCAGGCTGCCCGCTGGGGCTGCTGGCCATCAGCCCGTCGCGGCGTGGGCCAGGCCGCGCTACCTCTGCCGCTGCGGAGGCTCAGGGCCGCTGCTGGATGATGCAAAGGGAGAGGAATTTCTCAAGTAGGCAGAGCCACTTAAGACTTTATAGGTCAAAAAACCAACACCTTAGACTTCTTACAGAAACCGTCTTCAAGCTTGCTCAGAGCACAAGCTTGTCCGGATATTACGTGCTGTAAGCATTAACTATTGCTTAACAAACGAGAAGTAGCATTGTGCACTAGCTGGCAGTTTCCAAATGGCTGGAGGTTTAGGTCTCTGTTGAGCTCACTGCAGCATGTACTTCTTCTGAAAAAAGTCCCAGGGAAGTCAGAAAAAGTCCCTGTATTAAAACTGGAAGAGCCAAACCTTTCACACAAGTAGGCTGTAAAGAATGTGTTTGGATCTTACTAACTGGAAATCCAGCAGCAGCTAAGGATTCAGCACACCCTCCAAATCACAACTATAGCTGTTTGCCAGATCAGCTCCCTTCAATATAATTGCTAATGCAATTTCTGTGACTGCTGCTTTTGATATTTTTGCTGTTCTTTTAGCTTATTTTTGATGAATAAAATCTTGTTTTCCTTCTTAGCCATGCCTCAGTCTCCATTTGATACTGGAGAGAGTTCACAATGTTAGTTAGAAAATAGATAGGAAAATAAGGAAAGGTTTGGAAAGAAAAGGAGAGAGCTGTTTAGAGACTTGAGAGAAGGAGGTTTAAGATTTATCGAAATGGAATTACAACAGAGTTCACATGCAAATCTAATATTGTTGAAGAAAAAAGTTTTTTATTTGAGAAATAGTGCATTGCTTAATTAAAGGCTTTCTAGTAAAGTTTATATAGAAGCATGCATAATTAAAACAGAGCACTAGTATATTTTTTTTAATTCGAGTATATATAACCTCAATCTTGTATACAAGGGAAAGGATGGTACCACTAGGATGTATGGTGTGGTTGGGATTGTTACTAGTTTTCTCTTTAGTTCTGGTGCTACTATTTTGGGAATAGTGTTAAAAGTTTGAAATAAGTCCCAAACAATAATATTTGAAAAGAGATACATAAACTCAAACTACTCTATTTACAACTGAGAAGGCAAACCGATGATCAATCACTTTACATGCCTACATGCAGAAAAAATACCAGATAGTGGAAGTCTTATTTTATCACAAGTCTCAAAATACTTTGTTTCGTTTCCGTATAGTTTTACCAGTTACATAATAAGGTGATTGCATGAGAAAGTCAACTTTCATTTACCCACTGAGCACATTGTTTTAGCTTATGACTGCAGAAAAAAAGCTTGACAACAGAGAACAAACTCCCTAAAGGCTTAAAGCAAGGATTATCCTCTTTCCTCCCCCTCCAAAGAAACAAATCATTAAAAAACAATGTTTTTAAAGTCAGCCTTCCAGTTAGAGTGGAACAAGTAAGAATTAGAAGATCCTAAACAGTAACTTTTTTGGGTGTTGTACACAATTGAAAAGCTGATTATCATATATAGATATAGCCAGAAAAGAAGCATGGTGCATTTTTAACAGCAATGATAATTAACCATTGAAATTACCTTAAAGTTACTGGTACAGTGAATCCAACATGATCATCCCAGAAATGGAGAGTGTTTCCAATGTTGCAATGCATAGTGCTGCTGGGGAATTATAATCACCTACTTAACTGCTCGTAGAGGTTTACACTCCCAACCCATAAGAAAGTAAATATATTAGTAGTCTTATATACTACCAGCTCCTGGATCAACAAAAGGATGTTGAGTGCATAATGTTGACAGAGATCAAAGAAGTGGGAAAGTCTAACCAAATGATAATGGGGACTTAAATTACCTGTGAATAAACTGGTCAGATAGCACAATAAGAGTAAGTTCAAAGAAGCAATTTCTGCCTCTTGGAACAGCTAGTACTAGAGTACACAGAAAGATATTCTTGACTTAGTGTTAAGTAATGTGCAAGAACTAACTCAAAAGCTAGCAATAATTGAGCCACTTGTATTGACTGCAGTATAATAAAATTCATTGTCTGAGTACCAAAAAGTAGAATTCTGACAGCAACCTTTAGAGCTGGAAATTGCAGTGAAGTGAAACAGTGTGACAAATGGCTCTTACAGTTTAAAAGAAATATCTTTGGATGTGACATAGATACTACTCAAGAAAGTAGAAGTAGTCTAGGAAACATACAAAGCCTGGAATTAAAAAGGCAATTGTAACCCAATAAAAGTACATTGATAGTAGTCAAGAAACTATTTGGGCCAAACAGATCTTCTAAAATTTGGGCATATAGTATTAGTATAGGATTAACATGGTGTACAGTATAATATACAGTGTAGATTAGTATAGTGTAAGTAATTAGCATTAGTGTAGGATTGAAGTGTATCTGAAAGGTGAGCCATTAAAGTCCACATGCAGAGTAGGGAGTCTCAGCTAGAGTCAGCTGAGCTTAGGGGCGGTTTCTGATCTTCCATCCCTCTCTTGAGCATATGCAGAGGCTGAGTTAGAGCTTTGCATTTTGTGTCTTCTCCTTTCCTGATCCAGAAGATGCTTGGTGGGAAGCTGTTCTGTGTTTAAGAAAGTGTTTGAAGGGCTCCAAACCCAAATCTTCTGCCACCAAGGATGTTTCTCAAATGCCCGCTGGTGCACCATCTGTTGCTGGTCCTTGTCCCAGTAGGGGACCCATATAGGTAGGCATAGACCCATCCTGGATTGAAGATTTTCAGTACAAAAAGGGGCATGGATCTGGAGGCCCAAGTAATGACATGGAGCAAGCATAAAGACCAGAAATAAAACCAACAGCAGCAGAGCAAAGCTGCGTGTCAGAAGGCTATGTCAACAGGGCTGGAGTGAGTGACAGTCAGCAGAGGACTCCTGGCCACGCACACCCTTCCTGGAATGTCTCCAAGGAGCAAGTGGACATTTCCCAAAGATAAACTGGCAGGAGGGGTGAGGCTACAAGGAAAAATTTGTTTTTGTTCTGTGCCTACATAAAGCTAAATGTTTGTTAGGCATTTCGTGCAGATTACGAAAGCCTATTCTGAATTGCATGGTAATTCATTATTTTTAAATGGCAGCTTTCAGAATTATCCAAGTAATACAAACTTCTCAAGCTTTGCATGATCAAAGACAGCTCTGGTTTATTAGAATTTATTTTAAACAAAAATTATGATATACATTTTTATGTATTGTATCTCTGTATTTTTCAATGCTTAGAGCTCTCAAAGTGCCTTAAAGCTTTCTGTGGACTCACCCCCCCAAAGTCTTATTTCATCTGAAAACAAGAAAGTTTTAACCTAAAAGGAAGAAAGTAATAAACGAGTACAATGGAAATCTTTGATCTTCAGGTCTAACTGTCTTCAGTATCATAAAATCTGTACAGCAGGGGTTGCCAAGAATCAAATAAATACATGAAATTTTGGTTTATAAACAAAGCGGAATTGTAAGCTGAACCTCAGAGTGTGGGGTTGTAGAGCACACTTGAGTAGTGAACATTCAGATTTTACCACTGGTTCTTTCACTTGAAAGCGTTATCTGTAGGAAAGTCCTAATCTCTTGGCATGTTTAGGAGTTTATTTCTAAAGCAGGTTGGTGTGAAATATCTAAAGACAAGTGTGTATGTCAGTAAAATACTGAAGCATGTGTGTATTTATCTCTCTCACTTTTTCACTATATGTTTTTTGTTTGTAGGGTACAAGCTGCTCTATGTTCAATGGTTGCATCCAGTCCCTTTAGACTTGAGGTATTAATGTATTAGTTGCATGTGTTGTTTTAGATACATATTTTTAAGTTGTTGCTCCATTTTCAGATTTGGCGTGTTCTCTAGTCACCTCACAAAAGGCAACTAGAAAGCCTGGGTTGTGTTACTTTGCATCCTTCTCTGTGTCACTTACGTCATTGGTCATCTTCTTGCCAGATGAAGCAACCCCACAGATGAACTGAAGTCCATCTCAGTATAAGATTTATTTAAATTGTTTTTTTGTTTGTTTGTTTTTTTGTTTTGTTCTTCTTCCAGGACATGATATCCGAACAATCTTGTTGCCTAAATAATCAGCTTTCAAAATAGCTGTGCCTGTCAGTGATGAAAAGAGATATCCTATGCTGACATTCCCCTTTTAATGCTGTCTTTGGATGCATCAAAAGCAAATACTAAAAACGTAGTAGAAGTGATCCTCCTTTTATACTCAGTGTTAGTAGTGTCACTGTGGAGAGCTTTACCTGGTTCTGGTACGCAGGTTTTAAGAACGATATAGAAGTATTGGAAGAAGCTGTAGGGAGAGCTACAGAAGTGATCCCAACTTCAAAATGTAATGCTGAAGGAATTCAACTGTTTTCAGCTTTTTCAAAGTGTAAAATGATCATTGCTGTATACATGTATCCGTTTATACATAGGATTGCATATAAGGAAAGGGTGAGAGCAGCTTAGCTGACAGACATAGCCAGATCTAGTAGCTGAAAACTAAGGTTAGATAACTAGTGTTACACAATCGTTTATCTCAAAATTTTTAGATAAAACAGATAGGTTTTTCACTGTAAGTATAATTAAAGGTTACAACAAGTTACCAGGGGAAATTTTGGTTTTCCCTCCATTCTAGGTCCTTAAAATGAGATTAGATACAGACAGGAAGAAAGCATATAAAGTAGGCTTATGTAGCCTGGATGGTCACAGTGGTCTCTTCTGTCTTGGAGTTCTGTCATTTTTTTAAATCTCTCTTTATTTTTCCAGTATTTCACTGCCCGCAGAGAACAGAAACTGCCTTTCATTTGCCTGTAACACTTTCAGTCTGCATTAAGGAATTGTAATCACATCTCATGCATTGGAGCTTCTGGCTTGATGCCTGTGTGGGTCAGGAGGGAACTCTTCTCACCCCTTTCATGCAGAGTTGCCCAAGAGTAATTTTGGGACCTTGTCACCTTTTTTGGGATCATCAGGGATTGACCTCGCCTGAAAACAAGACGCTAAAATGTATGGTCAGTGTTCAAAGGTAGTGGAGAGAATATTGTTTCACAAATGCTTAGGCTGTATGCATTACTGCCATGCGCAAGGAAGAACAGATTGCCAGCTTTGAAGTGGAAGACACTTTCTCCCCACCGCCACCCCGTTCAAATGATCAGAAACTTTGGGTGTGGACCATCTTCTCCTGCATTTTGAGACATGAGTCATCCTCATAGATCATCAGATGTATTCTCACCTCATCACTTCCCTAGCCCTAAAGGGGCTAGTTAAGGACATTAGTGGCCCTTTGATTTCTCTTTTGTTCAGTAATTTGGTCTCCAGTGATCATATGGGTTAATCTAATGCGTACTACTG
Source organism: Chauna torquata (assembly GCA_013399475.1). NCBI lineage: Eukaryota > Metazoa > Chordata > Aves > Anseriformes > Anhimidae > Chauna > Chauna torquata. The sequence goes on from VXAL01004295.1 coordinate 113,676, forward strand.
TGCTCAGTATCAGGACAGTTGCAGAAATGTAATGGGTTGTCATATACAGAAATTCTGACTAGGTAGTTGAATTACTTCCTTTGGCCATAAACTCTGTGAAACAAATGTAAAGTTTTTATACAAAGCTCAGTTATGATCTTTGTGATTATAAGTGATCTCTATGATCTGAGCTATTTTTTTCTACTCATCTGCTTTCTAGAGTTTTTTTCCTTTATCTTTGCCCCTTACATTTTCATTTCACTTTTTGCTCAGAACAATATTTTTGTTATTTTTCTGTATGTGGTCTTCATGATCACTATCAGTACATAAAATTACTGTTGCCTGGTGTCATTTGCCTTGGACAGTTTGCTTTCCTCATTTCTTCTCTGTGATCGTCTGTTCTTTTGCAGTTATTTTTTTCTGCTATCTCCTTCAGAGTACCTCTGACATCTATTTTGTCTCTGATGAGGAAGATGGCTGCAACAAAAGCTGTCGTTTGTAAACTTTGTGCAAAGTACATACCTTCATGAGAGACATAGGTAGTTGTTATCTGATTTGTTTGGGTGATGGATGAATCCCATGTGCTTGTGCAACATGCAGCTCCTACAAGCCCTCTGTTAGAAAAGATGATCAAAATAGTTTCTGTGGGCTCTTGCTTGAGAAACCACCACGTGCCATTTCTGATGGTTGCACCTAGTCATGGCCTGAGTTGGTGCCAGCCCATGCTTTCATGCTCCCTCTCTGCCTGCTTTATGATTGCTTTTTCCATAAAACAAAGACTAGGGAATGCCCAGGGAGAAGGTCCCTGTTGAGTATTCCCTAAGAAAACCAGTCATAGCTTCCCTCTGCTGAAGACACCCGAATGGACCATCTTGAGCACACATGACATAGCAGAGCGTTCAGCCAACCTATCACACTGATTTTGGTAGGCTGAGGATGATCAAATGAAATGAACTGCAGGAAATGTAGCAGTAAGGGGAAGCTTCAATTACAGCCAGTATCGTTCAGGGAGCTGCTAGTCAGGGAACCAAAAAGAGGAGCTGTGCTCGCCTTGGCCCTTTTCAAGACCTCATTCAAAATCAACTTTTGAAAAGCTGCTCCGTGATGGTGACAGTAATGTATTTTGTTCCTGCAAGGATGTTGAGAGAGAAGCCAAAAAGTCTTCCACAGTTGTATTTTAATTCAGAAAGGGGAGCTACATAAAATTGAGTGAGCTCGTTAAAAAGAATCTAAGAGGGCAACTAAGAGTTATATCATTGCAGCTGACTTGAAGGTATTTAAGGACACTACAGAAGGAAGGAATTGAGATCAAATGTACCTCTCAAGAAATACTTGAAAAATTGTATAAGGAGATCCATATACCTAAACATAAGGGTAAGAAAGTACATGAAAGCATCCCGAAAAAGCAAAAATTTTGGTAAAATGAGAAAAAGAGGAAGGATCACACATTCTAACAAGCTAAAATATGTAAAAACATAATGAAATGAGTTAGGAGAACAGAAATTATTTGCAAATGATAGAATAACTAATAATAGATTCTCTTCAGTCACATCAGAAGCAGAAAGCTTGCCAGACAATCTGTAGGACCTGTACAAAACTGAAGTATAAAAGATGTACTCAGGGCAGCTAAACTCATGGCGGAAAAATGAACACAATTCTTTTTGCGCTTTCGTCTGTCTCCAGCTGAAATGTCTGTAGATGAGATAATGATGTAGATAGACAAAATTAGCATTATCAGTCACTGGGATCAGGTGGTATTCACCCAGGAGTTGTGGAGGATGGAATAGTTGAACTATTAACAGTGTTAATAAACTCATATTTAAAATCACTGCAAGGCGGCTGTTGCGATAATAGTTTTTTTGCAGGTTCCAAGTCATCCAAGAAAGCCCAGACCAGTATGCTGTAAAATCCATATGTAGTAACTTGTCAGAAACCATAATGCAGAGTGTAATAAGTGGACAGTTGGGTAGGTCCAGCTGAATTTCCAAGATGTTCTCAGCAGAGGCTTTTAGGAAATTAAGGGTTGGAAGGAGAACACTGACTAAATAATTATTAGAAGATAGGAAGCAGATGGTAAGAGTAACTGGCACATTTTCACAGTGGAAGAAGCTGATGACTGTGGTTTCACAGGCATATGCTTTGGTAGCCGTGCCATCCAGTACGTTTATAAAGCACATGGGAGATAAATGCTTGGTAATGTTTTAGAGCTTTCTAATACATTAACTAGTTTGAAGTAATGAAGACAAGGATCAGCTATGAAGTACCTTAAAAGACTAAAGACTATAAGAAGATGTGCACAGGAAAGCAGCCATCACTCTACATGAAGGTGTTTTGCTCCGAGTTGTTATTGTACACTTCGAAACTGTATCTTGTGATTTTAACATATCGTTCCATGAAAGTGTCAGCTTAGTACTTGGTGTTTGTCAAGGATATAAAGAGAATGTGAGGAATGAAATGAAGATAGAATAAAAGAGAGAACATCTTTATGGTCCTGTATAAATCCGTGATACAGCCACATGTTGAATGCCGTGTGAAGTTCCGTTCCTCACACGACTAAAAATGTTGAAGTAGTATTGGAGGAGGTTTGGAGAAGTACTTGAGGATAAGAAAAAGTATAATATGTATTTCATACAAGGAACAACTAACTGGACTGATCTTCTGGCTGGAAAAGAGGCAGCCAAAGGGTGATATGAAAAAGACCTACTGAGTCATAAACAGGGATTGACTGTTAGTCTCTTTCAATATGAAAACAATGGGGCATCATGTGAAGCTACTAGGAGCCAGGCTCAAAAGGAACAAAAGGAAGTGCTGCTTCATACACTGTTAAATTAACCTGTGCAATTCCTTGCTGCAGGAACTGCTGTTGGATGCTAAAAGCTAACAAAGGTTCAAAAACATCTGGAGCTAGTAGAGGGGAGAAGATTCCATCAATGGCTACTAAATAACAGGTACCAGTTTTGCCTCAGGAAGTCTATAAAATGCAGCTCGTTGAGGGCTTGGAGAGTGTTCTGAAGAGAAGCCCTATATGCTTGTCCTGTTCTTACACTCTTCTGCAGGAATCTGTTGTTGGCAACTGTCAAAGCAAAGATCATGGACTAGATGGACCTTTGATCTGAAGCCACACAGCTGTTCTTGTATTCTTATCTTCTCTAGGACAGCTTTTCAGCCATTAAGCCCAACACCATCAGCACCAGCCCTTCCAGTTGACTTCTGCTCTGTTTGGACAAGTGTCTGAGGAAAACTGCAATAACTACATCTTTCACCATTTGTTACCGACTTTGAGCTCAACTATTTGTTCACTCAGAAGGCACCATACAGTTCCTTGGGATCCACTATTGCAAATCTCCTCAACACATGGCTTTCAACTGGTGCTTTTAAGCTGGGTTTGATGTCCTTGGCACTTTGGCCTTCATATCATCCTGGGTATATATCAGGATATAACCAGGAGGGCTCACTTTTTCCTCCTATTTCTCCCATTGATGTCCTCCCTCTTCCCCTCTTTGGGGCACAGATTATCTGCCCAACCAGTGCCGATGCCACAGCACCCAATCAGTGCTAGGGAGCAGGGACTGAATGTATACTGTTTAATTTTGCAGCTTCCTGCCCTTTTCAAGGACCTCTGTCACAAGATACTGTTGTGGCAGGAGACTGCTGACTAGCTAGCTCTGTTAGGCAACACTGAATGTATTCATCGCTCCTCATGTTCCCAATGCTTAGTGTATGTTGTAGACAGCAGAGCCTATATCTTTGATACCTACCAGAGTGTTTGGGTAGTGTACATATACATCCATACCTCTCTCCTTGCCTAGGGAGTGAATCACATTAATCGAAGAACATCAGGTATTTGGTCACCAAGAAGACCAGTCGGTGTGTTGAAGTCAAAAATAGTTTCAAACCCTTGCCAGCTGTACCACTTTCATTTTAAGGTCTTCGTGTTCAGGTAATGTCAAACAAGATATTCTGAGGCCCCGTCTTTTCTATTGGAAGTCATGGAGCTAGGGAATCCAGTGTGTCTGGTGGTAACCCAGCTGTCGGGAATGCTGAACATATCAGTAGCAGAAAATTATTTTAGCCAACAGACTGCAAGTGAGAAATGTGGGATAATGTCTGAAGGAATAGCTTGCAGAAGCTAGGAGTTTTGCAAGATTGACTTCTTCTCCTTCGATGTCAACAAGTCCTGGCTCAGTTGCCTATAGGCCAGCTTGTTTCTTCAATTCTTGATTCTTTGGTCTGAAGGGTTAGTTAATATCTGTCTAATCCTTCTTCCCCTGAAAGCCTACTGTAAAATAAGGCAAGATGCATTAGTGGTTGTCCTGCACGCTTCAGGCTGGCTGGCACAGGCTGAGGAAATGCTAAAGCCAGAGTTATCAGTGTGGTGCCCAGAAGCTTGCCAGTCCTCCTAGACTGACTCACGCAGAAGTCAAGCCATTTCTCCAGTCCATCCTCTGAACTCCCAGCTCATGATTTTGATGCTTGATAATGGTTGTTATTAGAAGAAGCCTCTCATCTTAGACTTTGTGTCCCTACATAGACCTGTGCTTCAGTGGTTCTGGATTGTTCACTTGGACTAACGAGCAGTAACGTGTGAATTACATCAGTGCAGATACCTGAGCAATCCTTTTTGTCCATCTGAGGGATTTTCAACTTTCTTTGACTCTGGGGACCTAAAATTCTAAATGGAGCTTTGATAAAAGAGTGTTGACCTCTATCCCAGTATGGAGTCTTACGCAGGATCTCACAATCCAGACAGTGTGATAATGTGAGCCTGTGGCAACTTGCTTATTCCTCTAACCTTTTCTTAAATGTGACTTTTCTGGTAGCAAGAAGTTCTGCCAGAGGGCGAGAAAGACCCACATGCTAAATGCCTAACATCCAGTGGCTTTTTTCCCCCTCCCAAGACAAGGTTTCTCATATGCTTTCCCGAGGTCATATCTAAGTTTCACTGGAGCCAGAAAATAACCCTTCTTTTCCTGCCAGCGAACCCCAGACCTTCAGAGACAGTGGCATGTCTCTTCAGACATTTGATGTCAAGCAGACCATCTCTTTCCTGTCTACACAGAACCAAACCTGTCAGGTGGCCTCTGTTCATTTGTGTCATGAACTGGGAGATAAAGAGGTACAGTGATACTGGTAATTGCATAACGTATTGTATCAGGAGATGTTATGATACTACCTAAATGTTCATGCCTCCGGCCATCAGTAAGTTCCATCAAAGGTCAAGTTGTACAATAGCTTCTCTAGAGGATGTCTCCATTCTTGACATCTGCAGAGCAGTCATGTGGAGTTCCATTAAACGCTATACCACTGTAGATGCTTCCAGGAGTTATGCCAAATTAGGCAGATTGTGGTTTGCAGACTACTCTAAAATGCTTGTGATGCCCCTCCCTGCTTACCTGTGGGGAGAGACAGGTAGGGAATTATTACTTGCAGTTACTCAGCTTTTGAATATGTGTGTGGACTGTCATTTGAAGAAGAAAAGAAGATAACTTGATAGTAATTGGGCTGTTTTGAGATGTATAGTGCAAATCTGACTGTTTTCTCCTCTTCCACTGAAATCTTGTGGTTGGGACAAGTTGCAGGCCCACACAGAACTCTGTATCCATGTTTACTGTACTGAATATATGCATATTGACGATATGAACCTCAAAGAAGACTGCTTAGTGATGGTAAACGTTTTTTTTTTCTTCCACAGCAGTAATCTGACCCTTCTGCCATGATCTATGAAGTGAGGGGAAAAAAAGTGAAATGAAATCAGTGGTACTTATGCATGGATATTCTGGTTTGAGTAAACAAGATGAATGCTGGTATTGAGAAGTCTGGTGTTTCCATGAAGGCAAACTTCCTTATGTTTATTTAATTCTGTTGACGATGTTAAGAACTTTGAGAGATTTTTAATAGTTTATAAACTCTGGTTAAGCATCTGTGTGAACATGAATTTGAGTAGGTGGGTTGAGTAACTGTAGATGTTGTGTGAATGAGGCAATGAGGCCTGAAAAAAGTCCTGAAGAACCTATGTGAAAGCTGCTAACTTAAGCTTAAGACCTTATGGGATTGGTTTTTTTTTTGGTCATGTTTATGTTAGCACAAATTTGAAGGGAATCTGGAAGATTTTGTGTTGGATTGTTTGTCTGTGTCCTTGTGGAAAGATCACATTGTTTATCTGCAGAAGTTAGTGGGAGTCTTGTTGTCCCTTGGCCATACAAACCAATCAGTCGTTCTGGAGTATTGTTAAGGATTTAGCATGCACCGCACCGATCTTCCTTAAGGAAGGAGTACCCTGCAGCATTCATGTTCAATTTTCAAGGTTTCTCTGAAGTTTACACTTGTGGGAGGTTCATCTGGGGGAGTTTCAAGTCTCATGTAAAAGGATCATTTTGATACTGCGGTTCTGCATTTAGAAGACTGGTCCTCCGTTGTTTTTTCCTGTCCGGTTTCTTTCCAGTTTCTCCTTTGTAAGTGGGGCAGCAAAATTAGGCGTTTAATACCGGTAGTAATCGCATCAGTGCTGTTTAGAAGCGGTATGTCTCAAAGAAAAATCTGTCTGAGGTGGTTAAGTATCAGGTGTCTGAGCCATGAGTCTGCAGATGCTGGAAGAGTTTTCATGGTATATTGCTATATGTATGTCCCCATTACCTGTCCTTTTCTCTAGGCATCCAGTATTGGCCCTTGTTAGATGGAGATGGAACTTCCATTTGATCGAGTCTAGGCACTCCTGTGATCTTAAATCTCCTCTAACTTGTAGTCAGAAGATCACAACTGACCTGTTGACCGTGATGTCACACTGGCCATGTATGTTCGTTTGTTCATTCGGCATGATACTGCCCTTTCATCGACCTTTGGTGCCTTTCAGAGTCAGTGCTTTCAAGGGAGTGAGTCCATCATCCTTTGAGTATTTTCTGAGCTCTTCATTCTAGTATTATATTGGTGTCTGTGACATTGTATCTGGACATGCTATAATGTCCATTGTTCCCATGTGCCCAAGACATCAGAGCTAGTGTCAGGCATTGTTTTTGATGTTACTTATGATGGTGCAGGACTTTGTGTTATCTAGAGCAAGATTGCCAGAAAGAATTTGTTTACTTTGAAGTTGATAAAATTAAATGGAACGGAGCTTGGAACTAATGAAAGAAATGTTAATAATTTTTTGAGGATTATTTTGTATATTTGTGGAATAATTGTTCCTGTAATCTCAGTTTCTCCATTTGATTGACTTTTCCAGTTAGGTAGTTCTTAAAATACGTCATTTCAGTTCCATTTAAATAGTTAAACCCTACTGAAGTGATTAGAGCAGGGTGCACAAAAGAGAGTGATGTATGTGCCTATTCATTGCTATTGTTTATTCTTCACCTTATGCCTCACCTGTAGAAACCTAAATGTGTAGAGGTTCATCTGTATAAATGTTTGAAGGCTGGCTGTTACACATACCTGAATTGTTCATTAAGAAGGTGCATCTCTTCTCTTCTACCAGATTTCCTTTTCTCTCTTCAGTTGAGAAATGAAAAACAGCGGTGTGAAAACTAACTGAAATACCAGGCTTACAAATTTTTTTGTAGAAATTACTCTTCTTGTTATGTTCAGTTGGTACAAACTGATGATGTGTTCACCCAGCTTTTGAAGAAATCTGTCATTTTATCTGTAACTGATACAATAATGAAGGCTTACGGTATAGAAATCATACAGTTTTTAAAACAAAAATGTTGTCTGCTAGGAAAAAAAAATAGCTCGTTTGAATTGGTTGAGTCCAATGCTGATCTCTTTACAGAAGACATTTGTGAGCAATGGCAGAGAGGGAGAGTTTTGAGATTCAAAGCAATTTCTTTCATTTTTAAATATTGATATTCAATTGTGTTTTGCCAGAGCTCAGAGTAACTTCAGGAATTCAGCTGTCTTCCGGATATATTTACAGGGAAAATATATCTGTTGTTTTAACTCAGCCTGCACCTGTAAGCTGATCCTTTGGTTTCTCTTAGTTTTGCCGTTTTGTTTTGCTTTGTTTTCCACCATGTTTTAACAAGATAAGCATCTCTCAGCACATTTCCCCTTCATTTTAGTAATTGCCTCCTCTAGTGACCTATTTCCTGTGCTCTTCTGTTCATTTACTATAAGATCTAGGTGTACAGCCCACATACACAAGTGTATAGAGCCCTGAATTAACCATGTTGTCATCTCACGCAATTCATTAAAAGCTTCTCAGATCATCAAATGGAAAAAAGTACTACATTCTCTGAACTCACTCCCCGAAGACACAGCCTGTGAAAACAGAGATGCTTACCAGATACCTGGAAATTTGACATCATCAGACACTGAGGTGGGAAATGAGGTTGTTTCAGGTTTTCAGAGTTCTTTCACTGAAAACATTTAGCCCCCCTAAAATTCAGTTGAAGTATTATAAGCTCAGTCTTTGCCACTGTTCTGTCTTGCTGCAGAGCAACACAGAAAAAGAAATAGGTTTGGTTATATGTGATTCAAACCATAAAGGAATTTATGACTAAAGCACAATAACAAGATCTCCATATTAAACAAACTAGGAAACAATTTTGTCTCTTGAAGCCAGGTTTACTATGCTTTCTTAAAACGTGCTTATCAGGTATTCAGTTACATTCTGCATTTCTGCATCTCAGGGCTCACTGTAGTGGTCTTGTCTGATAACCAAATACCTAGATAACCGTAATGCAGTCTCATCAAGAAGTGAGGAGATGGCTACCTTGTAGTAAAATAAGGATGAAATGTACTTTTGCCCATTATTGACTGCAAGTTCAGGATCAGATGAGAAACTAAGGTTGTAAATTTGGATAACTGAACAAAAGTCAAGTTGATAATGCCTATTCTCTTTCTTCCTATTGCCTGGTGATACCATTTCAGTCTTATTTGGACAGTCTTCAAGCAACATTTATATAGGCCTAATACTCTCTGGAGCCAACCAGGTATAGCTTATTGTATTGTATATTCGTTCTTCCAAGGTGTACAGTGTCTGTGCAAGCATGCAGAAAAGAAAGGTTAACAGAAATGAGCTAAACCATATGGCAGGCGACAGAAGAATGTCTGTGCTGCACCGCTTTTAGGGCCTGCTGCAGAGATATGAATGATAACCACAGCCTTGCTAAACTGTGTGATTAGTTTAATTATTTGACATCAAAGCCTACAGCCTGATTTAAAGGAAGTGTGCAAGCCTGAGTCAAGAGTTTCATTCCTTGTAGGTTCTTCTATGTCATTTGTTATGAAATTAGATAGTACTGAACTCTTCCATCAGCACACTGAGCAGCATGGATACCTATGTATCCATTTTGTCATCATCTCCTTAGGGTCAGAAGTTTGTGTTAGAGAAGTGACTTACTTTGTTGGTTTTAAAAGAACAGTTTTCTTACATTTGTTGGAGAGCATAAAGTCAAAGGTGTCTTGGCCTGGAAGTGTAAAATAAGAGGTCTGTGATGATGCTTATTTCTTGAGGGAATCCAGTCCATGCTGTGAGACCGGTGCCCTCCAGAACGTTGTCTTCTGTGCAGATGAGTTTTACCCCTTTTGTGGAAAGTCACTGCAGAGAACTGAGACTTCTTATGGTCAACTGAGCTAATACAACGTAGGTGGCTATTAGAGGGTAAGTGAACTGTGTGTTAGGAGCACACAACTTCTTTTTCTATTGTCTTTAAAAGGAGATGAGGCTGCTAGCTCGGTACATAGGTACATGCGGTAGCAGCGTGAAGTTATCTGAAATGATTCTTAGTTGAAATGACCTCAGTATAGGCAGAGGAGTTTTGCTGCAGCTTTCTGAGACCATCTTCAGGCAAACACTTTTCTCCCTGCCCAATAGGAGAAAAAGATCAAGGTTGGTATATCCTCCCAAATCCCAGCAGGAAATGGCTCTGGGAGTACCCCGGGTGGAAATTACATACAGGCTGCCTGGGTTATTAGCCCAGATGGATCTTGCCCACGTGGCTTTCTGGGTCTTTTACACCTCCACATCATCTTTCATCAGGGAAAGATCAAGGAATCTGGGCCTGTGAAAAGTCTTCTTTTTGTTTACTTTCAGCCTTTTTACTTGGCAGTGGTTTGGGTGCCCCCTTTATCCTTGCATTATGAGGAATGGTGAATAATTATTCTGTTTCTATTGTTTACAACATTCAGAATTTTCCAAAGTCTGTCCTCATCTGGATGGAACATCCTAGGCTCTTATGGCTCACAAGCCATTCCATACCTTATTGCTACCTGTGTATATTTTCCTGTTATATTTTTCCAGTTTGAGATAGGTTGACCATTACTGAATGCACCATTCGGTTGTAACACAGACAGTATTTCCTAGTCCTCTTTTCCTGTAAGTCTCTGCTTGCTTTTTGGATAGTGCGGACTATTTGTCTGATGTTTTCAGAAAATGTTGCGGGATGATCCCAGGAACTTTTCTGACTTTATTTAAATACTTTAATTAGCTATTTTAAAGTTTGCCATTTTGTCCTTATAATTGGTATGATTGTTTCCTAGGCACCTCACTTTGCACTCACGGATACTGAACTTCACCTGTCATTTTATCGCATAGCCATCCAAGCAGCAGTTACATGTACACCTGGTCATAATCGATGGCTCCTTGCTATAGAAAGGAAGAAAACTTGCTTTTCTGTCTTTCTTCCCCAATTACTTCTTTCTCTCATGCCTACTTTCCATGTGATAACTGTTCCCTTCCTTGCTCTGGCTCCAGTACTCATGAGACCCTTCCCCAAACCTGTCCAACTCATTAAAACTGCAGAAAACAATCAACATTTTTTGCTAGATCATTTTCTGATGTTTTCATAAGCTAAACAAGCTCAAGGGAAATTCAAGCACGGGGTAAGCAGTGGGGAAGATGTGGCCACGGACAGGGGTGGAGGCAGGCATAGGAGGTGGGAGCTATTGGCATGCTGTTGCTCATTAAAGCATACAACAAGTAGCCTGAGATTGTTCATGCAAGTCTTCACAATCAGCTTTAGATTGGATAATTCAAAAAAATGCTGTTTCATCTGCAAATATTGTCACCTCATTAATTTACCGTTTCCCAAATAATTTATGAATATGCTGAAATGCTCTGCATGGGAACTTCCTGACTTCCTCTGTAGTGAACCATGATGCTAACAATTCATTTAGCTTTTTTTGCAAATATTTTTTGAGTGCATCTTTCATTCCCTGTGTTATTTGTTAGCCACAGAAACTCACTAATATGCTTCCTTCTTCTGATGTGTTGAAAAAGGCTTTATTGTTTGTATGCAGGCCCCTAGCATGTTTTTCTCTTTTGACCAGCCTACTTAACTTGCCAGGATTATAGTCTTTTCTGTTTTCATCATTTGGATGCAAGTTCCACTTTTCAAAGGTTGCCTTTTCTTTCTGGTGTTCTCTTTTCCTTTATTGTTCACTATTGGACTTTTGGGGTCCATATAGGATCCTTTTGCCCGATGGTGTACATTCACTCCAAACCTGTAATAGGAGATCTCTAAACAATTTCTGTATCACCTGGAAACATTTTACCTTTTCATCTGCTTTCTAAAATGTCTTTCTAACTACTCTCCTTATTCTTAGAATTTTTAATGGTTTAGAGGGTTTGGGTTTTTTATTTTTCCTCTCCTATGAGGAGGGGAATTTGAATACATGAGTATATACATTACAGAGCTAACCTTCGTTATTTCTGTCTTAAACAAGACCCCTGTATGCTGCGTAGGACTGTGTTTACTTTGGAGGTTTCTCTGAGTTGCTCCACAAAGAAGTTGATAAAGATATCTAAAGCTGTGTTTTGGTCAGACCTCAATACGTTTGCCCTGCCTGCTTATATAGTGATGGTTGAAGTCACCTATTAATACTGTGTTTCTCCACTTTTGTTACCTTTCTTACTTACCTTAGCCTCTCCTGGTCTCTATCATCACCATGGAAAAGTGGTCAGTAGCTTTAATACTTACGTTTTTCTGTACAGGCATAGAATTTCAACCTACAGATTTGTTTATTTGTTTGTTTGTTTGTTTATTTTAATTTTTGAACCCTTTCATGAAGTTAAATATATGTCCTAGTTGACTTTTAATTTTTTTTTTTTTTAAACTATGTAGAGGCAGACCCAGAGAGACCGTCTACTGTATCATTCCTGTATCTCTAGTATTACAGCATCTTCTGGGCTAACTTCCTTTCCTTAGGTTTCCCAGATGCTTATGAAACTAATATTCTAATTTTAAATTAGGCAATTTGTTTTACCCATCTTGACTTTCAACCTTGGATTTTGTGTTTGTAAGATAGGTATATGTAGATACAGATATAGATACAAGATACACACACACACACACACACACACCTGTATGTATATAGTCAAAGATACACATTTATTGATGTATATTACATTCTTGCAGGACAGATATCAGTGTAATATCCCATTTTTAGGTGCAGGAATTAAGACACAAAGTTTATATCCAGATTCCAGCTATGAATGCATAAAGCCTGACATACAGAAGTACATTTGGAATCTGGAAGAGCAGTGTGGTTTTTTAGGTGCTGCTTGAGAAGGGGAGCACAGAGTGTTCTGCGTTGCCTTTTGAAAATGTAATGAATTGGAAAATGTTCATTTAAGTTACTAGCCCTGAGCTAAGCACAGAGGCAGAGCTTGAATCAGGTACAGACGAAGGCACCGATCGAATGTCTGCAGTACTTAATCTCTGCAAATGTTAATAAAAGTATTAAGCAGGCAACATGTTTCCTCTTGTTTTGTTATGGTTAAATTTCATATGCAGACAGCATGCCACAAACCTCATTTTCCCTTGCCATCCCTTCACACCAGCAGCAGCTTTCCCGAGCCTCAGGCACCGCAAGCTCTGACTCATTTACTTAATATTCCTCTAATGAAACTGCCCAGAGCTCTGGACCTATTCTCCTCCAAAACAATCTTTCTCCTCCCTATTTTTCCACACCCTGTGCTTTCTTCTCAGCTCCTGTCACATTCCTAATCAGACTTTTACTGAGCCTCCTTGAGCAGACCTTCCCTTACTCCCAGTCCTTTCCTGCCTGGCTCCTCCAAGTCCTGCCAGCCCGGCTGACACGGACTGGCTGCTCAGACCAGCCGACACGTTCAGACTGGTGTTGTGCAATGGCAAGGGCATGGATGTACCAGATGGTTTGTAGTGAAGCCAGGAGGGTGAGGAGCAAGCAGGAGTTTCTTCAACTGCGATGCAATGGGGCAGTGCAAAGAGAGAAGGGAAGGGGCAGCAGCTATTGCCATCCATTCTTCACCATGGCTTTCTGGCAGGACACGGGGTAGCTTGAAGCTGCACTCGTTTCTGGTGCACCCCTTGCCAAAGTCCCCTGGGGCCTGTGGCAGGGAAGTGGGAGAAATCCCACCCGGCAGCTGTCTGCAGGGCCGTGGTGGGCTGGAAGTACTGGGATGAGCGGAGCCCAGCACGTGGGGCTGTCGCCAGAAATAATCAGGGTCTGGCTGTCGTTACACTTGCCCAAATGTGCTGAGGACCACACTACCACCTGAAACACGCATATTATTAAGAGGAGGTGAAGGTGACTGAAAACCTGGGCTGTAGCTCACAAGCACAGCACAGATTCAGCTGCAATTCTGGGGTCCAGAAACAGGGAGTTTCAGCTCCTTCCCTTCACCCCAAGTCCGTTGGCTTTGCTTTCTCCTTGCTCTGAGGCCGGTACCAAACGCTGTGAGCTGCAGAATGGCTGGGATGCAGCGCAAGTAGCGCTACACGAGAGACTATGAAACCCAATAGTGAAGCCGTGTGGTGGAGGCAGAGGAAGGGAGGACAGAAAACGCATTTAGGGGTAACCAGCAGCCTGTGGGTTTTCCTGGACCACAGACACAAGTGGTGCTGAAGGGGTGTGTGACCCTGATGTGGGTGCTCGGGTCTGCACGGCTGCATAAGAGAGGTGTGCATGTTACGGTGCAGGGAAAAAGCAGTAGAAAGCTTCAAGGGGGGATTTCAGCACATTTTTAAAGATTTCTGTGTTGCTGATGTTTTTGTGTCTGTATTGGTTATTTGGCTGAAGTGCACAGTTGCACTTCGGAGAACCTTCGTTCCCTTTTTTCTGATGGGAAGGAGACAGGGCTGGGACTCAGAGCATGGCTGGTGGTTCAAGCCACGATGCAGCAGACTTCTGAGAAATGCGGGAGGGATTTTCCTTCCCTCAACCTCTTCTTCTTATGGGTGGCAACTGCAAAACTTGTGAAGTTTGGTTCCTGAGCTCAGCGCTGGTTGCTTTAATAAAATGCTTGCTTGCGTGGAACGTGTTATTCTGCCCAGTTTGCAAAATGGCGGCACTTTCTGATCCTCGGGATTACCCTTCCTAAGTGTTGATTTTGACAGCAGATTATCCAGTGGCATCTGCTGAATCATGACACCCAGTGCTTGTGGTGGCCGCGCGCATTTGGTTTGGTGGGGTCTCATTGCTTCTTGGTCTGCGATAGAGGGGCAGGTGTCACTGGCCAGGCTTTGTGGTCAGTGGATGGAGGGCTTCATCCTCCCAAGCCGCTCTGGAGGATGCACAGGTAGATTCTGAGCAGCCGTGGCTCTGCAGAGAGAGGGATTTCTTTTTGGGTGGCTGAGCCAGCTGGCGCAGAGCGAGCGGGGGCGGGGAGGGAGGCAGTGAGGCTGCGTGAGGCTGGTGGGTTGGGAGGCCGCGGGGAGGAGGTTGACGCGGAGTGGACGCCAGCGTGCTCGACACGTGAGGAGGGCTGGATCCGTGGGGGCACGCGGGCAGCAGAAACGAAGCCATTTTGCGTGGCGGGCGTAGGAACAGCACGCCGCGAATGGGCCTGGCGCGCTGCAGGGGCCCCGCACCAGCAAGGAGGAGGCTGGCGGGTGCTGGTGTCGGCCGTGCGCACACAAAGCTCTCCTGGGCTCCTGTGGCCTGTACAGACAGGCCTGCTCGCCTCAAAGACAGGGATCGGATTCTCGCCCTCCGGGGGTTTCCAGCCAGCGCGCAGTTCAGAGGAACCCTTTCTTTCTCCTGCTGTTCACGCCCTGCAAAGAATTTTCTATCAACAAAAGAGATTGTTTTATAATCAACCGATGTTCAGCCCCAGTCCCTGGATATGAAGGGGGTTTTGAAGGACCAGAGAAATCTGTGAGGGCCCAGAATGAAGACTGGGACTGAAAGCAGGGGATGGCGGCAAGCGGCACGGCCATGCTGGGACAGAGCAGATTAATGTGGGGGCACTCTGAAACCCGTAAAGCTCCCAGGCTTACTTCCAGAAATTGGAGTAATCAGTCAAAATGCCAGAACAACCCTTAGAAAGAAAGAGGGGATCCCTTGTAGGTGCCCTGGCAGACCAAGAAGACTGCTGCTCCTTCCTTCAGCTTCAGTGACTGTGCTCGAGTGTCTCTGTTGGATGCTCTGTCAAGTGAAGATCCTTGATATTTGCAGAGTCAATAGGACCACGTCAAACTCAGAAGGATTTTATTTGAATACAAGCAGTCATTGCTCCTGGGAAGGCCTGTCAAGTCAAACCCTGTTTGATGGCAGCCCCGTCCCAAATCTCCTCTTCTGCACAGAGGTGCAGAAAAGAGGGTTCCGTGAGAGCCTGGGGAGGTCTCATCAGCACCAAGTTCGAGAGCTGTGGGACAACCTAGGAAAAGAAGAAAGTTTTTTTAAAGAAAACACATACTGTGGGTTTTGCAGTGCTTGGTTTTCACTCACGTGTTTAAAGATGTGGGTGACCAACAGATTTAGTTTGTCTCTGCAAGTGGAGGTACTGGAGAGTGCTCTTGGCCCACAGCTGTTGCTGAGGGCTTCTCTCCTGGCCTTGCAGCTGGGCTGAACAGACATCGTCCTGTCCTCAGGGGCGTGAAACCCGGGTGGTCAGCACATGGGCTCTACCCACTCTGAAACACAGCTGCCACCAGTATCTTCTGGAACAGAGACCTGCCCATCTGCAATCACTGTTACAAATGGTTTGTACTGGGAGACAGAGAACTTGCTGTTTTTATCAGAGAGATGCCCTATAGTGTCATCTTCAGTGACTGAGATATTAAATGCTTCCAAGTACTATTTCTACTATTTCAGTGCATATTACGACCTTGTTTGTAGTCCAGGTCTCATAGTCCTACTGTGAAGCAGGCAGCTGTTCTTCATTTCTTTGTCCTTTCAGGCTGCGATTACATGTATGTTTTCAGTCTCTTAAAGCAAAAATTTCTCAAAGTTCAGGAGAAAACCGGGGCTTAAAGAGCCCAAATGCTGCTTCAGAATGAAGACGGGCAGGGCAATGGGAAGGTGGCTGAGGAATATGATCAAAAGGAAGGACCTCCGGATGGAGGCACAGCCTCCACTCTCACGTCATGTCGAGCAATCCCTTCGGTTCCTGTCTGGGGGGCTGGCAACCTCAGGCTGGGCAGAAAAACTGTTTTGAGTTACCTAACCATGCTTCAGGCTTTTGTAAAGCAGCTGTTGCCTCCCTTTGCAATACAAATGTCCCTACCTGAGTTTGTGATGTCGGAGTCAATATTTTTTAGGGAAAGATGGAAGTGTGGTCTCAGAAGCTGGCCTCAGTTACCCGAGTAATTTTCTTGGCTTCCACAAATGTGTCCAGAAGCTGGTGAGTTTGGAAAAGAATTTTTTTTGTGCTTATGAAAGGCACTTTTCAAATGTCAAAGTTGAAAGTACTTTTCTTTAGCAAAAAATTACCACCAAGCCGTTCAGAACTGGCTGGGCAGGCAACCATCTGAGCAGCTGAGTTGACTCCGTGGTATTCTGTAGGAGATTTTTAGGGCTTCAAAGGCAGACCCATCTCAATGTTGTATCTCCCAGCCAGGAGCATGCGCTGAGCAACGCACAACAGCCTTTGAGCTGTTTGTGTCAGAATTGTTTGCTTACTTAATTTTAAAACGACCACATCCACATAGTCAGAGGGATTGCCACATCATGATGCTCTGAAAGTGTCCTTTGGCACTTGATTTACAACAGCTAAATAACAAGGGGGTCAGTGGCCAGCTGGCCACCGAAGCAGGAAACTGCATGACAACGAGAATAAATAGTGTTTCATGGAGCTGGAGTGTCTGACAGTGCTAGAAGCTGGGAGGACAGATCAGCGTCCAGAATATTAACTATGGAAAGGGTTCTCAGATGGCTGCTCAGCTATGTGCCAGCAGGGGTGGCAACAGGAGCAAACAGTGTATGAATTCATACCCTCTCCCCACACACATACATATACCCCTGCAGGAACAGGAGCATTGTATTGCATGCGCAGATGATGATTTTTATTGGAGATGGGAGGAATGATTGATACAGTTGTACAGAAGTGGTGTCTCTGCAGGTTTCCAAAGAATGAGAAACAGCCATCCTTGGACAAATCTCTAGGAGAAGCAGCATTTGGGAAATCCCCAACCCTGGTAGCATAAGTGATTGATATGATCTGTGAGATTATAGGATTGGTAAATGAAAAATATTGCCTGGGCTGTCAGCCTGCCCACACTGTGAGGGGTGCTCATGATTAACAGTGTTGTCATTTCTTATGTGCCAGAAGAATGGCAGGCACTTTACAGACATAAGGACTTGATCACAGGCTTGGGAAGAAAGCACAGGCCAGAAGAGTGGGAAGGAGGGGCTGTGACACTCTTCATGTCTATGAGATTCAGTAAGGAAGGTCACTTCCAGACTATTTTTATGGTATTAGACAAGGATTTGAATGCTCCTCCAGGAAAAGTGCCACCCCCACTACTCCACAGCAGTTTGTCCAAGTTGACCTCAGTGGTTTCCTGCCAAAAATACCTGTGAACAATAATGACTTGTTAATGATTTATCCCTGTGTTCTCAAGTGCTGCACTGATTCCTAATATAACAGAAACCATCGAAGCAGTGCTCTGCAGGCTTTAAGGTTTTGGCTACAATGGCTTTTTGTCGTTACACAATGACAGTAATGCAGATTGCATGCGGAAACCAAGAACTTGGTGTATTGGGCAGTGTAAATGCACGTTATTCAATGTAACGTAGGGAGGATTGGTGGGAAAATAACAGAATTGTAGTGCTGGAGAAATCAACTGAACCATAATGAAAAATTGTCCCTTCCAGAGCTTGCACAGTAGTGAACAGACACATCAGCAGTTTCCACATGGTAATATCAATGTCAGTGAGGCACAGGTGTTTGAAGAGTTTGCTTTCTGCAAAGAGAGCTGCAGATTCATGTTGTGTGGGCAACGTGGGTCTGGTAATGGAGCTGTGAGAGCAAGCTGTGTCCTTCCTTGGGAGACGGGCACCTTTCATTTTCACAGGGCGAAAATATGGAGTCTTACGGCATGGAGGGATGAGATACAACATTAAAAAACCTGTTCTCTGTGCTTCCAGCATGGCTGTGTAATAAACCCTTAATCAAACATCCTGCTCTGATGAGGGAGAACACAGCAAGATGAAAAGCAGCAGATACATACAGAGGTAGAATCTGTGATTGCAACAACCACCTCCAATCCACCTCCACCCTTCAAAACCAGGAGAAGAGGCAAGCAAGCCTAGGAACTGGAGTTCTCATGAGTCAATTCAAGGTGTAGATGGCTGGTTTTACACAACATAGTGTAGTTTTATCGCCAAGAAGCCATGTCAGAAGCTCTAGAGAGTGCTAGACCCTCTTTTCTAGTAGTCTTTCTCTGGCAGGGACCAGAGAACCTTTTTTTTTGTTGTTGAGAAAAGATCAGAAAACACAGAACTGGCAGGTGTCAGGCTGACAGCTCCTTCCATTAGGTCTCCTCATCCGCAGTAACCAGAGATGAGAGAGAGCCTTCCCTCCTGCAAGCAGGAGGATTTTTCTCCTTTCAAAACTTCTTTGAGTCCTAACTACTGTGACTCCGTATGTCCTCATTGTTCAAACACTCAATCTCCTTTCAGATCTTTGCCCCCTTTCTTACCTCTGTAGGAGACGTGGGTTGATGAGAGTTGGATCCTCTAGTTGAGGTGATGTTGCAACTAACCTACTTTCACTCCCTAAAACAAATGGTCTGTGAATGGCTCCGTTCCCATTTTGCACAGCCAAAAAAGGCTGTTAGAGCTCAGTCAGTCTGTACCATTTTAAAGTAACATTTGGTCAAACTATTGGGTGGCCTCGAGTAAAGACAGTGGGTAGGTAGTCTTCTACTCGATCGCATTCTGTCAGGCAGGGAAGTTATTTATTTCACTTTCTGCCTCATTTGTCCTTGATGCTGTGTATTCACAGCTCCACGCTACTCTGAACAGTGCTGCAGAGGTGGCTGAAAACGGAAATTTCTTCACCTTTTTGGCCTCAGCCTCTTGAGTACTGGGCCAAGAGCTGTGTCATCCTCGTCCCTAAGAACCTCTGCATGGAGACATGCCCTTTGGTGATGAATGCTGGAGTCTTCAGAGGCTCCCAGCAGGCTGAAACGAAGGGGAAGAATTATGCTTACCTACTTCAAGCTCCTTTCAGCATGCCAGCCAAGCTCTTTGAATAGCTGCGAAATCTTCAGTTGCTGGACTCCCCAGGATGCAAGCTTGGCTACACACAGAGAGGCTGGTAATAGAGTAGTCAAAGGTGTGTCTCGGAGCTAACAGAGATTGCTCTTGGGAGTCTCTTGTGAGAATATCCTCAATGAAAAAAAGCTGTTTACTTAGCTGAAATCCATTGTGGAGTTCATTTGCAGAGGATGTTGTGCAAGAAAATACAAATGAGCAAAAAGGGAATGAGACATTTTTGTGAAGTCCATCAAGCTGTTAACCACTACGCTCTGCATACGTCCTCCAGAGCAGTAATTCCCCAGGCTTCCAACCATCGGATGATGGAAAGATACAAGAAGTGGAAGATCACTCTCTGAGTGATATCTGTTGGCTAGTGAGAGACAGGTTGTTGGGTTATGTCAATCTGGGGTCTGACCCTGTGTGCCTGTGCTGAAATTCTCATTTCTACTCAGCATCTGAAGACATCAGTGGAATCGATTTTAAAGCAATTCAAACTTTGCTGTTTGAACTGGTGCAGCCTTGTGCTGTTGTGTGTTGTGTGGCCTTAAAAGGAGCACGTGTGTGTTTGTTGGAACTGGAAAGCTGAAAGTGAGCCAGGACAGGGACCCAGATACCCCATCTTTCTTGCCTCCTGTAACAACCGATGAGCTCAGCATCCCCAGGAGCCCGGAGCTGCATTCTCTGCATTCCTGTAGCTCCTTAGATGTCAGTGATGTCATCGATAGCAGCCAGGGAAGTGCAGATCCTAGAGGGCCTGAACTCATGTCTTAGCAAGTAAGCGTAGGAGGAACCAATTTTTGTAGTGTACAGTACTGTACTAGCAAGTTTTATTGAATCAAATCACAGCAAATGCGTTTGCATCTACATTTCTGTCTCCTGGCAATACTGCAATGTCCAACAAGAGATTTATTTCTCTCCTTCACCAGCCACTGTCATTCCTGTTAAAATAAAACAACTGCATCTGAGCAAGAAAACAATGGGAAGTTGGTATGATATGTGATTAAAAAGCGAGGCATGTATTCCTTTAGCTGTTCTGCAGCCTTTGCCATTGTGCCTGGAACCCGCTGACATGCATCATATTTCAAGCACAGAGTTGGCGCTATGTGCAGGCATCAGCCCTTCTCAGGAAGGCATCCCTTGGAAACTCCAGCTTTTGTGTCATAGACAGGACAGGACCCTGTCAGCCTCTGGAGGAGATCCTTTTGCATTTTTGTGCAGGACAAACATGCCTCGTTTTGGGAACGCACTAGGAAAATTTTAATACAAATTTTCATCCTTTTTTTTTTTTTCCCTGGCCCTTTCTACCGAGAGCTTTTAGATGATGGCATACCAGCACTGCTGCAGCCTCCTGGTAGACATGCCATACACCAATTGATGCTGCTAGTGTAGCTTGCCAGTTATAAACCCCAGACTGGACTGAAGCAGAGGTTTTTAAACAATAGTCTGTGAACCACTGGTTATACCTTGAAGCCACAGTAGCTCAGTCTGCAGATGGTCTACTGAACTGTATTTAACAGCATTTTCCAGCATAAAGTTTGGTGGTAAGGGGAACTGATAGTTCATGAGGATGTTTCTATCTAAAATTGAGATTTTTTTTTTCCTAGATGTATTTAGGAAGTTGTCTATGACAGAACCTTCCAGGAGCAGTGCACGACCCAGATTAATTTCTGCTCTCACTGGAGGCAATGTCGAGCCTCCTCTGGGTTTCAGTGGGTGCAGGACTGGCAGTAGGATGGAGCAGTCATCTGGAGCTGTGGCATTTCCTGCCTCGGAAGCAGTTTGCTGTGTAGCCTCAGTGTTGCTTGAATGTGGCTCTGTGTTATTCGGCTGTAATTAGAGCAGCTTGCCAGTTCTTGATTTCATCCCTTCATTTCAACGGTATTTCCAGACTTAGTGCAGTTTGCCCCAGAGAGCTGGGGCTTGTTTTCTAGACCAAATTTAGCCAGACCTTATACCTACACCTGCATTTTTCTAACTACAAATAACAATGGAAGTGATTTTATCTAATCTCCCACCACCTGGTTTGTTCTTGTCCACACTCTTAGGCATGAGGGTGTTGAAAAAACTTTTGGCAGGAGTAGCTTTTAGCTGTGTAACCACCAACATTAAGACGACCACCCAGGCTACGCAGACAGCATGTGAAGAGCAAGGTATGGGCAGTAGTGGCCTCGTGCAGCCAAGGCATGGGGAAGCCTGGACAGCCAGGGCTCACTGACTGTGTGGTGTCCTCTCAGTGAAGCCTGGAAGACCAAACCAGTGCAGGCAAAGCCCTAGGTGATGTCCAGCAGGGAAGAGCGGGCTCTGCACAACAAGTGGTGCACGAGGGCTGTTGGGAGCCTCTCGGGTGTTGCCGTGTCTCTGCGTGACTCGGCGGCCGGTCCCCAGGGCACCTTGCCGGAGCAGATCTGTGACTTTCCAGCTTGGGCTTCAGGAGTAAGTGCTGAAGGCCCCTCCTCTCCGCCGGCATTTGAGCGCTGAGCTTTGGAAGGACTCCAGGCGAGCAGTGAAGGGCTCTTTGATAATATCTGACGGGCGGGTAAGAATTTTGGGCAGCGGCCAAGATACACATTGCCTGTAATCGTTAACTCAGTCTGTAAACAGTTCAAACGGCACTGAAGAGGCCGTCAGTTATTACATTAGAAGAAGCCTTTCATCTCCCCGCTCAGAAGCCAGCCGTACTGTGCCGGCCCCTGCTGCGCTGACTGTAGCTGCAGGTCTGCAGGCAGGGCAGGCAGTGCTTGGTCATACAATGAGCGCTGCACTGAATGGCTGACCTTCAAACCTTCGGCGCTGAAGCAATAACTAGATCATTAGTTTCCTTTTGTTCTGCACCTGGCTGAAGCCATGGAGCCCAGGGATATTCCAGGGGGAGGGGATGAGATTCGGGAGTCAGACAACGCTCCAGTCTTCCCCTTGTGGTGCACAGCTCAGGAAGCCTCAGCAGGGGCCTCGCCTGCCCCCGGTGCCCACCGCATCCCTGCGGCTGTTCCCTGGTGAGCACAGGCTGGTGACAAACGCTCGTGTTTCAATAGTAGCCTTCCCTGCACCATTGCTGGTTTCTCCAGAAGTGGCCACACTGGTGGTTCAGGTCCACGTCAGGGCCCTGCAATCTCTGAGCAACGGTCGAGGCAACACTGCTGCTGAGCTTCACCTTCAGAAGAGCACTAGAGGATTCCCCAGTCCACGTCAACCTGAGGAGAGCCCCATGGTCTCCTTCCAAGAGCTGTTCAACCTTCCTGGAGATGTGTGATGCTTCAGAAGAAATTATGGCATAATCTGCCCCAAGGAGAATTTCCTTGTCAGTCTTTGCTCTTCTAGATCTGTTATCTCCTTTCTAGAAGAGCAAGAATGCTCTTTCTGGCATCCACTTTCAAGGCTTTAACTTTGAAACCCGCTTTAGGAATTCGCTGGTTGAGGAAGTGATATTCCTGTCTGGGTGGTGAAGTGACCTGGGTTTGGGTGAGTGTTTGCATCTGGCCCGTTACTGCAGAGTTGCTTTTGGGGTCACAGCTCTTTTCTATAAAGGCTCTGTGGAAGACTTCAGGTATCTCTGCCATGCCTAAGCCGGTCCTGAGCGACCAGACAGCTTTGTGTTGTGAGTGACAACACAGATTTGTGCTTTGAGTGGCAGGAAGGATGCCAGTGCACTGCCGTGCCATCCACACAGCTTGGGTTTTCCTTGTTCCTGAGGGCAAGATTTCTGGCTCAGGGGCAAGACTT
Source organism: Chauna torquata (assembly GCA_013399475.1). Classification (NCBI taxonomy): domain Eukaryota; kingdom Metazoa; phylum Chordata; class Aves; order Anseriformes; family Anhimidae; genus Chauna; species Chauna torquata. The sequence goes on from VXAL01004295.1 coordinate 136,776, forward strand.
GAGTGAGTTTTGTGGAACAGCTTTAACCTCCAGGCTGTAAAAGGGGTCAGCATGGTGCAGAAGGCCGTTGTGCAAGAGGGCCCTGGAGTATGGAGATTGCTGGTGGCATTTTCCCCCAGAATGAGGACAAGCTGAGCCCTCTAAGGTGTAGGGGGCAGGCAGGTAAACATGGGTTGGATGCAGTTCGCTTGGTCTTGACTCTCAGTCTGTCTGCTGCGTGCTTGGAGGCAGCAGGAGCATGAGCTGTTCTCCCGTGACTTGGGCCAGCTTGCCTTTACTTTCATTTAGCGGCATGAGTCAGGGCTTACCAGAGAACCTCCCTTTGCCTTTGATATTCCAAAAGAGATGTGTGGACCAGAGAGAGAGAGAGAGTTTAACCAGACGTCATGATGAAACTTTTCCAAAAATTCCCTTGCTGGCCCATATTATCGTCACGGTGGCCATGCTAGAACAAGTGACACTTGCTTCCTCTGTGTCAGACCTCTCTGTCCATAGGAGAGCAAAGTTCAGCAGAGCTGGCTGTAGGACAGTGAAGTGTGTAGCAAGCGTTTTCTCCAACATCATGGCCATGTTTGTGCAATTAGACGGAAAAGATCCAGACTTTGTGACTCACCTACAACATCTAATCCTGTGTATGGGATAATCAAATAAATGTCCCTGTTGGGGTTCAGAACTTCTCTTTGTTGCTCACCGGCTTTGTAATGAAAAGGGGAAGGAGATGCAGTCATTGATTAGGGTTTGATTTATTGTATCAAACTCTCTGGCACCAATGAATCTTTATACAGGCCAAAGCTCATGAGCACACATAAGGGAACACACACAGGAGTATCGCATTGGCAGCGTGTAGGTCCTTTGTCTCCTCTCCCACATCTTGCCACTCCTGAAGGGGACTAGGATGCTTGTTGGAGCTATTCGCATGTTGAGGTAGGACCTGAGTCTCTCTAAGAATAATGTGTTTGTTATCAGTGTATGTGTTTGTCTGTGACTCACATGTGGGTAAGGTGTGTTTGCTTTTATAACAGGTCTTGAAACTTCATGGAGGGAAATTGAAAAGCCCCATATCCTGATGGCTAGGCTTCATGCCCAGGAGTCATGGAAGGTGCAATTTTTCCTCAGGCCCCTTGAAACACTCTGCTGTGCTCTTCCTTTTCAAACCAGCCATTTCCATCTTCCTCTTCTTCTTCAGTTCACTTCATCTCCCAGCCTCATCCTTTCTCATTCTCCTACATTCTTCCAGCATCATCCCACAGCAATTTTCAGCTCCACTGTAGCTGCATGCCAGCCTCCTAGCAGCATCTCTGATACTAGCCTTTTTGTAGCATTCCCTCTTTCCTGTGGCTGTGACTGCAAGTAGAGTGACAGCTACAGATTGGAATGATCTTAGTGTAAGAGGGACTTCTGCTGAGCTGATATAGCAGAAAGGTTCAGATAAACTGGGAAGAGCCTCTCTTATACAGGAAGAAACACGTTCATGCAGTGTGAATGCTGGAGGAGACTGGGGAGGAGGCTCTGATGACCGGGGCTGTCCCGGTAGGGCAGCGTAGTTGGTAGGAGCATTCCTTGGGCTTGCCCTGTGCCACCAGAGCACAGCACTGCCACAGACTTGGCCTGCTAAGGGCTGTCAGTATTTCAGTGACGCAGCATGTAACTGAGAAGACTGGTGAAGTACACGTGCCCTGTTCCACCCCTGCCGTGCAGAGGTCCCAGGAGGTTTCCCTGGTGTCAGCGTTTGTGACAGCGTTTGTGTGCTGACACTTCTTGGAGATGTGCCATGCAGTTGCACGCCCAGCTTTCAGAGCTTGTACATCTCCCTTGCTCCTTCCTGTGGCAATCCTATCACAGGTTCCTGGTCTCCATCTCCTGGTAGACCTCAGCAAAGGATCTTGCCCAATAATTCTCACAAGGAGGTCAGTTTTAGCAGCAAAGATGAGGAGGAAGGTAGTAGAGCAGTTCCACTTGCTCTTTTGAAACCTATGAAGGAATATAAACCTTTGAAGGAATATAATTTATTTAGCTTAGAACCTCACTGACTCTCAGCGGGGATGAGCATGAACCAGTGTAGACCCTGATATCCACAAACACAGAAGTGTCTGTATTCTGCCCTCACAAGCTCATGCCCTGTGACACCCATGACAGCTGAGTGAAGCAAGTAGGTCACTGGGGAGGAGGTAGCTCCAAATGATAAGCCGAGGTGGCACAACAGCGCCTGAGCTGCTGCATACCCTCAAGAGGCTGCCATTTGCTATGCTTTAGGCTCTTTGCTTATCTACTCGCAGTTGCCAGGCTCCCTTCTCTTTTGTTGTGTAGCTAGCTCCCTTGCGAGGGAGCCTTTCCAGCAAGGTACTTCCATTCGCTGTACCCTGCTGCACCAGCAGCACATGCAAAATGCTCCCAGCATGAGCTGCAGCAGTGGAAGGGCTTGCCGACCTGAAAAAAATCAGTGCACACTTCTCCAGGCCTTGCACGCTTGAGTATTCCCCCCAAGTCTTGCGTGGGAGTAAAAGGGATGGAGCTGCTGGTATGAGCGACGGCCGAGAGCTGGTGCTGGGTCAGAGCCAGAAATCACAAAGCTGCTTCCCATAGGTAAGGCAGCGGCGGGCACTGCTAGTGTTCGGCAGGAACCTGTGGGGTGGAAGAAGCTCTCCCAGCTCTCTGGCACTGGCCAAGAATCTCCCATTTAATACCGTATTTGATTTCTAGCCCAAATATTTGTGGCAAAAGTCTTCCAGCAGGGAGGTGTGCGTGCAGCCTGCAGTGCTGCCTAGTGAGTGCTTACAGCAGTGCCTGTGGTTCCCCTGCACCTCCCACGGAGCAGCCCTGAAGCGGGGGCTCCTGCAGGTGGAGGAGGGAGGTGGGCAGTGCTGAGGTGGGGGGGTGCCAGTGCAGATTTTGAGAGCGATCAGGGCGCCAAGAGGGGAGCAGTGGAAAACTGCGCAGCCCCCACATGCAAGGATGGGTTTGAGGGCAAAGGCTCCGTTTGTGGACACCTAACGCCAATTAAGAACAGCTTGGGGAGATTGGCCTAAAACAGAGAGGAGTGAGAACATGGTGTGTGAATGTCCCTACCCGAGTCCCACTGAAGGTTCACCGTGCCCAGTGTCCTGCATCTGACGGTAGTTGCTATCAAATGTGTGGGGAAAACATGAAGGGAAAAGGCAACCACGGAGTGATGCTCCTCTGCATCGCCCCAGCTTTGGGCAGGCTGTGCTCAGCAGCAGCCCGAGCCGGGACTTGTGTCTGCCTCTTTGCGTAGAACAGCCATTCATGGTTTCCTGTTCCATGGATTTGTCTGATTGGTTTTTAACCCATGCTTTTGGCATTCCCAGCATCCTGTGGGAATGAGTCCTGCCGTTTGACTGTACCACGAATCAACTCCACTTCTATTTGTTTGAAAATTCCTACCTGATAATTTCATTTGATGGCCCTAGTTCTTTTGTTTGAGAAATAGTAAATAATTGTGCTTGATTTCCTTTCTCCGTGTTCTTAATGATTTTATGTAGCTCTAATATATCCCATCTCTACAAAGCTAAAGAATTCTTGTTTGTTTAATCTCTCATACAGAAATAGTCCCTTCTGTTTAATGTGGAGTGAGCAGAACTTCTTGTAATGTTCAAGATGTTGACATACTGCAGCTTTATCTAGTAGATTTGCTTTTTTTTTTTTTCTTTTCTTTTACGGTAATGCTTAATAGTCTATTTGCCTTTTGACTGCTTTGGGTGATTCAACAGCTGCTTCTCTAAAACTCTCCACAATGACTCCAAGATCTTTCCTGAGTGTTAAAAGCTAACCTTGAGCTCATCTTTGCATATAATAGCTGTATATATATATATTTTTAAGCATTTTATCATTCCATCACTCAATATGAGATCCCCTTATAGAAAGTTTTAATCTTTACCAACTTTAATATTTATACATTATTGAGAAAGTCAGCCACTTTACCATTCATCTCATTTTCCAACCCTTTGTGAAAATATTCAGGCCATACAGTGTACTTCTGGGGCTGTACTGGTAAGTTTGCTCCATTGTAAAGACTGACCTGCTTTTTTCTGTTGTTAGTTCTTGAGATAGTTTGGGGTAGTACTGCATAATTATTCTGTCATCTTTCATAGCTTTGACCTTGTAAGGAACAGAAAAGGAGATACCAGTGTATAATATTAACCCTTATTCTTGTACTTGCTGATTGCTTCAAGAAACCCGTAGGTTTGTGAAGCATAATTTTTCTTTTCCAAAAGTGCTGTTGGCTCTTCCCTTCTCTTTGTTCTGCTGTTTTCTATCAGTTTGTTTGGCAGGGAAGTCAGGATTATCGACCTGCCGTTCCCTGGATTGCCTTCAAGTTCTTCAAGTTCAGCTTTGCATTTGCTGCTTTCCATTTTTCTGGTACTGTGATCGATTTCGTGATCACTTATACACTGCTGTTAACAGTTGACCAGTTCAAGATTTTTCGTAGAGCCCTTTGATGAATGCTGTCTTATACTGTTCTTTTCCATGCCCCTTATTGATTGGTTATAAAATTTTCACTGACACTTCAAGTCAAATCAATCCTTTTGACTCATCCCCCATGAAGAATGTATGTGAAGTACTTTCAATTCCCTTAGAGAGAAAACCAAGGCAAGTAATTCATTTGGCTTTGCTGTTAGGGACTACTTCTCCAACCCTGTCCCTAAAGACTCTGCTGTAACAGATGTGTTCAAATGGTTCTCAGAAAAAGAAAGCAAATAATCTCATTTCCATGGGCATAGTCAATTCAGTGAGAATTAATAACCTTGATCTGCAGCAGGACCAATTCAGGTAAGGCATTAGAAAATACTTCACCGTGCAGAGGAGAATGCAGCCCTGGACTGGATTGCCTGGGGTGGGTGAGGAGTCTCCATTTTTGGAGGTCTCGAAAACAGGTTAAGCGAGTGTCTCTGAGGAATGTTTTAGGTCTGGCTGATCCTGCCTTAGGGCAGCAGAGTGGGCTGGATGACCTCTGAGGGTCATCCTTTTTTTCTGCTGTTTTATAAAGGAAGCCCCCAAGTGAGCACCTAGCACTTCTCTGTGCCTGCCTTTCCCCAGGGCATTTCCACGGCAGGGCCCTGTCTCACCAGCCTCTGGGCGAGCTCCTGGCTGCTCCGTAGGAGCGAGCCTCAGGGCGCAGGCCGAGGGTGCTGCCGGCGCGGTGGGAGCGGCAGCTTGGCGTGCAGGTGGCGGGCCTGGTGGAAGAGACTGGGGAAGACCGCAAGGGTAAGTTAGAAAGAGAACTTCAGTGTTTGAAGAGTGGTGGTGTGGATGGAAAAGATAGAAAAGGAGATGCCATAGGGTAAGGAAACAGGGGGAAAAGGTGGCAGCAAGCACATAGGGATGCGGAGGATCTCTGCATCCTGTTGAGCGGATGACAAGAGGATGTGGTGACAGGGAGAGAGAGAGTGACAGAGCCAGGGGGTTCACAGGCCCGACTGACTGGCTTTTGCCCTGCCTTTCTCTACTAGATCTGAGAGGCTTTCTGTAAGGAGAAATGACTTCTTGGTTGTGGCAGTCGGTGCTGCAGAGGTCCCCAGGCTGGGAGAGCGCCCAGCCGAGCAGAACATGGGACCTCTGCCTGGGGACGCCCGTGGTGAGCCGGTCTGCAGCCACCTGTGCACGGTCCGGCCTCAGAGGGAACCAGGGATGCTGGCTGCGGCCCAGTGGCAAGGGCCAGCAGCCAGGGCACGAGTCCTGTCTGCACTGAGCAATCTCATAATATTTGGTCTTCCATATGATCCTTAGATTATTTTTAGAGTCTGCTCTTGTCCTGTGAGCACAATGTGCAGCCGCGATCACTCGCTCAAAATGCGATGGTCAGGGCAGTGGAAGTGCCAAGAAACATAGTTGTAGGATGCAGACAGTAACAGCCAGGTCTTGCTGCTTTGCTGCTGCTTGATGAGTTGTCCATTTTGCACCAAACAGAAGGAGAAATGGCAGGAAGAGAGGAAAGAGGTGGTCTGGAGCAAAGACGGGTGGAGCATGTTGCTTGGGTGGATGAGATGTGAAGAAGAACCTGTCCTGGGAGCCTCCTGTTCATTTTTTACAGAGTGCTGAGGAAGGTGCCTGGACTCAGCCTCCAGAGGTGATTCGTGCCTGATGAGGGACTCATTACAGAATAACCAGCTCCATGGGGCAGTGGGGCAGCGGCTCCTGCGTGCCTGTGGCTGTCCCGGCCCTCTCAGTTTACCCCCGCTGCCTGCCATGCCTTTTGTGGGTGCATTTGTGCCCCCGGCAGGAATGCACAAGACAAAAGACTCTTGCTTGGCAAGAGGGATGAGGTGTCCCAGGGGGAAAGAGGAAAAGACCGCAGTGGCCAGTCTTAATAGAAAATCAAAGGGAAGGTGTTGGTGCATTCATCAGCAGGTCTTCCCCCAGTTTACCAACTGGGTACCCCTCCGGGACTTCATATATGCTGCTCAAGCTCATTTGGAGATGCAGAAGCTTAGTTTAGTGCTCGTTGCACTTATTCCCAGTGTTTATCATTAATGCCGTGATCAGGCCCGGCACTCCTTGTCACAAAGAGGCTGCTCCGTGCTCCGCACACAGGAATAGCCCTTGCCCCGTAGAGATTCCTGCCCCAAGAACATCACAGCACCCAGCAAGCCATTCCCACCAAGGGTCAAACACAACTCCAAGCAGTGCTGGGGGGTGGGACTTCTTCCCAAACCAGCCAGCTGCAGTTAGAGATGTCCTTTACCCCTACCTACCCAGCGAGTCTCACCAGCATCGCACCCCACCACATAGCTTGTGCTAATGAGCCCCTCTGATGCCTCCTGCTGCTGCAGAGCCGATGTCTCATGGTGAACCAGCAGCCTGGGCTCCTTTGGGCTCCGGGGGCAACCCAGTGGAGGCTTGATAAAGAAAGCCATCAGGAGGGTTATCTCTGGATTATTTGAGGTATCACGAGACACGCTCTTTGCATTTCCTGTTTTGTGTCTTTCTGTGGTTATTAAATGATATATTAACCAAAAGCCAGAGAACTCCCAGTCACGCAAACAGAATATAAAAGTAATGACATTGCTTGGTAAAGCCAGTGGGGATCACAGACACTTAAAAGCCGTGTTCATCTGCGTGTGCACAACACCTGCCATTGCTCGAGCAAAGTGCAGGGTTATCTGGGAGCTCTTCTGAGTGCTCCGAGTCATAACAGATTTCATTGCTTCCTTGGAAACCCCAAACTCTGAGTTTCGGGAGTTTATGGTGCTTGGCAGTTATGCTCTCTCTAGCATCTTAAAGGCTGATTTGAAGTCTAAGTTAGATGGCATTTTGACATTTTTTCATCTAATATTTGGATTAGAGAGGAAGACCCCAAGCAAAAGATGAATGAGGGGGTGCCAGTCACAGGCACACACCAGATGCCGTGTTGTCCCGTGCTATATTTTAAAGTGTAGTGGGTTATGTTGTAGCACACGCTGGTAGTGCCATCCCTTCCACCTGGGTGTTTAAGCTCCTGAAGGTTAGCTGAGCATGCTGGGTTTAGGTTTTTATGCCCTTCTGATGGCAGGGGTTACCTGCCTCCAAACCCAGATGATTTGCAAACTCCATGTTTTTGTGTTTTTTTTTTTTTTTTTTTTTAATCCTCACCATTTCAACGTGCTTTCATGGTTTTGCCAGACCTGTTCTTGTTTCGTAGCACCTGGTTTTGTAGTGCTGGGGTACCTGTGCTTTCAGCAGGGTGCCAGCTCATGTGACAAAGCCCCGTTCTTCAGGGACAAAACCTGCAGCAATCACCACAGGTCTCCCATGGAAGCTCCCCTTCCACGTGCGGGGCAGGATCCGGCCAAGAGCCCCACCCGGCAGTAGCTCCAGCCTCAGCCCTGCCGGAGCCAGGCAGGTGACAAAGGGGGACAATGGGTGACAACGGGCACCGTAGGGCCCAGCAGGGTCAGCTTGGAGCTGGGCTTTGGCCGGAGCTGGGGGATGCGGGGCATGATGTGTCAGACCGGCCCCAGCTCTGCGCACCATCCTGGCAGGTTTTCCACCGCCCAGCTCAGAGCTTTATTTCCCTGGTGCCCTGCAGGCCCAGTGAGCATATTTTGCATTTCCAAGTGAGTGGAGGTGCTGCTGGTCTCCTCCAGCTTTTGGTGTGTCCCATGTGGGTGGGCTAGTTGTCTATGCGCCTTTATTGTCAGCAGCAAGAAGTGGGCACGGTGCAGCTCCTAAGTCGCGCTGCCTTGAAGGATCTGTTCCTGCTGATGAGGTGTCTGGGCGACCCACTCGTTCAATGGCACCATTGGCATGTCTGAAGTTAGGTGAAATGAGCCCCATTCTTCTGCTCCCCTGCAGCTGGACCTCTGCGATCAGAACGGTCAGAGAGCAGGAAACGGCACCGGGCTGTTTCCAAGCCTGCACCATTCCCCAGCCAGCCCCATGCCAAGGGGTGAGCCCAAGCGAGCCGGCATCCCGGGGTGCCCTGGACCCATGTTGGGCCAGGCAGCAGCCTGCGATGGGAGCAATGCTGCCTCGCAGCCCCTGGGCATGGCCAAACGTGGATGGAGAGCAGGGATGCTCTTAGGGATGCAGCAATTCCTCCCCGTTTTAAGCCTGCCAAGTCAACAGGCTTTCTGCACAGCACTGGGAAGTTGCTGCAGTTACTTGCAGAGTAGGGCATGCTGCTGGACAGACTCTCAGGTACAAAGCCTGCCCTAATCCTGCTGTTTTGTAATGCAGAGCTTTCTTGCTTGTTTCCCACACTTCCACACACTGATGCATTAATAAAAGCTGCCCAACACCCTTAGTATTTATAGGCTTTTCTGTACTATAACCTCTCTGTGCTTCATACAGCACAATTTAGTCACAGAGGAGGATGCCAGCCAGCTTTTCTAGGAAAAGCTGGGAAAGTTCATGCAAGATGACAGGACTCCCAGAGGGAGCCAAGAACCAAATTGCAGTTTCCTTCAGCCTCCTGTCATTCAGTACAAGACTGTCTTCCCTCCACCGCTAGACTGAAAAATCAGAGGCAATCGCACGCTTCCCAGGCAGGGACCAGCACGACGCTCAGCTCCTGGCAGGACTTGGCCCCACGGCTTGTGTCCCTGTGACATGTGCTGGGGCACAGCTAGGCTGGGGCAGGCTGTGGGCCGTGCTGCAGGATGCTCCGCAGGGGTGTGCACCTCGGCACGGTGCCCCGACCCTGTCCCACGCTGTCATCCACCAACGGCTGTGAGCTCTGCTCCCCGCTGCCATCAGTTTGGCTTAAGGTGGTGAATATTTTTCCAGGACTCACAGGAATGTGGTTACTTGAATCTTTCCTTCTCCCCTCTCATTCCTGGTATTTCTCTGCTGCTGCCTGCTTTCAGTTCTTCTATCCGTCCTTGGCTTCTCCTCTACAAATTCATCATAAAGTTGTTGAGTTTGGTTGCAGAGGAACAAGAAGTGCTGATTCTTTGAGGGCACCAGAAGTCTGCTTTTGCTGTGAGCCATGGAGCTGTGTGTTGTGCTGCTGCTGCCCAGGAGCAAGCTGGCTGCGGGCAGTGGGTCCTGCAGCAGTGCCCCAGGGCCCCGGCAGCCCTCACAGCAGCCAGACCAGCACTGTTGGGATGCTCCATCCCAGAATGCAAGGGCTGTGGTCTTACGGGCTGCTCTGGCTTTGACTCTCTGTGATGGGGACACAGCTGTGTGCAGCCCATGGTAGGTACTCCACCTTTCTCTGGGACGTTTTCCTGGTAGACCAAAGCTTTGGTTTGCTTCTTGTGGCATTCAAAGCCTCACTGACACTCCCATGGGGTGTAGCAGTGGGTGATGCCGACTGCAAGGGTCCCAGAGGTGTCCTGCACCCTTTTGGCAGGTCCTTGAGGCACAGAGTTTGCATGGGCTCAAGCCACCCAGTGCAGTGCTGAGCCGCAAGATCTGAGAATCCTTTGCTTTCATCTTGCAGTCCCACCCACTGTCCCTGTGCAACACCAGTGAGGATGAGCACACGGAGTCGGGATTCATCACCATTGTCAAGCTCGAGCAGCCAGATCGGGATCCCAACCCGTGCCTGTCGCTGGCTAACAAGGTATGTGCAAAAACACCCCGAATGGCACCAACCTGGGAAATGAAACCTGTGATGCAGAAAAGAGTAAGAGCTGGAGGAGGCGGCAGGGTAGGAAAGAGCTGCTGGGAGGTGGAGAAAAGGACAAGGATAGAGCAGGGACTTTGGCAGACAGGGTCCTTTGGGAGAGACGCTGTGCCAGCCATTCCCAATACCCATCCCTCCTTACTTTTCGGACTGCCTGGCTTTGTGAAAGGTCTGGAGTTTTCCCTCACCTGACTGCTCTGGGACAGCTCAGACCTTCCCCCTGCATCCCCCATGCTTTACTGCCCGGCAGCCCAGTGCCCCTCCTGTTTTGCAGACTCCCATTGCTTGCTGGCCTGTTGGAGGGATTTGTGTTTTCCAGTGTCCTCTGTTCTGTACTTTGTGGGAAGCATGGACACAGAAAATGTCTTCTGTCTTTAAAAGTAATATCGTAATACTTCACTGGATGAGGCACATGAAGGATCAACGCTGAGCAGTTCAGACTGCAGACCAGACAAACTAGAAATGGGACGTGACTCTTGAACGGTGAGGGCCACCATCCACCTTATAAAGGGACAGGAGATCTCAGAGGTCTTCAGGTCTCCTGAGAGAGAGGTGCCTTAGCAAAATGGCAGTTACTGTGTTAGAAGTTGAGGTCACTGGTACAATTCTCTGGTAATAAGGAAGTCAGATGGGAACGAGGGTCATTTTAAGCCTTAAAATCTTTGTGTGTCTGATAAAGTTGAGTGGATAAGGCTAACATTAGGTTTTTTCTTCACTGGTTCAGTCTGTGTCCTTTTATTGTCTCTGTAGAAATTGTTATGTTATTTTCCACAAGCACTGTACAAAGACGAAGAGTCTTGTTTAGCTCTTCTTTGCTTTGTCTGGATTGCATTCAGATGATGTAGCCTCTGTTGTCTGCTTTGTGCTGGTGGTGACATTCTGCTGGGAACAGGGTCCTTTCCTGTCCTCCCTGCAGCTCGACTGAAGAGGGCAGGCAAAATTTGTACCAAGGAGCCCTTCCTGCACAGCAGTTTTTTCACAGAGACGGTGGTGACAAACGCAAGGAGAGGGATGTGATGCTGTGACAACCACTGTGATGGATTTTTCAGCTCGGGGCTGCTCTCCCACAGCCGTATGGGCAGCCAGGTGGCAATGCCCACCCCTTTCTGGACCGGGGTGGAAACCTGAGTTAGGTTTGCAGCTGCTTTGGAGCTGATGCCAGCTGTTAGCACAAGCCAGCACTTTGTGTGCTGGAGTTATTGACCTGCTGTCAGTTATCCTACATCTGGAAAATGGTCTGGTCCCACCCGAAGGTGCTAAAGATGCACAAGGAGGGTGGGATAAAGAGTGCACCCACGGGCTTCCAGTGCAGCTTGTGACACACATGAGAGCAAGGGCTCTGCAAGTGCTTTAGGGAGCACAGCTGGGTACTCCAACTGTCCTGTGTCCATCCAGATGTGAACGTCATGTCACAGCAGTCCCATGCTGCCGGATCTCATGTGGGGGTGCCAGGGGTGGGAGCGCCGGGGGTGGAGGCAGCAATGCCTGGTTTGGTCAGTGCAGCTGCTGCAGAGGAGCTTTAACAGGGAGGGAGGAACAGCTTCAAAGACTCATATTCCATATAAGAACATAAAAGGAGAAGATTTTTAAAACTGTTTTGCTAGTTTTGTCCTTAACCTCTCCTGCCTCAGTCTCTGATCACAGCACTGCAGTACCAGTGTGTTACGAGCCTGGGGATCGGCTGATGAAGGTCTGCCCAGGGAGGACAAGATATGCTGCACTGCTGCATCCTCACTAGCCCTGACCTTCTCTGGCACTTCTAACCCTCCAAGGCAAATAAACCCCCCAATTCATTGCCACGCACATGGCTTGATAGAGTGACTGTTCAGTGGCCTTTAGCCATCATTGCTTTGTTAGCAGATCTGAATCCACCTGGATTTTGAGATCCATGAACATGATGTTGGTCAGCATCCTGCCTGCAGGCACTCCTGCTGCAAGATCTCACCTAGGGATGCTCACAGCTCTCTCCCCAGCGTAGGACCAGTTTAGACATGAAATACAGGCAGGTGCTCCTTCAGCCAGCCACATCCCTGGGCCCTCCTTCTGCCTTGTACCCTGGCTTCTCCACCCCCTGCAACTGCTGTCTTTCTGCATCAGGGTCCATCAGCTTCTCCATCCTCCTGAAGCCTCTGCCAAGCTCCTTCCCTCCAGCATTACACAGATCTCTATCCTAAGAGCTTTGGACAATGCTTCTCCTCGAGAGCAGGAGGGCAGCTGCACGCTGGAGCAGGAGCCTTGTTTCCTTGGCATATGTTTCCTGCGGCAGAGCTCTGCATGTTGAATTGCAGTGCTATATCAATGGTGATAAAAATAGCCATGTGCAAAGTGTTTTCATAACCTCTCCTGCAGCTGTCACCCAGCCAGGCAGTGCACACAGACAGCACTTTCAAGCCCAGCATAAGAATGACTCCAGCAGCCACCTGATGCACTTTTCTGCTTCTCTTCTCTTAGATTCTAGCGCTGGTTCAGCATCCAAAGCTAAAATCAGTAGGGAAGGTTTCTGGTCTGCTTGGGGAGAGGCAGCCATGGAGGATGCCTCTGGAGTCAATTCAAAGTGACTTATTTCTCTTTCTGCAGCATCATTTGCAATTCTTTGATGTATTTTTTTCCCCAAGTGAAACGCTGATTGCAAGTCTGGTTGACAGACTGCTGAAATCTCCTAAATCACCCTGTAAATACATATTTGCACCAGAAGTATTTCAGTCCTTGAAGAGTGAGGTCAGCTGTGTCATGCGGCTGAAGAGATCTGACACAAAGACAGCAAGCACTCAGAAGATGCTTGCAGCAAGCAGGTTGTGAATAGCCCAGACAAAAGTTGTGTTCATTGCAACAGGAGTCTGGAAGATGGATCACTTGTCCAGTCTCAGTTGTTCGTTTTCCTATCCTCAGTGTCTTTAGCAGGATAAAATCTTTGTAGAGCTCTTCATTGTTCATCAAAGCTTGACTGGCTCCCATGGGTGGAAGTTACTACTTGAAAGTCCTGTTTGTTCTTTGGTGCTGGCAAACGCTGAGGCTCCTTTGATCCCAGGCAGGACCCCAGTCTCTGATCCCTGCCCTGAGCCTCTAATCCCACTTTTCCAGCTTCCCCATCTGTTCTACCAAACCCAGGAGTGTCCAATCCCATCAGCAACTCAGAGCCTTCAGCCCTACCTCCTGGAGCTCCACAGTCTTCCCCACCATCTGCACCTCCATTCCCATCACCGTCCCCAAACCCAGCACCCGCCCCTGGCCCCCAGCAACTCCCCACCGATGAGCGCAGAGGCTGCTGCTCGCCCCCTCCGTCCCGGCGCACTGTGTTTGATATTGCAGCTGGGTAGCTGCGGCACTGACCTCTGGCCCCTGAGCTGGAGTTTGGCAATGCAGTGGGTAAACTGCTGCAGCAGCTGTGGCAGCTCCCTGTTTGCACAGGCGCTCGGGACGCACAAATCAAAGCGCTCCGCATGAGTAACAGCAGCCCAACCCTGCACTTTGTTCACGTTCCTGTCTCCCTTTCACAAGAGGCTGCCTCTGCCTGCCTCGAGGGCTCGAAGGGCTCAGTGGGAGAACGTGGGTGACCCCGTGAGGTCCTTCAGTATGCTTTGACCTCACCAGGATGGTATTTACGCTCACTTGGGTGGGCCTCAAAGCTGTCCTCATCAGGCAAATGGTGGGCTGTGAAGAGCACAGCAGGGTTGATCCCACTCTTAATCCTAGACCTGCAGCCCGGGGATCACCTGAAGCTCTCCCTGGTGAATGTGGGGAACAGGGACCAGAGAGAGCAATGTATATGGGAGTCAGGCTCATAGACAGCCCAGAGCTGGTGCAGCCGTGGTAGGAGCTGGGGACCTGCAGAGGTCTCTGCTGTCCAGTCAGCAGTGCTAATGGGGCTGCAGATCTCCCCAGCAAACCAACTCTGAAGCAAAGGGGCCCACAGCACAGACACGCAGGCGATTTGGTGTCTAGGTTTATGGGTTGCTGTGACTGCAAGCCCACCAAAAAATTTGTCTCTGCAACTGTATGGAGAAACCCTCCATGAGCTGCAGAGCTCTAGCAAGAGCGGGCACTGGTTTCACTGCAGCTCAATGCAAGTATAGAAACCAAGGTGTAAGCTATTTTCTCAGTCTAAGCAGCAGGTGTTTCTCCCCTGAAGAGCCAGGGAGGCAAATACATATCCAAGTTGTAGATGTTAATATAGATGTACAATATAAAATGTCTTCTCAAGCTTCTGTTCTTTTGGACAGGCAAAGCTGGCAGGGGAGCGTGGAGCCCGTGCTATCCTTTTTGACATTACCGATGATGAAAGTGCTGCTGATCAGGTACAGACCCCACTGATATTACCAACTAAATCGCAGTGCCCCTGTCCCATCCCTAAATGTGCATAGCGCAGGACCCACCAGCTACCAACATGCTGGGAGTGGGAGGTCCCAGGAAGATAATGCATGCTGGCTGTGAGTGTTAGCTCTTACCCAGGTCGTCCATGCTCACGGACAGTACTTTTCACTTTTGCTCACCCCATGGTGAGCCTCCAGATCAGCAGGCAGCACAAGCAAGCCAGCAGCTTGTGAACAGCACCTTGCTGCTCTTAAAGGACATTGTCTGGTCAATTGAATGTTTCTGCCAGGAGCTGGATGCTTCCTTGTGGGAAGTCACAGATTACCAGAGCCCATTTGGTAGGGACAGCCCTGGTGTAGCTTAGAGAAAAGGTGATTTCTCAGATTTTCAAGCAAAAGTCATGGCCACCCTGGTATGCTGTTGGTGATACTCCTGCTACAAGTTAAACACTGGTCTAGAGACCTCCAGAGGTTCCTTCCACCAGCACTGCTCATTTCTGGAGGGGAATAGGTTCCCCATTGAAGTAATCAAAGGATAATGAAAAACATCCAGCCCTCTAAGAGGACAGATAGGAGAGCCGGTGCATGAGATGAGCAAAACTCTGAGTTGATTCCTGGTCACTGGATCCATCTTTTGTGGTTCTTTCATGCACTTAATTTTGGATGCCAGAGAAATGCGGCAGCAGGTGAAGGCTCATGAAGCGATGCTGAGGTTGCTCAGTAAGCGTGTGGGAAGTGGTTAGCAGCTCAGAAGGCCACCCCAGTTTGGGTCAGTGGGAAGAAGAGAGCAGACCTGTCCACTTGCTGAGCCTGCTTATGCCAGGCTGCCTGGACTACATGTCCATGGTGGAAGAATGTGGGTATGATCAGAAACAAACAATGTCCTGCAGATCACAGAGGGAGGAGGGGGGAGACTCTGACAGGTCTCACAGGAAAAGAAGATGAAGTACTTCTGCAGCAAAGGCAGCACTCAGTAGTGTTGTTGGCAGCTGCCACGTGGGAGAGGAGAGACCAAGGACTTTTGCAGGGGGCCTTGAAAGAGGAGCACAAAAGACACTGAACAGTGTGTCCAGTCGTGCATGGGGAGGAGACATCATTGGAGGAAGTGAAGAAAGCTGTCCTGAAGAGTTGGTGAAAGACTCCATCTGATTCCGTCACAGAGGGACAGTGCAAGCTTGGGGGAGCAGTCTTAGTCTCTAAAGTGTTTACAAGATGCATTGGGAGGAACCAGATGTGCCTGGGGAGCCGGGATAGTCCTTGTTTCAGTCTGTTCTGGACCATCTCTCACCATATTTGTTTCTTTACAGCTAAGAAAGCCCAGAGGTCTGAGTCAGCCTGTGGTTCTGATCAGGGGTCATGATGCTGAGCTGCTCATGGGTGTCGTGAACAAGAACAGAGAGGCCCATGTGAAGATAGAGGTCAAGGAGCCACCAGCTTGGGTGAGGGACACACCATTCCCACTGCCTTCTGTATCCTCTCTCCCAGGGACTTTCCCAAAGCTGCTGAGCTTTCCTCCCATGGACAGAGATAACAGCCCTTTGCAGGAGCTCTGCAGAGCCATTCTGCCTATCTGCATCATTCACATGCTGTGCTGCAAATAAATGCTCAAAAGCTCTTTTAGCTTATTTATAGTTTCTTTTGCTTAAACATCGCAAGTGAGGTGAGGGGATTTCCTATCTTTTCATGTGAGACCAAGCCTTGATTTTCTTATCTTGTGCTACCTTAGACCATGGCCTATAGTGAGCTGAGGTGCTGTAAGAGAAAAATTCTGCTGAAGTGTGCAGAAAAGACTGAACCCTTTTTCTTTCACCTGTAAGGTGAACTCTGCAAGGAAGCAGAGTTCAGCCAAGGACGATGTATTCAAAGGCTGATGGTCAGGAAGAGATCAGAATTCCTCTGCTTATCCTCTAACTCCCACCCCTGCCACACAGGGATAATTTTTTTTTCTGCTTTGTCCAACAGCCAGACTATGATGTGTGGATTCTTCTCACGGTGGTCAGCACTGTTGTCGTCATCATTTTGATTTTTGTCGTCCGCACAAAGTGCCAGCTGAACAGGACTCAGGTACAAATCCGATGGAGCAAATGTGCCTGAGCAAGCAGAAACACATTGAGGGCAGCCACAGACCCAGTCTGGGGAAGGAAATGTGCCTCTGTGACCTGGAGATGAGGCAGGTGCATGCCAGGGATGTGTGGAGCAATCCTGAGGTGGGCTGTCAGCATCCCTGGTGCAGTGTCTTGCTCTCCTCTTGCCACCCCACCAGTGCTGCAGCTTGCTGCACTCCCCAGCACCTTTCAGAGCTTGTCCCAGCACCTAAAGCTGCAAAGTTGGCCCGCAAGCTCTTGATTTTAACAGCGTTGCCTATAGAAGTAGAAGATTTTATATTTTAATAGAAACTAACTAATTAGTTAGTTAAAAGTCTTTCCAGATTCGGAAGTGTCTCCAGATTTGAAAATACCCTGTTTTTCCAATAGAAAGTCAAGCCTCTGGGGCTCAAAAATTCAGCACTGCTGAGTGATTTTGAATGTCCAGCGCCAGATATCTCCTGCTAGTGACAAAGCCCCCTCTGGCTACGCCAGCTTAGGCAAACAATCTCCTCTGGAAATGAGTATTGATCCCAAATCCCTGACAACACCATTTGAAAAGTGGAAGAGACTCGAGGAGCATGACAATGCCTGAAAGCCTCCTTTCTTTCTGGCAGGACTCCTTGCAGCAGCAGACTATGCAGGCCATCGGGCAGCTGGCCACACGCAAGTACCAGGCCAGGTGCCGGCAGGCATCGCGGTGGGACTCCGCCAGCAGCTGCAGCTCAGCCCCAGTCTGTGCTATTTGCCTGGAGGAGTTCAGCGAGGGCCAGGTAAGCTGTGAACATAGCTGCCAGTGAGCCTCAGCTCTGAGCTGCCTGGCCACGGTCAGGCAGAGCTACAGGAGGAGCTGAGCAGCCTGGCAGAGGTTGGAGGCCCTTGGGAGGTTTCCTTCAGCAGCTCCTGAAGGTTGGGAAGGGACCAGCACTGATGGAGGTCTGCCTGCCCCTCGGCCAAAAAGAACTGGCCCTGCTTGCAGGTTCCAGTTCCCTAAAGATGGGTCTCCAGCCATCACTGAAGGCTAAAATGCCCATGATACACCCAAGTTGAAACAATGGAGCAAAAGTGGGGTTTGCTTCTCCAAAACAGCCCATAATACCCCTTTTCCCTGAGGGCTAGCACCAATCCAAGGCATCACACCCCAGAGCTGCATGCAGCGAGCAGAACCAGAGATGTTGGGCTGCCATGTAGCCTCCTCCATGAAAAGCTGGGCTGCAGGTGGCTCACCATTAGGCGTCTCCATCCTTCAGGTCTTGCTTCGTGGAGCATCAAGAGCCCCCTCTGTGTGCCCAGCTCTTGGGACATGGTTCTCCTCACTCACCCACATCTCCGTGCTTCTCTCTAGGAACTGCGGATCATCTCATGCTCCCATGAGTTTCACCGGCAGTGTGTTGACCCCTGGCTGCAGCAACACCACACGTGTCCACTTTGCATGTTCAATATTCTTGGTAGGGCTCAGATGCAGCATTTCGCAGCGAAGGACAGGGGTGGGTGCAGGGTTGTGCCCAGGAGGGCCATGTACCCTTGGGCGATGCATACAGTTGGTGCATCGCAGGAACCTGTCTCCGTGCACATGGGTGTACGGGTGGTGTGTGCATGGCGGGGGGGGCTCTGTGCATGTGAGCCCCTGCCCCAGTGGTGCACAGTGAGGTGCTGGGCTGGGGCAGGATCGGTGCTAGTCCCAGGAGCTGTGGGGAAGGGAGCTGAGGTCTGGGGGCCGGGGCACCAGGGAGGGTGCAGGATGGCTTGGTGGCAGCCATGAGGAGCTGCAGGGCACGGGTGGGATGTGGGTGTGGGTGTGTGGCGGAGGCTCGCTGGTGCTGGGGCCACTGCAGCTGGGCCGCAGGACGTATGCTGGATGCTGCCTTCTCTCTTCGCAGCCCAGGACTCAGTGGACCAGGCTCCGGTAGCAGGCTCCAGGCTGGCCCCTCGGGACATGGAGCCCGGACGGCGACTGCACCTTTTCCGCCAGCACCCAGGACATGCCCTTTACCATCTCCCACATGCCTACCCTCAGAGGAACCTCAGGAGCTTTCCCCCGGAGCCAGCCCACGGCAACCCCTTCTTCCACTCTCCGGAGCTCTCCCAGCTGGATTTCAGCACCATCCACTACGTGCCCTACAGGCCAGCCAGCTCCCTGCCCGCCTGCAGCCACCCATCCCCCCTGGCCCCCAGCCTGCGGGGCCAGCAGCACCCCAGTCCCCCAGCGTGCGGGCAGCCGCTGCAACCCCACAGGACGTGCCCCCTGCAGCCCCAGCCCACCTGCCTGGGGCTCAAGGCAGCCCTGGCACAGCGGCAGCACTGGGCGCCTGCCCTGCGTCGAGGGGCTGGCCACGGGCACCAGCACAACAGCAGCGGCTCCGGGGAGAGCTATCTCACAGAGCACAGCGGGTACCTGGCAGACGGGCCGGGCAGCGACTCCAGCTCGGGGCCCTGCCACGGTTCCTCCAGCGACTCCATGTTGAACTGCACAGACATTAGTCTGCAGGGCATCCACGGCAGCTGCTCCACTTTTCGCAGCTCCCTCAGCAGCGACTACGACCCCTTTGTGTACTGCAGCTCAGAGGGGCCCGCCGTGGACAACGGCCAGGAGCGGCAGCGGCCACCGAGGGAGATGCGGCCCAGGTCCTTGGACCTGGTGGTGCCTGGGGGTGCTGCTCCAGCCAAGGCCCAGGTGCTCAGCCACGTCCACTACCACCACCACCAGCACCACCACTACAGAAGGGACGCAGAGTGTCTGCCTGCGCGGGCCGGCCCGGGGCCTGGGCAGCGCAAGTCCCGGTACTCCGGGGCCAAGGTTGGCTTCCACGGTGCTCGGACGCAAAAGAGGGCTGAGAAAAGCCATCACTGTCAGCAGCCTGTGGAAAGCAGCACTGCGTTACAGGAGGCACCTCCGGCAGGACAGCCAGCCTGTCTCCAGCAAGGCTGGGAGCCCCCACATGCCACTTCCGCTTCTCTAAACAGGTTGGACTTCAGTGTAGATGCCAACAGACAATCGGGAGCAGTTGGCACATCCCCTGTCCTGCTGCCCCAGAGACACAGCTTACAGAGCCGTCATCACAGAAGGAAAAGAAAGTGTTCCCTGGAGCCTGACCCCGCTCTCCTGCCCGAGGACTCAGCCTTGCCCAAAGCCTGTGACGCTCACATTCCTCATGGCCACCCCGCTGGCCACTGCTGCTCGCCCGAAGTCCAGCCCCTGATCCCAAGCGCTCCCCTGCCATGCAGCTCAGGCTCTCGGCCACTTTGGAAGTGTTTAGTGCCACAGTCTGGCTCAGAGCTGAGAAAGCAGGAGGAGGGGTTGTCAGGACGGGAGAGAAACCACACGGTTCCTGCTGGTTTCTCAGGGACGGGCACCCCAAAGCACAGTCTGAGTCTTCGCCTGCACTGCCCGTCTCAGCAGTGTAGTCAGGGTAAGTCTGGTATTGGCCTCTTCTTTTGGCAAGCAGTTGAATGAGGGCAGTTTGCTGCAGGCTGGGTGTGAAGGTGCTCTGGGTGCTGGTAGACATTAGCGCCTTCATGGTGGGCTTTCGTACAGGACCACTGGTGACAGAAGTGTTTCAGAGCTCACCCATCCTGAGAAGATGGCCTGAACGATTAGCACCTGCTAATGAATCAGCTGAGTGCACCATACCCTGCAATCTCACCCTAAAATAATCCAAATGAGAAATAAGATATTTAAGAGTCTCTAGCGGCTGGAATATCTCCCAAAGGAATGGGTGGAACCACATTTCTTAGTGTCCTCACCTCAATCTGGATGTCCTAGTGGCAGAGTCATTATCGTTAAGGCTTACTGGGCTTAGTTATTTTAGTCAACCTCAGCTTGCTGGACTCAATAAGGAAATGAGTGTGCATGGCCGGATGTAGTAGAGGAACAGACTAAATGAGTTTATGGATTTGCACATCCCTCCTGTCTCACCTGCCTCTATTGTGTGGGAGTTACTTTTTAGTGTCTTCTGGAAATCAGACATTATTAAGATTTGGCCCTTTGCCTGTACATCAACTCTGCCTCTCTCTGCAAGAGGAAAAATACATTTGAGACCAGGATGTTTGGAAGAGCTTACCCAGGTTTAGCTCCCAGGCCTTGCTCTCTTGGACTCCTCTGCAAATAGCAACCTGCAAGTCAGCAAGGGCAGGTGCTGGCCGTGGAGCAGCGCCTGGCTCCCTTCCTCGCCGTGCCACTGACTCACTGCAGATCCTTGGGCAAATCTTTTTGATTTAGGTACCAAATACAGATTTAGCTGTATTTCTGTTAGAATGCTGGCCTTAAACTCGTGACTCACCGTGCCCGTTGTACCGTGGAGATAATAACTTCCTCCCCGTGCTTGTCTATCTAGCCCTATACCACGCCCAGGCTCCTGGTCGTGCTGTGCCTGCCGAGGAGGCAGCGGGGAAGGGGAGAGGCTGGGTGGGCGTGGGGCATGGCACGAGTGCCTGCGGTGCGCCAGGCTCCCAGGCTCCCGGGAACAGCTTTTTCCCAGGCGCAGAAGTGATAGGTGATGGGGGAGTTTCTTCCAAGGGCCTGGAGGGATGCTGCCACTGCAAGAGATACAGAGGCAGCAGCGCGGGGATGTCTCTCCAGTTTGCGGGTAGCTCTGAGGGCTGATGCGCCCTGAGCTGGAGGCAGTGTGCGGCGATACCGCCAGGAGACAGCCCTCCCAGGACCACGGCATGGAGGGCTCTCCTGAAACGGCAGGAGGTTGCTCAGGAGCTGCTGTGAGCTCCCATTGCAAAACAAAGCCCAGGGGCTGATGTGGCTCAGCACCGACCTCCCTGTCCGCAGCCCAGGTGCTGGCTGGGAGGGGGCAAATGAGGTACGAGCAAGGGGAGACCAAAGCAGCTCCCAGGGGAGCTCCAGGTCCCTCTCACAGGCAGTGTCCTCTGCAACATGAACAGCCTTGTCCGCCAGCCTGGACCCTTGTGACATGGCTGCCACTAGGAGAAGCCAATGCCTCTGTCTTCTCATCCAGGTCTCAGGGCAGCTGGTGCTTCTTCCGGGTGTGGCCGTGGAGGAGGACAGTGTGGGGAAGCAGGCCGCACCTTGGTGCTGTCTGTGACAGTGCAGGGCTTTGCCACCCACAGCCACCCTCCCTGTGGGCTGCAGCAGCGTTTGAGGGGTCTGGGCTTCCCTGGCAGGCTGTGACCCAGGGGACTGCTGAGAGAGGAGCCCAGCTGCTGCCCGTGGGGCGACTTCCCCGGCGTGGTGTGGCCAGTTCGCACCTCCACGTTGCCCAGAGGTTGAGGCTATAAGCACATGGCGGGACGTGCCTCATGGTGCTGGTGCCAGGCAGCAGTGCATCTATGTCCTGCAACTGCACCCTGAAGCTTCAGGGGTGTAGATGCAGCTGTCTTATTTCTTTATTTTATAAATCTTGTACCATGAGAGGCAGGAGCTCTGGGTTGGCTTGTCTGTTCTTAGATTCTCTCTAAAAGAGAAGCAAAGAGCAGACACAGGAGCAGACAGATTTAGGAATGGAGGTGCGTGGTGTGTACAACACCATGCACTGGCTTTGGCAGCTGCTGCCCTGCTCCCTTTCTAGGAAATGTGTATGTAATGTACTGCTAGGTCCTGGTCCTCTCTGTGATAAAACCTACATTTTAAGCAGTGCCTCTTCCCTTCCCTCTAGCTGTCTGAATTTTCTGACGTTTTTCAACCTCCAGTTTCTTCTCCCCCTGTCTGTCTCCTGCCTGTCTGTGATCCCCATTGGGAGGATCTTGGCTGGGAGACCCTGGAGGAGATGGAGGAGAGAGTGTCTCCCTCCAGTGTGGAGGGAGGGAGGGAGGGAGCAGGGATCCCCCCAGGGCATTTGCTGGCTGGACATGCTGCTTGGGCTTTGTGCACCTAACGCAGGGCTCCAGGGCATTGCAGGGGTCTGTGCTGCGGTGCCGTTGTCACTTTGTGGACTGTCTCAGAGGCCAGATGTATGCCCATCCTGATGGTGTGATGGGGAAGGCTCTCTGATCCTCACCTAGAGCCAGCACCAGCATGACTTTCCAAGCACGTATGTTTAGCAAGCCTCTGATCCCTCTTACCTCCTTTTGCCAGGAGCCCGAAGAACTGATGTGTTTAAAAGCAGTGTGACTCTATGTCTGTTTGACTATAGTAGCTTCTGTGGATGCTTTCAGGACCAGCCAGAGAGTCAGAATTTCCTTATAAGATTGAGAAAATACATAGAAAGGAAAGATTTGACTTTATTAGGAACTAGCAAAAGTTGCAGAGAGCAGGAGCTCATACAGGGGCTATACGGAAAAGCCATCAAGCTGAAAACATGTTGCTTGTAAGGACACAACCTCTAGAGTTATAATCACATCAGTGCTTTGTCTTAGAAAGGGACTGGACATAAATCAGTGGAGAACAGGTGAGAACAGCAAAGAACAATCTCAATAGACAGTCCTGTTTAAGTGGGACATATGAAAAAATAGACAAGGAGACCAAGGAGAAATGCGTATATGCCTCTAGATAAATGTTGCAAGGCTAAAAATGTAAGTGGATGAATTAGAAAGCTTGGCTTTATATGAAATTTTTGACATGAACATTTCAGAAACCCAGTAAAAAAAGAAACAAACAAACAAAAAAAACAATGGGACTCTGCAATTTCCAGGTGACATTGTAGAGAAGAGAAGAGTATGTCTTTTCTGGGGCATGGGAGGGGCACTGTGTGTTAAGGAGGGTGTAAAGTCCAATGACAAGTAACACAAAATCCCCAATTGTGCCTAAGTAGAAAGACTATGGTATTAGGGTTATAATACACTGCATTAGCACAGGCTGCAAAAGAGGAGCCTATATAAACATGAGACTCTTTTTAAAATAATAGTGAAAGAAGCAGTCAAAAGAATAAGATGCTTTGGGGCACAGGGATCGTTTAAAGACACAGTACCAGAAGCCCAGAGTCATACATATCACCAACCACAAAAAGGCCCCAGAAAAGGCTTGGCGGGGCAGCAGAGCAGAGAGGGCAATTAGAAGCAATAAGCCATTCTTCAAAAGTTAAGGTGTGGCTAGACGAGCAATCAGAAGAGAGTTGGATGTAAAGCTAAGTGCAGAGCCACAGTGAGGCAGGCCAGAAAAGACTTCTGTGAACAGCTTGTGAAAAACAGAACGACTATTAATGCAAACGTTTTCAGCTCCATCAGAAGGAAGAAGCCTACCAGAGGCTCTGCAGGTCCAGAGAGCAAGGCAGGTCTAAGAGGGGTGATGAAGGTCTGTAACAGCAAAGCACTGGAGGAAAATGAATTTGCTGCATCAGTGATCGACAGGGAAGTGCTTGAGGAGGTTCTCACCACATCACATCTCTGTTCAGGGCATGGGTTAGAGGATCTCTCACAGATCAAATCATCAGTACGAGCATTTCTGAAGCACATCAATAAAGTGAAGAGTAACAAATTGCCAGGGCTATGGACTACTCATCTGAGCATTGTGCAGGAGCTCAAACACAAAACTGCTAAACCATCAACATGGACTGTAATGTTACCCATGCCCAGAGCCACAAGGAAGAGCTAAGGGCAATATCAGCTTGAAATAGCTGAAGCCACAGAGTGATGAGCCTGACTTTCCTGCCAAGCAAATTGCTAAAAATTCAAATACAGGGTCTGACTTGTAGACACATGGCTAAATGTGAAATCCAGGGGAGGAGGCAACACAGCTTTTGTAGAGAGAGATAACGCCTCACAGATCTTCTAGGGGAATGAAGCTCTCAAAGGATAAAAGGAAAGGTGCTCTCATAGGTAAATGACTGGCTAAAAAATAGGAGACAAAGTACAGATCAGTCTTAACGGAGGAAAGTTACTTGGAAAGGGAGGGAAGTGGAGTTCTCCAGCTGTCGGCACCTTTCAGCAAGCTCATAAATATGCTGGGCAAGGAGAGGAGATAACAAAGTTTGTAGAAGACAAAATCCTTCAGGATTGTAACCAGCTTTAAAACTGGTTACAAAGCACTACAGAAGGATCTCCTGTTGCTGAGTTATCAGGCAATAAAGTGGCGGGTGAAATTCCATGTAACACAAAACGCCACACATGAGCAGAGCTGCCTCTGAATACCCACGCACTGTGATGAGCCCTTCTCAGCTAACTCACAAAATACATCCTGGACTTGCTGTGAATAGTTCTGTCAAGTCAGATGATTATTAGGAGCTAGCTGGGAACAAATAGGGGACAAGCAGAAGGTGCCATCGTGCAACTGCATGAATCTGTGGTGCTTTCAGAGCTAGAGCACTACTCATCACCACTTCTCCAAAAAGGATGCAGCAGGCATGGGAGAAGTACCAAAGGGTATCGAGTACAGTCACAATGCTGAGACTTTTCTGAGAAAACTGAATGTAGAGACTTTCATGTGGGAAAACGATGACTAGCAAAACGATGACTAGCAGAGGGTATTAAACAGGATACAAAATCAGGGAAAGCAGGCGAGAAGGAAGATAAGAGACACTGTTTCTTGTAACAAAATAAGTAGTGGCATCAAATGGGAAACAGAAGCTTTAAAACACCCAATAACGTAACACACAGCGTAGTGAAACTGTGACGTTCGTTGCCCAGAGGATGTAGGTGCCAGAAGTAAAATGGGTTCAAGAGCCTAGATCAAGAGCTATCAAATGCAGAGATGCAAATACAATCTCTGGCTCAGGAAGTCCCTAAACCAGGGTTTCCAGAAGCTGACAGTGCTCCTGTGGGATGTGGCACCCTCCAGGTGTGTGCTTACCTCGCCCAGCTGCAGGTAAGGCTGAATCTTGGTGCGGCTGAATCACAGCCCCTGCAGAAACTCCCCTTTCCCAGGCAGTGTGGGGAATAACGCTGCCCGCAGCCATTGCCAGGGAGCCTGCGATGATCCCAAAGATGCTTGCATGACCTTGGAGTTTCTGCATCTTTTCTTGGTAGGGTTTGCATAAAGATACGTCCCTGCTTCTCTAGCTTGGGAGACTATGCCTGGGATTTACAGCTCTGACTAGTTTCACTGAAGAGTCAATCCTCAAGCAATGCTGAAAGGATCTTTTTAAGAGAAGACAGACAACTGGCAGTGAATTACAGCTAGATGGCTTCCTAAACCTCCCCAGCACGCACAGATCTCATCCCAGAACAGCCGGATTACTCCCAGCACAGAATGATGAAACCTCTTGCTTTCTCTCTCTGGGAAGTCTCATCTCCTGCAGCACACAGCACACTGTCAGCATCCTCCCTCTCTCCCCCATCTCCTGCTCGTCTTCTCAGCCATTCCCTTTCATGTCATGTCTTTGATCTTTACTAGAGAGGGGGAAGGGGATTAGGAGGCAGGAAAAGACCACTGTTGCAAGTGAATACCCAAAGAACAAGATTTCTGTTCTATCAGCAAGGTGTGCTCCTTCTGGCCATTGCCCTGTGCAGGTCTCCATGGCCAGCTCAGCAGCTGAGGATCTCCCACCTCTCTACCTCCCGATTCAAGACCTTTTTTTTCTTTTGGTTTGTATAACAGGGGACACTCACACAGGCACAGTTTTCAGAGAATATTTTAATAACCCTCTTTGAGGCTCAGGGCTTCTGGCTGATCACAGGGCGATCGAAGCTGTACAGACTCTTTTGCATGTTGCCAGTAAGCCAGTGTACATGAGAAGCAGCCGCCAAAGGCTTATTCAGTGTACTGGTTATACAAATCACAAATGCCAGATACTCTCAGACTCTATCTTCTGGTACTTTAGCCACGACCTGCACGCATATATATGTATAATGCTTTGTCTGTCCATTAATTTTCCCACATCTATTAGCTACATTTTCAAAGCAGAATCTCCTTTAGTTGTTTTCTTCCCATATATTTAATTTGCAGAGGTCCTGTTCCTACAGCTGGTGATTTGTAATGAACAAGACTTTGCTGTGACTGTTTTGAAAATTTGTTTTGAATCGCTCTCTATGAATAGCTATACGGGCATTTGGTTCCTTTTGATCTCGGGAACATTCAGGAAAAGGGAAATGTGAAAAATAATGCATGTATGCATTTACTGGGCTATGCTTACCCTGTGTGAGAGCTCTGGGCAGGCTTGAGAGACATCTGGGAAAGCGAACATGGTGTATGCGTCAACACTCAGCCACATTAGGGAGAAAAGGGCTATTTGAAACAGTAACCAAGGGTGCACCAAGGTGTTTCTAGGCAGCCCTTTGGTTGAATGTTTCAGTGCAATCTGCTCAGCAGTTGCCAGTAATTCACCAGGTGAAGGGGCTGGTGAGGAGCGTGGACTAGAGTCCTTGTTGGCTGTGCACAGAGGACTGGCATTAGTGGCCAACCACCACTCATTGGGTTTGGCTTTTTTGGGACTCAGAAAGAGTTAGTGCAACCTCTGAACAACGTGAAACGCATGTGCCATACCTTTCTTGCAAGCACACCTCTCTTGCAGTCTCCTGTTGTCTGGAGTTTCTTCTGTTGTCGCCTGTGCCTGGAGGGTGCTGCCATGGTACTGTGTGAATATGAACCAGCGTTATTTTCTGGTGCTAATCATTTTTGAAATAGCTGTACAGATTTTTCTCAAAGAGCAAACATTAAAAAGCCTCAAAAGCAAACATGTAGTAGCAATATGAATCCTGGGATTTGCCATATCCTCAGCCTGTATTTTCTGAATATTCAAATAGGAGTTTGACGTCTTATCTTTATGTTTTATTGTACATTAACATAGAGGAATAACCTGATTGTGGAGGTGGCCAGAAAAGTCCCTCCAAAATACTGGGAGAAACTTTGTGGCTTTCACTGCAGTATCTGTTCTCTCTATTGCAACAGTCAAGGCCGCAGCAGAGCAAGGTCCTAGAGCATTCAGCTGGCTGTAGCTTACATGTTCTTTTTCTTTTTTTTTTTTTTTGAATGCAGGATCTGAAGAGGAGGTCCAGGATGTCCATGAACACTCAGTTTAATAAGACACTGGCTTATTTGCTTATGGGACAGCTGGAGTGGACAAAGATGTTTGGCAGACCAGTGGTAGCGGAGCTCACATCTTGGCCTCTGTACAGGCAACGTAATAACCATTCCTGACCTGCATGGCCCACGCTGCGATGCAGGCTGCAAATAAGCAATGTGATACTTGTGGTCCCCTCACGTTTCCACATTGCGATGGTCACACAAATGCAGAGCTGTGTTCTCCAGGTCCCCTTCTCCTTTGAAGGCACAGGCAGCCCATCTTCATCCAGCAGCATCTGTCTGCATGGGCTAGCTCTCTCAGAGACTGGTCTTGGGAGTCACCAGTTGGAGAGCTCACGGAGTGAGTGCAAGCTGCTATTTTGGCATGTCCATGCCGCAGAAGGTGTTGCTAAACACTTTAAAAATAAACAAGCCTTCAAGACCAAAAGCTGCAGAAATGACTTTCTGTGGCCTCTTAGCTCCTGACTTCATTTCCTCTCTTAGGTCAGAAGCCAGGCTTCTTCATTTAACTTTTCCACTCTTATTTCAGACACAGCAAAAAGCTGTTCTCCATCTCAGCTCTCAGGTCTGCCTGCAAGGTGCTTCTTCTGACTTCATTGGAAACCAACATCTCTCACCAATTTTGATGACTTCATTGTCCCTCAGCTGAAGCCAGCTCAGCCATGTGCTGCATTTTGCCGGCAGTAGTAGAGGTAAAGATGCAGGGACAATGTCACCATTTCTGGGAAAGAGCTGGGTCTGATTCTCTCCATTGCAAAGAATCAACCTTCTCATCGGGCAGTGTGAACAAGTCTCTCATTTACCCTGTAACTCTTCCATCTACCCTCAAAATATATGTGGTGGCCAGCCCTGTTAAGAGCTTACATTTTCTGAGCATATTCCAAACCTGAGATGCCCCCATCACAGGAGTAATGAAAAATCCTTGAGTTCACATGACTCCTGCTTCTCTCTTTCCTGCCTTGTTGCCCCAAGACACAGCAAAAATTCCCAGCAAAAGCATTCAAAATCAATGCGGGGCAGAGCCCCATCTGTCACCCAGCCTTATCTTCGTATTTCTGAGACGCTTGAAATGATCTTGCAGAGGAATTTTTCAAAATACCCTTCTGCCTTTTATAGCATTTTGATGATGGAGAATGCTTGAGAAATTTCTAGGCTCTGCATTTATTCACTTCTTCTCCCATTTGTGGTTTGTTTTTAGAACATCACCAGTTCTCATTTTCTGTGTCTCATAATTTGGGGACATTCAAGTAAAATGAAGTCCGGCAAATTCAAAACATAAAACCCAAACGGTTTTCATACAGCAGGGAATTAGACTGTGGAGTTCATTGCCTCGTTCAGGCCAAAGAATTAGCAAGATTCCCATGTGGAGTGCATGTTTATAGGGCATCAAGGCTATCTCAGGTTTTCAGAGTTAATGAAACATTGGCAAGGATGTGACACTAGAGCCGAAGGTAACTTCTGACAATTTGAAAACTGTTACAGGGACAGATGTTCCCCCATCTGCTCTGTGATAAGCTTTCTGTATCTTCCTGTGAAGCAGCAGCTTCTTCCCCAGGTCAGGAGCACAATGGCTAGGTAGTCCCAGTTCAGCCTAATTGTGCCTCTGCCTTCCTTCATTTCTGATGAAAGTTTTTATGGGGCTTGATGCCCTTAATCTTTGTCCCAGCTGCCAGTCACTAACATGATGTTATTAAAAGTCGACCAATAACACTGTTTTAAACAAAACACTATTCCCTTGCTAGTGTTCATTTTCTTGTCTCCTGTGATAGAGCCACTGCAGGACCTTTCAGTCTAGAGAAGAGCTGAATCTCTCACATTAAAGAACCCAGGAGAGTTATATTCTAACCCTTTCAGTCTCTTCTTGTCTGACCTACAGAGCAAGCAGAAATCACAAGCCAAGGTCTTTTCTCCCTTGCAGGAAAGTCAGTCTTAAACTAGAGGAAAAAATAGAAAAAGCCAGGAGCAGGTCTAGATTCCCCCAGTTCAGCTTCTTCTGTATGTAGCACATGGCTTGTCTCAACCAGCTCCCTACATCCTTGGCCAGCCCAGAGGGCTCAGATGACTTTAAAGAGGGGGGGGGGTCATGAAGTTGGAGTGCTCCCACTGGTTTCTTCAGGAGTCAAGAAGGCTGACAGCCTCCAGGGATGCATTTCACTGCTTCAAAGGAACAAGCGTCTAGTTGGCAGTCTAAAAGTACTCCTTCTCTTTCCCTCCTTATCCTTAAAAAAGGGAGAGTCTGAATCTGCGGTAAGCCCCAAGCTTCTTGGAGAAAGCAGTCAGTACTAACGAACCCTTTCCACTCCCTACTGCAGTATTACTGGGCTGTGCAGGGCAACGCCCGCTTTAAAGTGTTTTCATTTTCTGATTTTTATGCTGCTGCTACTTTTCATTCAGAAAACTGGCATCTCAAATGCTGGGCCCTCTCCACAGGGCCTGCTGAGCTGAATGAGAGTGTGTAGGTCCGTCTAGGTGGGTTCTCAGGTGGGAAGAGAGGGAGGAACTCTACAGGAAGGTGGTTTTTGAAATGCTCTTCTGTAGAGGGACTATAATCCTTGGCCACCTGAAAGAGAAGAAGCAATGTCTGAGAAAGTAGGAAATGGTTCCTCTCAGTTCCTGCACCTCTCACTTCTAAGTGATACTTCTGAGTGGTCAGTACCCTTAGGCTCCATCACTGAATGTCTTCAGTATCACTGCAATGAAACAGAGTTCATTTTCCTTCATTGAGTCCAAAGACCCAGCTGAAAACTGATGGAAGCCAGAGCATCCTGAACTCACTCTATCCACAACCTTCAGTCCTTCCTGGGGGACCGCTTTCTTCCCGGGACCTTCAACCCCACTGAGATGGGTTGCTGTGGGCAGAATGCCTAGGCTGGCTGGACCTCCTCCATTTCTGCACAGAGCCTCAGTTCCTCCCTTTTATAAAGTTCAGATCCTCTTGAAATGTGAATATAAGGTTTTTTGTGTTTGTTTTTCTCAGTCTGTCCTGGCTCTTGGGGCTTGGGAATAAATTATGACCCAAAATGGAAGAATAGGTTTTATATATATGCAAAACTGTGTATTTATGTCTGATAGAAACAAAGATGTGTGAATATGCTGACGTGCTCAGAAATATATTTATTTACTAATATATTTATCCATGTACCAGGTCTGCTCGTGTGTTTTTGTTCTGTATAAAGTCATCAGATTTGTGTTGTAAAAGGCGGCTCCTTTCCACTCTGCAAAAATAAGTTATTTCAGATGACCCGCTGCTGGCTGCTGCAGCCGACCAGACGAGCCCTCACTGCCCAGCTGCGCGAGGCCCGCTCCGGCGGGTGAGCGGGCGGGAAGCTGCAAAAACACCGCAGGGGGCAGGACACGAAGCGAGGCCTCGTCCGCCGGGGCTGCAGCCGGTGGAGCGGGCGTCCAGCTCCGTCCTCACCGTGGAGGCCCTTGCGGGCCCTCAAAGCTCCCCCGGCCTCGGCCCCAGCCCTGCCCCGGCTCCCCGAGGGCTCCCCAAGGGGCTCGGCCCTGCCGCTGAGCCCCGGGCGGTTGCCGTCGGGCTCAAGCCCCTCAGCGGGTCCCGGGCCCGGCGCCTCTGCCCTTCCACCCCGCTCCCGTAGGCCCGCCTGCGGCCGCGGGGCGTGCGGCCTTGGCGGGCGGTGCTGCCCGGCTCCCAGCTCCCCTCAGCGGCTCTCTGCCGCCCTCCTCCGGGGACAGCCGCTGCGGGCAGGCCCAGCCCAGCCCAGCCCGGCCCCGCTCTGCGCTTGCGCGGCGGCGGCGGCGGCGGCTTTTTGGCGCTGGAGACCGTCCCCAAGGATCTGCGGCACCTCCGGGCCTGCCTGCTCTGCTCCCTCGTCAAGGTGCGCCCGGCCCGGATCCCTCCGGGGCAGGAAGGGGCCCTCCGGCCCCGGTCGGGCGTTCCCCCCGCCCCGCCTGCGCCTTCCTGCGCCGGACCGGGGCTTTCTTCACCCCCNGGCCCGGGCCTTTCTCCACCCGCCGAGCGCCCCGGCTGTGGGCCTGTCCGGCCCGCTTGGGCCTTCCTCCCTCTTCCCGGGCCTTCCTCCCTCTTCCCGGGCCTTCTTTGCGCTCCCTCGGGTCTGGGCTTCCCTCCCTTCCCGGGCTGGGCTTCCATCGCTCCCGCCGGACCGGCTCTCCCCTCCATCCCCAGGCAGCTTCAGCCCCTCGTGCCCCCTGCCCCCTTCCCTGTGCTGACACCTCCGTCCCCCTCAGACCATCGACCAGTTCGAGTATGACGGCTGCGACAACTGCGATGCCTACCTGCAGATGAAAGGCAACCGCGAGATGGTTTATGACTGCACCAGCTCCTCCTTTGACGGGTGAGTGGGGCCGAGACCTGGGGCTGCTTGGTGGCCCCTGTGCCACGGCAGCTCAGTGTCACCTGGCCGGACAACATTCCCTCACACCACTCTCTCCCGCAGGATCATTGCAATGATGAGCCCGGAGGACAGCTGGGTCTCCAAGTGGCAGCGCATCAGTGAGTGTTTCTCCCTACTGGTTTGGGCTGAGGCTCTCTGTTCTTCAGCAAAGCCTTGTCCAGGCTACAGGAGTTGTTCTTTGGGCTGATGTGGGGGGTTTCTGGCTGCCGCTCCCAATGAGGGGGCACCTGTGCAGGCCGAGGCTGGTGGGGGTGTTTGCCCACCCGGCTGCTGCCGTGCAGGGTAACTCGGTGTTTTCTTTCCCCCAGGTAACTTCAAGCCAGGTGTATACGCAGTGTCCGTGACTGGCCGCCTGCCCCAAGGTAATGCTGCCGGCTTGTGTAAGGGGGCTCTCCTACACGGATGGCAGCTGACGGATTATTCTGTATATTAGGCACTATATATAGCCAGTTACACTCTTGAGTGTATTATGCTGTATCTGTGTGATGAAACCAGCATTTGGGGATTGAGTAAACACTGTGTGTTATGAACAGAGCACATACCATGTGGATGAAAGGATTAGCCAGGTGTATGCAAAAAGACATCAAATGGGAGGCTGGGTTCAGGTGTTCTGCAGACAGGTTTTCTACTTGCAGTCATTCAGCATTCTGCCTGCCAGAAGGTGATATGAAAGTGCTGCTGAATAAAACCTGTGGCACTAGACAGAGCGTTAGGGTGATAAACTGTGATTAAAGGGTGACTACAGAAAGTGGGTGCATTTCATGCTGTTCAGCTACAGGGAAACACAAAGGTTTGTCCATGAAAACGAGTTTTGCAGAAAGGGGTGCTGTTTGAAAAATTAAGTTGAGGAGGACTGGTGAGCAGATATCCTTTCCATACTGCACTGAGGACTCATGTTGAGCTAAGGTGGGATTTGTTCATTTATAAATGGAGTGGAGGATGTAGAGAGTTGACCTTACCTTCCTTCATAAAGCAGAAATTACATTTTGGATAAGTGCCCCTGACCTGTCCACAGCACAAGATCAGACACCTAACGTGAGCCCCTTCCCAAGGGTGCTGCAGTCCCACATCCCCAGTATAAAAGCCATGCTTGTCTGGAATCTCAGGCCCCTTATTCCTGACCTGAGCTCCAGTGTCTGTGTCAGGGGAGAGCTGGAACATAATGAGGCTTGAGGCCTCCTCGCACAGCATTGGACACATTTGAAACAAGTGGAGCTTAGCAGGTGATAATGTGTGCTCCATGTAGCTGCAGGCAGAGCATGGCAGGGAGCAGCAGAAGAGGGAGTACATATTCGTGATGCTCTTTGGCCTTGCTTAGAGTATGTGGCATCCTCACATCACAGGCAGAAACGAGAGAGGGCTGGGGAGTGCAGGAACCATCAGGCTGCACTCAAAGGCCGTCCAAGCTGCCATTTGGCTGTCCGTGGCTTGTGGCACTAGTGAGAGCCATCCTAAACCACATGATGCTCTTCTGCTATTGCTGTTCTTATGGGATTACTGAGAAGGTGGGACATGCAGACAAGTCGCAGAAGTGACTGAGAGGTTTAAGAATTACCTTTAAGAGCTTGACCTGTGCAGTAATAATATTCAAGCATCTGCAGGTAGAAAATAATGTAAATGAAATCTCTACTCAGTTCTTTCCCAAGACAAAACAAGAGTTGATGTTTGGGAGCTCCATCTAGGCATTTAAACTAGAAGAGGGAACACTCCTAACAGTGAAGTTTACAAACTGTTAGAAGAAACTAAGAAGATTGTCCAGTTCTTAATCTCTGCAGTGAAGGCTACATGACAGAGCAATCAGATGTTTTTTAGGACTCCTCATTCCTAGAGAATACTGAAATGTGTTTGTCTCCTTGCTGCAGGGATTGTCCGAGAGCTGAAGAGCCGTGGTGTGGCTTACAAGTCCCGAGACACAGCAATAAAAACCTAAGGGGCTCTCATGCTGCATGGAGGATTCCCTGGTGCTCCGCTGGGCTGTTCAGAGAGGCAGCTGGCACGAGGGGCCCTGCTCTGAAACCTTTTAGTGTGTGGGAAAATGAGCCTGGACTCAGGGAGCTTGCTGGCTCAGCTCCTCTCACTCAATACCTCTGGACTCAGCCACATTGCTGTCTGACCACAAAGACCATAAAATTTTTTAGATCTTTGACAGGGAAGAGAGCGTGAGCAGGTCTGGGAAAGAGGTATTTAATGTTGATGCACAAACCTTTTATAATCGGCGTGGGTAAGAGGAGAGCTGGGACATAGATGTAAGTATTTCAATAAAACATGCAGCTTGGTCAAAGTTGAGTCCATCTGGTATACTCAAGTCACCAGTTTCACCCACCGCAGGGAGCAGATGGCATGAGGAGGGGTTTCGCACTCAGCGCTGGGCCTGCCATGCTTCTGGTGAGGTTTGGAGTTTTCAGCCACCACTGTTTGTCCATATGTCATGGACTGAATTCCCATCTCAAGAGGAGGATCCTGCCCTGGCTGAATTGGGGTGTACATCGCTGTAGGAACAAGCAGACTTGCAATTTGTACCGTATGTCTAATGACTGGATGGAATAAGTAGGGTGATGTAGAGTATTCCATGTGACGGTAGTTATCTGGAGGTCACGGTGCCCTGGGCCTGTGGGGTCCTGCAGAAGGGATGTGGAAGCAGACTCGAAGGACCTTCTGTCTGCTCTTGGTGGCCTCCAGAGCAAGATGAAACCATTGCTGTTGTGGCTGGGAGGCAGCACCGGGCCTTGCAGGGGGAGGGATGTGTTGGTGCTTCTGCAAGCAGGGATGGAAACACCCATCCAGCCTTGCGTTTGTGAAGTTCTTGATGTCTGCATGTCAGGAGTGTCAGCTTGCATAGTGCCTGCTCCAGAGAGATGGCTCTTGCTTAGTTTTTGTTCTCATTCAGAAGCAGCTGCCGATCGCAAAGGTGGCTTGTCCAAAAGCAGAGTCCTAGATAGGCAGTTTTGCAAAATAAGCTTTTTTTTTTTTTTTCCTGTAGCTGAAAAGCCCGATTTTTATGTTCTGTGGACAGATACTGGAAAATTGGTAAAGCCTGAAAAATGGCTGTATTTGATTTAGGAAGAAGGTGGCTGCAGCGAAGGGAGTGGATCGATTTGGGGATGTGATGTCAGGAGTACTAAGGCAATGTGCTCTTTGTCCTGCTCTGGTTTGTAGAGCTGGCCCAGAATTACGCTGCAGGTCAAAGCACAGCTTCCCACGGGGTTTCAGGGCGGATGTGCTGCCTGCTGTGAGCCCAGGGAGGCTGTGTGGAGCTGCTGCGTTAGGCAAGACTGCAGAGAAAGGTGTTTTAAAACGTGTTTTTCTTCAGGACTTGCAGACATGATGTTGGAGTCAGTCTCTGCTCACCGCAGCACAACTTGCTCTCAGCTCCCCTGCACACATCCCCGGCACAGATTGCCTTGGTGGGGAGAACTGGGAGCGCTTCATGGCAGAAATGCCCGTGGCTGGGGGCAGAGCCTTATCTTGCAAAGATGGAGCAGCAGGTTCAAGTCTTGGGGCAGAGGAGGGTGTTGAACTGGGCTTTCACACCTCCTTAAGTGAATATCCAAATCAATGAAGTTACTTAATAATTGCCCTCCAGACTTCCTTGGTTGCAGAGGCTGGTAAGGAGGTGGACCTCAGAAACACCCATGTCAGGTCTGTGGGTGAGGTGGGAGGTGCAAGTGTCCCGTCAGGTCTAGGGCATGACTTCACCAGGTGTCAAAACTTAGAGAATTTGGGCCCTGGAGGGTGTTTTTGGACTGGCTGTGCAGTGAGAGGCACGGGGTGAGCTGGGATGCCCCCGGGGTACACTTCTCCCATGCAGAAATGTTCAGGAAAGCTGCACTTAGCGCTGTCCTGGCTGCCATATGAGGTTGATGAGAGCTGATGAGGTTCAGATTAAAACGGCTCCAGGGGAATGAGC
Source organism: Chauna torquata (assembly GCA_013399475.1). Lineage (NCBI taxonomy): Eukaryota > Metazoa > Chordata > Aves > Anseriformes > Anhimidae > Chauna > Chauna torquata. The sequence continues at coordinate 172,383 of VXAL01004295.1, forward strand.
TGGGCAGCTCTTTCTCCATCTGGAGGCAAGTGGATCTGGGGAGTGAGATTTTGGCTCCAGGCAGGCTGGAAGGACGTTGTGCATGGTCTGGCTTGGAGGACAATAGAAGACAACCGTCCTGGCCATGGTAGCCCTTGAAGCCTCACTGCTCAAGTGCCACGGGGTGGCAGCACGGCTTTGAGGAGCAGGGCTGGAGCCTGGTGATGGGTGAGGAGCAAAGCTGCTGGAGATGGACCTGAGCAAGAGAGACCTAAGGCATATCTCCATTTTCCAGTGCATCTCATGGGGGCCGCACTGCAGGCTGTGTCCCCCTTCCCTGCCTCATGAGGTGGGGATGGCTCTGCTGGAGCTCCTCCAAAGCCAGAGGCAGATTAGGATCCCTTCTCCAGCCCCAGGCCACCTTGTCCCCAGGCACAGAGGAGGTGACAGAAGGGCTCCATGCAGGGCCCCAGGCAGCGTGGGTTGTTCAGCTGGGCTCCAGGTGTGGGTCTGTGGGCACTGTGCTTCACGTCTGCCTCCACAGGAAGCCACAGTAACTCACTCACCACCCAGGACTGGGAGCTTCACTTAGGAAATTATCCCCAAGGAACAGCATGCATTGCCACTGTGCCTCTCGGGGAACGTGAGGGAGCTGTAAACCCCACAGGCACCTCACTTCTTGCTAGGAAGTGCAGCCACCCTGGATTATACAGAGTTAAGGCTGGCAGGAGCTGCAGTGCAAGTGGAATAGAGCCAGAACAGTGCAGCAAGCTGGCCAGACGCTGGTGGTCTTTCAGAGGGAGCTGCACCTCCTCTGCCTGCAGCAGATTGCAGCGCTTCCAAGAACCTGATGCCTCTAATTGGGCTGTCTTGGTGAGCCTCTTCCCCACTTGCTCGCTCGCCCACGCACGCACTGCATCTCCCAGCCCACGCCACCCAGGTGATTCACTGCTCCCAGGCTGCTTGAGCTGAGCATTAGACCTCTGCAAAGCACCTGAAATGAGCATTTCAGTTCGACTTCAGGCTTTGTAGCAGCAAAGGCAAATGGATGTGGCGCTTTATTTGCTGAGAAAAGTAGGGCATGGAGCTCTCACGTTGAAGAAATCAGAGGAAAAATGTGCAGCGGCAGCCTAGGCTGTAATCAAGGGAGAAAGCGTCAAGCGGGCAGGGAGCTGTGGATCTGAGTCAATTCAAGACGGCTCCTCCCCCTGCAGCAAATGACGCCAAAATATCTCAGCCAGGCCCGTGGGCTGAAGGGCTGGCACCGCTCTGCCCACTCTTGGGCACCTCCTGGGAGCTGCTGGGGTCGGGGAGGGCAGCGGGGGCCAGGGGCCACCCGCAGCACCGGCAGGAAGCACGAGCGAGTGGATTTTTTCGTGCGGGTTTTGAGAACCGATACCCGGCTCTCCCTCCAGGCGAGAAAAGTGACTTTCCAAAACCACAGAGCACACGGTGTCGCTACGCGAGGCAGCTGCCGGCTGTGCTGGGAAATGCCCGGCCGCTGCCGCCCCCGCCCGCGAGGGGCCCCCTCCCCACTTCACGTGCAGGGACGGGGAGGCCTGGGACCAGCGTGGCGCACGTTTGTCAAGGATCTTGTAGCTTGGGTGAGCGGGGCCCGGGTGAGCAGGTGCAGATGAGAGGGGATGCGGGCTGGGGGCATCTGCGCTTACCCGAACACCTCTGCCGGGGCTGTGGGCAAGGAAGGGTGGGAGCTCCCACCCCTGCCCCCCGGTTTTGCTCCCGTAGATGCTCTACACGCACTGTGCAGCGTCTCGTTGTCACCTCTGTGCTCGTGTTAAGGCCAGGAGACAGAGATGCTGGGCAGGATCAGTCCCACTTCGCACTAAACCTCCTGTCACTTGCTGCCTCTGCCTGCCAGCTCGTGAACTCAACCATCCCTGCGTGCCTGGCGTGCTGGGAGCCTCATCACATCTAGGTTAACAAACGGGGTGCTGGGCCCCTTGGCAGTGCCAAAAACACACAAAAAAGCCCCAAGTTTTCCTTGGTGGGCGGCAGGAAGCAGGGTGACAGTGGGGGGGGAAGATGGCCTGAGCTGGTACCCCCTGGGATGCGTGCTGGAGTGAGGACACCAAAGCCAGGGTGCGAGCTGTTAACCGGAGGCCTGAGGTCAAGGAGTGCAGCCCAGTCCCACCCATCACCTCCAACTAGGGTGGGCTGGTTGGAACCAGTGAGGCGCCCGAGCATGTCTGCTGTGGTGAGGACCAGTGGGTGCTCACCCATGGCTGTTGGCAGCAGCAGTTTGGAGGGGCTGGGTGGGGGGAGATTATGGTAACCGTGGCACAAGGGGATGGGTGCACTGGTTTCGGAGGTGCAGGCGGATGTGAAAGCTTTTGAAGCATGGCAGAAATGAGGCATGGCCTCCACGTGCTGAGGCCAAAGGGCCTCCTGGTACACCAGTGATGGAGGCAGGCGAGCAAGGAGCCAGGCTGCATTCCCTGCCCTGGCAGATGGAAATGTGGGGCTCTCATCTGTGTTAGGGCCCCTGGCTATTTGCCCCACATAAATTGCAGGGGGAAGGAGGAGGCTTTGTGGAGAAGAGGCAGGCTGAAGAAGGTCTGCAAAGGGCTCATGAAAAAGGGCTGCCATCCCCATGCTGCCACTGCTGGTGTGCCTGATGCTAACTGCAAAGTGGCGGTCAGCTGCTTCATGGTAGACACCCAAACCCATTGGTCTGCCAGCAGTGTTGGGGTTTTTGTGGCTGGTGGGACAAGAGAAGCTGGCGGAGGGTCCAAACCTCTCCAGGCAGGAGACCTCCTACTTCCCCACTCTGCTTCTGCAGCTCTGCATCATATGAAGGGGAGATGCCAAGGGTTGGTGGGGCAGAGTGAGGTATTACCCTGACGGTGGAGGTCTCTGGGGGTGCTTAGGGCATGTTTCCTCAGGGTAAATGGCCAAGTGGGACCACAGAGTCACAGGAGGGATTTTGGAGCCTGATGATGTCTAACCCATCCTCAGCTTTCCTGGACATCCTGCTGCATCCCAGTGGCAACCCCCCTCCTGCAGTGGGTCCTGATGCTCATCTGGTGGGTGTGCAGCCGTGTCTCCTCTGAGCAGAGGGACTCAGTGTTTCATGTGTCTGATCACGACCTGCAAGTGGTCATGGAGCTGGATGGAGTCTGCCAGCCAGACTGAGGCCCCTTGGTACCCACCCCCTGTGTCCCCCTTGCCCGATCCTGCCCCTCAGCCAGGCCACGGGCTCTGAGGCTGCCGTCTCTGCCTCACCCTGGCAGCCCTGGGTGGCCGAGCCCCACACGGCCTCTCCGGCCCTCGGGGACACCACCACCACCCCCAAGGGTGCCCGGGGCTGCCCCGGGAGGTTGCGCCACCCTCGGACAGAGGCAGGGAAGGGGGGAACCGGCGTCGCCGAGCGGGGACGGCACCCACGCGGCACCGGGGCCCCTCAGGGGCGTGGGGCCTGGCCCGCCGCCCCTTCCCCCACCTGCAGGCCGGTTGCGGCAGGTGACATGGAAAATGACGGGGCACTTTGTGCCCCGCCGGCGCCAGCGCAACGGTCCCGCGCCCGTCATTGGCGCAGACGGGCTGCGATTTGTCTATATATGGGCAAAGTGAGGCGCCGAGTTCACCCCTGTGTCCCCCGCGCCCGCCCCGGCGCGTCACTTCGGCTTTTTGAGGTTTCCCTTCGCGCTCTCATTTGCCTCTTGCTCGCGGCCTGTTTCACCCGGCAGTTTCTGGTTGACTCACTCCCAACGGCTGCGTTCCCAGCTTGGCCCCACGCTCACCACTGGGCCATGGGGTCAGGCCGGCAGCACCCGCACCCGCCCCCGCCGGCATCCCGCCCGGTACCCGGCGGTGCGGCGGCAGCAGGGTGTGGGTTTCGGGGTGGGCAGCACCTCTGGGCCCAGCTGGGTTGCTCAGGGCATCCCCTGGTGCTGGTTTCTCCGGAGCTGGAAGCTCAGCGCCTCCTGGGTCCTGTCCCCTTCCTCGAGCCGCAGGCAGAGGGGCAGAGCACAGGTGGCACTTGGCCTGCTTGGGGCCGAGCTGGGGATGGAGCCCACCCCAACCCAGCCCCTCTCCAATGGGCGTGGAGGTGCGGCAACTCTTCCTTGTGCCACCATCCTGGCTCCACAGGACCAAAGGGTGCCCAGCAGGAGGGCGGCAGTCAATGCTCTGCTTGTCCAAAAAGTTCCCAGGAGCTGATTTTAGCACCCTTGACTTGTTGGTGCAGCAAGGCCCTGGGAGCATCACCACGTCAGGGGCCACGGGAACCTCCATCCCAGTGGGGATCTTTTGAGGCTGCTTCTTGCGCTGCTCCCTGTTCTGCATTCTGCACTGCTGTTCTGACAGGGAAGCTGGTGGCTTGTTCTGGGAACGCAGTCATTAGGCTTCAGCGTTAACAGTGACACAAGGGAGGCACGGTGGCTCCATTGGGGTCTGGCAGGCACTGCTGAATGGTGGCCAGGAGATGCTCCCAGCTGCCTACGCCATTGCACCTGTGGACCCAGCAGCTTGGAGACCCCTTTCCCACTGGCCCTAAGGCAGCAGATGGGGGTTCAGGGAGGCTTTGGTTGAGAGCACCCCTTCCTCTTCCTCCAACACAGCTCTCAGGCAGTTCGGCTCCTTTAAACACAGCACAGAGCTGAAGGCAGCCGGCCTGGCCGCCACTTCCCCCTGCGTGCAGCGAGCGCTGTGACCGCAGGCGAGGAGGGGAAGTTGCTGCAAGGCGTGATAAGAAATATCAGCGCTTTCGCAGCGCCCTGGCTGCACAGCCCGACAAGGGCCCTTCCCCCTGCCTGTGGGCTGGGGCCGGCAGCGCTGCTGACCCCCGAGCCCTGGCGCCTGCTCCCCTGGGCTCACAGATACTGGGAGAGTTACTGGAAAAGCAACAGGAGCGGGGAGCAGGGCTGGGGCTGGTGGCATCAATGCACCATTGGCGCTCGGGAAGGAACAAAAAGCCGGTGGCACCCAGGTGCAGGGGGATGCTGCAGGTATCTGGGCCACGTCTGGGCACCCTGAGACAAGGAGAGGCGACGGCAGAGCTGGGGAGCGGTGCCAGGTCCCGCTGCCACTGCAGGAGTTGGTGCGGGTCAGGGGCTGTGGCACCTGGCACCCTGGGGGCTCCCGCGAGTCCCTGGGCACCCAAGGGCGCAGAGAGGGGCCTGGGAGCGCTGGGGGCTGGGTGCTCTCACGAGGTCCAATGAGGAGGAAATGCAGCTGTTTCAGCCTCCCTGCACCAAACCCAAAAAGTCTCCATGATCTCAGCCCTTCGGCAGCTATTTTGGCCAGATGCATAGAGCACAGAGGGAACGGTGACCGGGGGGGTGAGGGCTGGGTTAGAAACTCCTGTAGCCTCGTTTGCCAGTCGGTAAAATTAACCAATGGCCGGGGGATGTGGTGAGTTCATCATCAGTTGGAGACTTTCAGACCTCCTCATCTGAGCCCAAGAAACCAGATCTGCTGATTTCCTTCTTTTTGAGAAACAGAGAAGGCGGTGGATGGCTGCTGCTGGAGGAGGAAACCAGCTCAGGACACCCAAAATGTCATGTCCCCCTGGCTGCACTCTGCCGTGCCAGCGGGGAAAGAGGAAGCGTCGCCTCCCCCACTCCCCTGCCAGGAAGGCAACCGTGGGCCTCCTGCATGGGGAACGGCTCCTGGGCACCCGGATCCGTGTGGGGCAGGAGGCGGGCAGCCGAGAGCCCCATTTTGGGGGCACAGCTTCTTGTCCTCCTGCGGTCCCTGGGCCACAGCATCCCCTGGCACCATCCCCGCTCCCAGCAGTGTGCTTCACCCTCCCCCAGCATCTTGCTCCAGCACGGTCTCTCCCAGCTGCCTCCTTCAGGAAACGAACTCCCCATTGCCTTACAACACTGTTAGTGTTAAGTGGACCTTTCTCCAAGAAAAGGTCTTCTCTAAGAGCCTCAGCACCTGTCTTCATCCAGCCCAGCCCTCTGTGCTCAGCAGGGGCAGGCTCGTTGTTGGAGCAAAGCACGCTGCAAGAAGCGTGACCTTGGCTCCGCAGCACAGGGGAAAGTCCCTCAGCAGCACCCTTGGGGCCAAAGCTGCCCGTACAAAGGCTCTTTTGCTTTGCTAGCAGAGCATGGGCTCACTCTGAGGGGTGGCTGGCAGCACACCTCCAGCACAGTGGTGGCTTTGCCCCCCTGTGACAGCACCCCACCACGCTTGGGACCGTCCCATGGCGCCCCGCCAGCCAACAGCACACAAGGGCTTGGCTCATCACCTCAGGGAGGGGGTGCTGGCTCTTGCAGGGGTCTTCAGGTCAGGAACAACCTGCTCACACCTCACCCCCACCCAAAATGTTGTTCAAGCAGTTCAGGTGTCCCCAGGAGTTATGGGGGAGTTATGGGGCAATCCAGGCTGGACAGGACCTCAGGAGGTGGCCAGCCCAGCCCAATGCAGGGACAGCCACACACATGTTGGCTTTTGCTGCCAGCAAGGAGATGCTCGACATGTGCCCCAGCAAGGCAGAGATGCTCTCTTGGGTCTGACGAGCGAGATATCCCCAGCCTGCAATGGGGAGATGTGGGAGCCCCGTGGGGCACCCTAGGCAGAGCTCTGGGGTGCAAGCAGAGGGCAGGGGAGCAGAGCAACGCCAGGCTCTGGCCGCAGCAGCGAGAGTCCCGCAGGCAGCATGTGAGGGTGACTCAGGGGCCAGTGGCTCAGTGGCAGGCCAGGCACTGGAGTCCCAGCCCTGTGCCACCAAATGCAGAGCTGCATACACGAAGGGAGACAACTCTATGGGGATCAGCTCGACCTCAGTTTGGGAAGGGTTTCACAACAAATTCCCTCTCCGTCAAAACCCCCTCTACTTGTTGTAATCCAAACATGTGCTGTTCAAGCAAGCCAAAACTGTCAAACCACTTCTGACTGTGTGGTAGCCCGGTTGATTTTGACTTTGCTCCCTCTCTGCCTTCTGCAAACCTCGGCAGTAATTTTTTTTTTTTTTTTTTTTAATTTCCTCCCAGATTATCAACGTAGAGAGTGAATGGCATTAGCCTGAAATAAGCATTTTGCACAGCTGCACGAAACCCATCCCACGGACCAATGCATTCTCATTTACCGTCACTTTTGGGGATTTAGCTCGTAGTTTTTACTCTGGTTTAATGGACAGCCTCATATAGCGCTGGGTGACCTTCCCCAGCTCTGTGGCTGGTGCAAGGCATGCTCCTGGCCATGCTCCCTTCCCCTCCGCTGCGCTTCTCAGTGGCAGCGGAAGGAGAGCAGGGCTGGGAGATGACCCTTGCGCCAGACCCGCAGCTCTTTGCTGCGGAGGTCTGTGAGGCTGCAAAATTGCACATGGCTTGGAGATGGCTTCTGTAATATGGGATCTTGGCTTGAAAACTGCTGCCAGGGTTCGCTCCGGCCCCGGTGCTGGTGCCGTCAGGCTGTGATGGCCACCCCTGCGTGGCTCCAGCCTGTGGGCTGGCAGTGCAAGAGGTGTGTGCCCTCCCTGCAAAGCCGGCTTTCATTTTCTTTTCGGGGGCCTCGTGTTCCTGTTGGCTGTTATGGCTTCCTCAGGCTCGGGGGAAGCCTGGTATTGCAGGGCACTGCGCAGAGGAAAGCTCAGGCAGGTTTCTTCGGCAATGCGCTTCCTAAAGACCAGGTTTAGGGCTTGCAGCCTGCTGGCACCCACGTCCCCTTGTGCTGTGCTCCTGCCATGGGACTGGGGGACTGTAGCACCCCAAATTCTGCAAGCTCTCACCCAGGGCTGCCATCCCCTCCGTAATCGCTGTGTTCAGGAACATCTTGCTCCTGCTGCAAGGATGGGGCGAGGGGACATGGTGGAGCCACGTGGGGCCATCCCCGGCCTCTGCACCGGGGCGGGGAGGACATGGTTGCTGTCATCCTGTGCAAACAGCCTTTTTTTTTTTTTTTTTTTTTTTGCACAAACATGTTTGTTCCTCGGCACAGCAAAGCCCAGGAGAGCGTAACCGGCTGCTCTGCAACGGCCCCCGGTGCTTCCGGCGCTCAGCAGCGGCCGCCCCTTGCCCCGTGGCTGGGCTGGCTGTGGTCGGGCTGTGGGGTGGCGCTGGGTGGGACCGCGCACCGTTATCTCCTCGGCAGCTACGGCTCTTCCTGTGGTCGGGGCCACGTGGGCAGGATGGGGTTAAAAGCGGCCCCGCTCCCTGCAGGGGCCCATTGCTCCCCGGCCACCAGCATCCCCATAGAGCACCCACCCATGGCACCGGCACCCGGCGTGGGCCACCTGCGCCCCAACCCGGTAACGTACGGAGGGACCCGGCCGGTGGCGGGGTGCCCACGTGGCACTCAAGGAGCAGCGGGGGCCTAGAGGGATCCCGGAGGCCGCGGCCCCCACCTGCTGCCAGGGGGCAGTGGGTGCTGGGGGCCGCCCTGCGGGTAAGGGGGTCCCCCCTGGGGAGCAGGGCGGTGCGGGGAGGAGGCGCCGCGGTGGTGGTTGGGAGGAGGCGGGAAGAGCCTGAAGCAGAAGTGCCACCGAGGGGGATTTCGGTGCCAGCGGGACGGGAGGCAGCGGATGCGGAGGCTGGCAGGGCAGGTGAGGCTGCCGCGGGGCACTGAAGCCACTCCGGGAGGCACAGGGACAAGGTCACAGTGGGGCGCAGGGCTCTGCGTTGACATAGGGGCCTCCTGGTGTCCCCCGCCACGTGGCCTGAAGGGTAATGGGGATATTGAGGGGGTCTCCATGGGGTTGGCAGACAGGGTAGGGTTCGTTGGGGAGCCTGCAGCCCACAGCACTACCATGGCCCCAAGGAGAGGGTGACCTGGAGGGGACACAGTATGGGATCCCCACAACAAGACAGGTCAAGGGGGGAGTCCTCCGTGACAGGGCTGGGAGTATGAGATGGGGACCCAACAGGGACTTTGAAAGGGTGGGTTTGTAATGGGGAAGGGGTTTGCCATGAGGTCTCCACCATGAGGACAAGGCAAAGGAGACTTCTGTGATCACGGTGGCATTTAGGTGGGGTCTCCACCATGGGGACAAGGCAAAAGAGCTCTCTGTGACCAGAGTGGTGTTTAGGTGGGGTGCCCACATGAGGATGAGGCAAAAGGTTTCTCTGTGATGCAGACGGGATTTGAGGGACAATGAGGGAGTTTAAGGTGGGATCTCAATCTTGGGGTCAAGATGAGGGGGTCCTCTGTGGCCAGGGTGGGGTTTGAAGCCCAACAATGGAGTTTAAAGTGGGATGTCCCCCATCAAAGGGGACAAGGCAAGAGAGTCCTTCGTGAACAAGATGGGGTGTGAGATTAGGGTATCCCCATGCGGGTAAGGCAAAGAGGTCATCTGTACCCCTGATGGGGTCTGAGAGGGGATGATGGGGTTTGAGGTGGGGTCCTCTCCAGCAGGGACAAGGCAAGGGGGTTCTCTGTGACTAGGATGGGGTCTGAGGCAGGATCTCCCTTTTGGGGACAAGGTGACAGTGTCTCCTGTGCCCAGGATAGGGCTTGAGGGGGAATGATGGGGTAAGAGGTAGGGTGTCCCCCACGGGGAGAAGGCAAGGCTGCCCCTTGTGCCCAGGATGGGATTTTAGGGGTACCAGGCAGGACCCCCACTGTGGGGATGAGGCGAGAATGTCCCCTGTGCCCAGCATGGCTCCTCAACGTGGGAGGTGACTCTGGCAGGGGCTCCCTGTCCCAGAGGTGAAGCCAGCTCTGCCATTTGCACCTCCTGGCCATGCCGACACCAAAGGCGTCCCTGTGGCCGGGCGCACGGGGCACGGGCAGAGGACAGCGCGTCGCCGGAGGAGAGCACCGCCGACACCGACTGAGAGACAGTGCAGTCACCCATAAAGTAGAAAGCACTACTAAACAGCACTGCAGGGTGTAGTGTTTCCTACTTTATGGATGAGTGTACTGTGGGCTACGGAGAAGAGAGCACTGCCGGCCACCTGCGCGCCAGCCACCAGCTGTGTGCGGTCGGGGAGCTGAGGACGGGCTGGCACACGCACTGCCACCATCCCCGCTGCCACCAGGCCAGCACACCGGGGACATGGGGCAGAGAGGCCACATGGTGCTGCCCCACTGCATGCTCCGTTGGGGCGGGAGTACCGTGGAGGCCAGGTAGGTAGCAAAGCCTCCGATTCACGTTTTTTCTCCCCATCTTCATGACACATGCGGAGAAGTCCTTGGGGAGCTGGGTGGTGGTGGCCACGTGCGGACGGGGGAAGGTAGGGGGCTGGCGAACGGCTTTGCACAGCTGCATGATGGTGAGGTGCTGCTAAATAAAACTCTTTCAGCGTTGACTTGTGGACTTTTGTCTATTTTATTCTATTCCTGGGAAACAAAAACTGGAAAAAGACACCTGGCATGCCCCAAGGCCACAGCCAGCAGTGGGGGCACTGTGAGCTTGCACGGGGACAGAGCCTAGGGGGTTCGGGGGTGCAGGGGTGGTAGAAATGGTGTGAGGGGCACCAGCAAATCTCAGCACCCCGCAGCGGGCCTCATACCCCGTGCCTGTCCAGGCTCATGGCAAAGTGGCCACATCCTGCCGCAGCCCTGCCACCTTCACATGGAGCGGGAATGGAACACTCCTGTGGTCACTGTCCCCACCCGCATAGCCCGTCCACGCTGGGGGTCCCACATCCCAGCTTCCCAGGTCCCCACTGCCCAAATGTTGGTTCCCAAACAAATACCCCTGGGCATCCCCACACTTGGCTTTGATTTCCCATCTCCTGGCCTGGGGAGAGGGCACCTAAAAATAATAGAAAAAATATAATAAAAATACAATTTTTTTCCTTTCCTTCAGTCCAAATTTTAATGCAAAGCTTCCACTTTTTGTAAAATTTCCCATGCTGGTTTCAGGAGCATTTGTGGATGGTTTTATTGAGTACTGGATATTTTCCTTTCACTGCGAGCACCCCTGGCTGGCCAAAGAGGACTGAAGGGTTTGGCCTTCACTTTGCTGTCCCAGCTTCCCACGTTCCCTGGCTTCATGAATGTTTGAATGGGCTAGGGAAGGAAAAAAAATCAAATCAAAACTGTCGTCGTGGTCACAAGGAGGCAAGTTTTTAAACAGTAAAACCAAGAAAGGGCTAAAAAAAAAAAACAAAAAAAACAAGTAGGCAGTGCAGCCTGCCCTGAGCAGCTTTCGTTTTGTTGCATGCCAAAAAGGAAAACAAAGCCCGAGTTTACACAGTTTTAACATACAAAAGTTCTGAAAGGCCACTCTCCTAATAATGAATATGTAAGTGTTAGGAAAGATAAATACTGGATGCTTATGATTGAGGACTATTATGGTCATGAATATTATAACCACTTAGCATTCACTGCCTGCAGACGTTGGAAATGCATTTCTTGCTGAGAGCAGCAAAAAAGAAACTGCAACTTAAAAAACGAACAAACAAAACAAAAAAACAGCTCCTTTTTTTAGTGCCCTCCCTGTGTACTGAGTGCGTTGGCAGGTTCCTGCAAGGAAACGTGCCTGTCCCCCATTGGGGTGAACTCCCGGTCTCAGAAGGACCTCAGCGCATTTCTCCTTGCCCTGGTAGATGCCGCGGCTGTGGGGAGGCTGTGCAGCCCCCAGCCCCATGGGGCCATGAGGGTGGTGGGAGGCTCCCACCCATTGCCTTCAGACCCACAAATGCCCCAGTCCCCCAGGCACCAGCCTCGGTGCATGCCATAGGGTTTCCACGCTGAGGAGTGCCAGCCGCCTGTCTGCGAGCGTGGGCATCGTGGCCGCTCACATCTCCTGCACGGAGCTGCGCCAGGATGTGCCAGAGCAACCCCTGGCCCCAGTGGCCCTGGGATGGGTGGAGGGAGGTGGAAAGCAGGAGCCGAGGGTCTCGGCTGGGAGAGCAGGCGCCCGTTGTCACCACACGTCCCTGCAGTCACCAGCGTGAGCTTGTGTGAGGAAGTGGCCATCTCCCTAGGGCTGTCCCCAGGGACCTGCGGGAAAGGAATATGGAAACAGGTCAGGGCCCACCAGCTGCCCCAGTGCCATCATCCCTGCAGCTGGGCACAGGTCACCCAGCGTTGGCATGGCCGTGGGTGCATGTCCTCAGCCTCCTTCCCCAGCTGAGACCACAGGAGCTCCCATTAACCCTTCCTGGCTCCACCAAATTCCATCCCCAGAGACAGAGGAGGAGCTCAACAGGACCCTGAGGGCACTAATTAGTCCTAATTGCCCTGAACAGCCTCACCTGGGGCCCCTGGTCCTGGTTCATCCCATCTTGTCTGGGGGCTGCCAATGGACCCTGTTATGTCCTGTTCAAAAGTTGCAGGATGGCTGCCTGATTTCTGAGGGCCCTGGGTTCACCCTTAGCTCTTTATTTCTTCTCGACCATGGAGCACATCTGTTCTTGCTGCTCCACAGTGGAAGAGGGCAGGAGGCCCTGGGAACTGTGCACCCTGTCCCTGCACCGTGGGAAATAGGCCTGGCTCCTTGGAGGCCTTTGGAGAGCAGTGGGTGCTGCTGGAGGGCTCTGCTGGGGTCCTTTTTCAGCTTCTGAGACTTGAACTGTTGATCTCCGGCTCTCTACTGTCACCTGGTTTTCGTCAGTTGCTCGATGCCATCCCTCGTGTTCCCCGAGCCTGTTGTTTCCTCTGTCCTGCAAGAGCTTCGAGGGTCTTTCTAGGAAACGCTTTGCTCCATCTCATGTACAAGGAGCACAGACCCACAGCAGGTGCCTGGGTGACTTGGAGGACCAAGGGGGACCTGGAGGTGCCCACAGCACTTTGTCCCCACAGCTGTCATGAAGATGTTACTGACTGGCAGCTCCAGGAGCTCCTGAGCCACTGTGTCTTTGTTTAATAACCCAGACGGATTTCTCTTCCCTCCCTTTCTAAGCATGGTCCTCAGCCCTGATTTACCCAGCCGGCTAACTAGCTGCAGGCTGGCCAAGGAGTGAGAGCGTCTCCAGCTTGCCAAGCTCAGGAAGCCAGAGCACATCCAGACACTTCAGGGAGGGGCAGCCCATGGCTGTAGGGTCAGTGTGGATGTCATTGATGTGCCACCCACTGCCTTCATCTCACCTGACTGGTGCCTGGGCTGGCACAGGGGGTTGTCCCTGGCCCCTGATGCTCCAGGGTGGCACGTCCTTGGAGTGCCACAGAGCCACGCGGGTCTGGCACCAGCGAATGGCAGAAGCCAAGAGCTGCCCAGGAGGTGTGGCGATGGCAGCAGGTCCCTGGTGGGATGAGCAGACTGCTGTGTGAGCAGCACACAGCAGTGGTGGAAGTGCAAAACAAGACATGTCCAAGCAGGGTTCCCAAAGAGGCCGCGCTGTTTGAGCAGCATATGCCGTGCGCTGCTCACAACCACACGATCTTATCAGTGGCACATTTCCCTTCCCACTGCTGGCTCTCGCCTCCTGCTAATTAAAACTGCTTGTTCTGTCTTGTCAGCAAGCTGTGCAGCACCTGGGTCTTGCTCCATGCTTGTTTGGAGATCCTGCCTGGCATCTCCTGGGGAGGGAAAGAGTCATGGGGGGGTTCCAGGTCTCCTCCTGGCAGTGGGAGCTGGTGGGACTCATCCTGAGCTGCTCCTGGAGGGAGTCACTTAGGCTGGTGTTTTGGAGATATGCAAGTATTGGAAAATGGGGGTAGGTGGGAGCTGCTGCGTGAGATTTTCCCTCTGGTCTGTTGGTTGTGTCCACTGCTCATTGCCAGCTTGGTGACTTCACTCACTACCACCACAAACACTCTTTAAAATGAAGAGCTTGGAGATCCTGGATTCAGGGGGGGCTCCTAGGATCCTGCGAGATGTGAGACTGTTAGACCTGGTGGTAACTCCCCATGGCATCTAAGTGGGTCATCTGCAGCCTTTACAGTCAGCAGTGAGAAAACTACTCCTCGTGGTGACTTGTCTGCACTGTCTGTGCTCAGGCTGAGCTGACACAGCCAGTGGCATCTGTTTCAATAGCTGACACATCTGCACCCTGCACATCTGGATGTGACCACAAAGCTCCCAAAGGTGGTGCTCATGAAACAGCGTCTGAAATGTGCACGCGAGTTGCCAGAGCCTCCTGCGCTGTACCTCACCTGGAGCTGCGGCCACAGATGGAACAACAATGTGACAAAAACTGTCCCCACATTGCAGCCACACACAGAGATGCGGCAAGCAGGGTCTGTCCCTAGCAGATCAGCAGTGGCTGAGGTCCTCGTGCAGAGGAGGGGTGACCAAACCTCGCTCTGCACTGGAACAAGCCTTGAGCAGGGCTGGGGAGCGAGGACAAGCAAGGAGCGGCAGGGTGGCTTTCCCCTGAGCACCACTGGTGCTGCTCAGCCCGCTGCATGGGGTGGTCTCCATCCGCCACACAGCAAGACAGGGAGCAGGCAGAGAGACACCAAGCACACGTCTGCGGATCTGCGTGTGCGGTCAGTGGTGGCAGCGCCGTGCCTTGCTGTAGCGTTGTGCCGCTGGCTCTTGTCTCCCTGGACCACGTTGACCCCAACGGCTCCCTCCCCGCTCACATCGCCATAAGCGTCTCACCCACCGCAGCCCCTACCTGGGGCTGGCAGGGCCTGGTTTTTGGCAGTGGGTCAAGCCAGTGCTGGGCCCTCTGGGGCTGCATCGGTGGAGTACCCAGTGATCTCCAGAGCGGGAGGGGACAGGGAAACGCACTGGGCTCCCCACGGAGGACTGCTTGCCCTGCGCAGGCCGCTGCGGACCCCCTGTGCCAGTGGGGAGCGACGGATGGCCCGGGGGGCCGCGGGCCTGGGGGGGACCCTGGCCCCAGGGCCTGCCGGCCATGC
>VXAL01004295.1:187572-208721 GCA_013399475.1 Chauna torquata
TCGGGGTGTCCGCGCCGGTTCCCGCAGCTGCGGGCAGCGTGAGCCGCGGCAGCGCGAGACATGGAGGAGCCGGACCCGCCGCAGACGGGCGACGCCGTCCCCGCGGCCTCCGCCGGCCCGGACGCGGCCCTGGTGCCGGCCACGCGTGAAGGCGTGGGAGGTGACGGTGCCGGGGCAAGCCGCCCGCTGTCCCCGGGGTCGGAGGGGGCCGGAGCAGCCCAGCCCCGGGAGGGCTCCCGGAGCAGCCTCCGCACCCCCCTGGCGGACCCCCAGCGGGTTCGCTCCGCTCCGGAGCTCGTTAGGCCTCTGCGAGCCATGGATGGGCTCGGACGTGACCGGACAGACAGACCCCCCCAGGTAAGGTGGCTGCTGGGGTGCGCTTGCTGCCAGGCGGGGTGTGTTTCGGGGTACGAGGCGTCGGGGCTTCATGGGGATGTCACCGGACGAGCATGGGAAGCAGCTGTGCTTGGCCGTGGCTGAGCCACCCACGGAACCTTCCTTGTGGGGCCAGAGCTCCAGCAGGAGCTGCCAGAGCCGCTGCCACGCAGCAGTGTGTGAGAGAAGGAGCTGCTCCCCGCGCTGCCCCTCAGCAGGGATTTCCAGCTGGCTCTCCTCTGGTTGGTGCCGGAGCTGGCCCCTGGCACAGATGCCAGCCCAGGGCTCCTCCGTCCCTGCAGCATCTCCTCGCTCTGGCAGCATCAGTGGCTCTGTGGGTGGTGAAGGGGACAGGATTCACTGCCACCCGCTTCCAGAGCATCCCCTCTCTGCGCAGGGCAGCCTGGGGGGGGCTGTGGGCTTGGAGGAGAACTTGTCCCTGCAGACAGCACGGGGCACCTCAAGGCAGTGCAATGCCCAGCCCCTTGCAGCATCTCTCTAAAAACAGCTGAAAAGGCTCCCTCAGAGTCTCACTGCCTCGATCCAGGCCACAAAAGTTCATTAGCCGGTCCTGCTTATGGCAACTCACCCTCTCTTTCCTTGGGTAAAACTGGTCATCTTTCTGGGATCCCCTGGCACTCAGGTGGCTCCGTGGGGCTTTTAAGACAGGAGAGGAAAAAGCTCTCAGCCTGTTCTTGAGTGTGTGGGAGAAGACCTGAGCAGAGCTGGTTGGGGTTTAGCAGGAGGTTTTCGAGCTATGCCAGTGCTGTGCTCCTGAGCAGAGCTGGAGAGCAGCTGGACCAGGTCGCAGGAGAAACGGTACTGCTGGAAACCCACTGGGAGAGAAAATGGTTTCATTCAAGCAGTCTCTTATGGGTCTTTTTTGAATGGCTGTTTATCATGATGCTTAAGGAAACGCCGCATTTAACCATACAGTCCTCGGTCTGCCTCTGATCCCAGCTCTTGGCTGTTCCAGAAGTGCCCCAGACAAAAAAATGGGGCAGCAGAGTGGGAGGCATTTCTGCTCCCATCTCCCTTCTCCGTCCATCCCGAGAGTCAAACCAGTTGTGCCAAACTTAACATCTTCTCTTGCTTTGGGAGAGCCAGCGGGTGAGGGAGGGGGTAAGCACTTGTCTTGGTGGTGTTGGTGTCCCCACTGTGAGGCTCAGCTTTACTTGGCCCTATGGGACTGCCTCACCTCAGCTGGGGAGGGTGGCAAGGGGCAGGTGGCTGGTGCAAAGGGGTGCTTGTGGGTGCTCCAGCAGCTGAAGAGCACCCTGTGGGTGGGGGCCCTGCACCCAGCTCTGGCTGATTCCTGTGGCGGGTTCCCCAGGCACCAGCTGTGCACGTGGGTGGAGGTGGGGGGGGGTGAGGATCCCACTTGGTTTCTACGGCTGTGACTACTGAGCACCCACCGCTCAGCTTCCTTTGGTCCTTGGGCTGCTTTGACTTCTCTCCAGGATCCTGGATGCTCCCAGCATTGTGGGTGACTAATGTTTCCATTCGCACTCCCATGGGCAGCACCATGGTAGTATCATTGCAGTACGGGTGTACTGAGGCACTTGAGGGTGGTACTTGATGGTATCAGAGCTATGGTACTGTGGTACCTGGTGGTACTGTCATGTCTTGTGTTAGTGCCATAGTGGTACTGTGGTGGTACGGGTGGTACCATGGCAGTACCTTGGTGGTATCATCCTTAACATTGATGTTGAACCCCAGAAAAATTAACTTCTCCTGGAAGGAAGTCCAGCACTTCCTCCTAAGGTCAATGGGGTTTAGTGATGTGAAAGGCTTGCAACTGGTCTCTGGTTCAGATCCAGGAAGGAGCTCCCCTCCGAAGCATGGCTCTTCATGACCAGACTGGGACAAGCACTACTGATGCTGTGTGTCCTGCAGCCAGAGCTGGGATTCCTTTAGGAGTCCAGGACTTCTGTCCTTGGGATGTCAGTGCTGTGTTATGCAAACAGGACAGCTGCCTCCAGGGAGTAATCTCCTAGTGTGGGGAAGAGCCTCCTGAGGGCTCACGGCTGACAGAGTTGATTAAAGATGTTGATTTTATGATGAAGATCTTGCCGTGTGTACCAGCCTCCGCCACTATTGCTCTGCCATTCCCTCAGGGCCAGTCTATGGGCAGATGTTAAGACTTTCTGTAGGTGAAGTTAATCTGCTTTCTTGCTTAGATTCCTCCAGAGTGCAGAGGGTGGAGAGCTGTTGCCCTTCTCCCATACGGAAGCTGGCAAAGGAACTGTGGAGATAGAGAAGTGGGATGGGGCTGGGGAAACACCTGGAGCATCCCATCCAGTCCCTGCCCGGAGCAGAATTGGATAACATTGTTCAGAGCCTGTCCAGGCGAGTGTTGAGTGTCTCCAAAGACTGGGACCCTAACACCTCTCTAACCGTGTCCCAAAGCTGCAGCACGCTCATGGAGACGATTGTTCTCCATAGGTCCTGTGGGAATTTCCCTGTGCCCATTTCTTCCCATCCGTTTGCTGTGTGCCTCTGCATCCTGCAATGCACTGCAGGATTTCCTAGCTCCTCTGCAGAGTAACAGCGGAGATGTGCATCCCCCCATGTTACCACTGACTAATGCTATTTGGGGGCTTGCTCTCATGAATGTATTCTTGTTCCCAGGCCTTCGAAATTGCTCTTGTCTTGCTTTCCAAAAATTTCTGTGTAGACACAGAAGGTAAGAAAAGACTTTCCTGCTGAGAATCTCCAGGTACTGCAGGTTTAGGATCCCAGTCAGAATAATGAATATCAGAGGAGAAAAATGCTGTGTAGGAAGAATGAGGTTAAAGTGGCACAGATACAGTCTGGCTAGAAATTGGAAGCTTCTCATAATGCTGTCAGAATGATTTTAGAGCATTTTCAGCACTAGCTCGGTTGTCTGTGTCTCCTGTGGGGTGCTGCTCCGCTGGGATCTGCTTTGGTCCTGGAAACTCGTGATGGTTTAGGAGTGGGTTGCTGAACTGAAGGCTTTTTCCTGATGCCCTAAACTGGTAGAGGGGAGAGGAGCAAGGTCGTTCACTTCCTGAATACTCCCTGCACCCTTTACTTCCAGGATTATTCACCCCACCAACCTCTCCAGCTGCATGTACAGATGGGATAAGCTCAGCAGCTCACCCATCCCTGTTCGAGCATCCCATGAGCCACAAAAGCAAGGAGCATGGCTAGGATGTTTGGAGTAGTTGGCTATCGTGACCACTTCTCAATCTCAGGAGGCCACTTTGGATCTGGATTTCTAAAAAGCCAAGCATGCAGCTTTCCCTAAGGTCAGAGGGAGCTAAGGATATTCAATAACTCTGTAAAACCCAAATGCAGATGCTTAAACCAAGGAGCCCCCATATCAGTAGGAATTTAAATATCCACAAAAGAAGCTGTTGCTCCCAGTGGGGCTTAATAACACAAATCGCAGATAAAGTAAGAATTATAAAATGCTGGTAAAGATCCTCCATGTGAAGTGTTCAGGCCAAGCTGCACTTAACAACAAGCTCAGTTCCTTTTGCCGGAGTTCATGGTATTTCAAGAGCTTTGAATATTCTGTAGGTAAAGATGGAAAACTGTTCATTTAATGCCTGAGGATGTGTACAGCTGCACCCCTGAATAAAAGTGTAGATCAGCAGAATAAAAGATGGTAGGAGGGAGTGAAGATCTTCCTGGGCACTGAGGCCAGTTCTTGCTTTTACAGACACCATTTCCGAGAATACCAATTAGAAGAAGATCGTACTCCATCTTGCTCAAAATCTGAGTAAATGCATTTTTCTTGGCAACACTCAGCCTCATGCAAATGACTTAGTGCCGTTTTCTGCAAGGATTACGAACGTATGGCCAACCGCAGATAGCTGCCTGCTATGAAAACCCAGTGTGACTTTATTTGTAGGAATGAATGGAAGAAAACACAAAGTGAGACTGTTTGGAAGGGGAAGGTAATTTTTATTTTACTTATCTTTCTAAGAAAGCTGACTCTACTCACCTGTACTGTCAGCACAAAGACATGTCCAAATGGCTTGGGCAGGTCACTTGTGTGGGACATGGAGGATGAGGGACGCCAACCATTGTCTCCTCACAGTGTCCTTGGCTCCTCTGGACTGGTGATGACAAACTGGTTTTGGGTGTTGGCCATTACTGCACCGTGATCTTTTGTCTCAGCATCTTTCTTATTTCACCCTTCGTAAATTTTCCGCAAGGGGACTTGCTGATGTCTTTGCTTCTTTGTTTTGGGTGTCCTGTGGCTGTAGTCACCCTTCCGACTGGAACAACATGAAGAGAAATGGCACGTGCAATGCCGACAGCCTTGTTGGCCTCCTCCTGCTTTGAGTGCAGGCTTTCTGCAGCTGAGCCATCTGCTTAGTAGTTCTCAGAAAATACCCCTTTAGGCATCAGCTTGTAAGTCTTCTACTGCTCTTGCCATTCACTTTTCCATATGGATCACTGGACAGTGCCTTTGGCTCTTGTGAGTCGTGCAAGGAGATGATTTCTTTGTCCTCCATCTACTTGTTAAAGCCATTGGAGATTTGGGGCTTGTCAGTCCAGGACAAAATCCTAAAATCACATTTTGGCCAATGAATTCTTGCTTACTGAGACGTGCAAGGAAGGCTGTTCCCAATGTGCCAGAGTCTGGGCAATCGGGACATTTTTTAAGCAAATATGACCCGAGCAGAAAAGGTGCTCCTGGCCCCTGGGAAACTGCAAGTAATTTGGAAAACACACACACACATAGGGGAGAACTGTAGAGCAGATATCTGGGCAAAAACTGAGCTCTGCATACAAAATCCGCCACTAGTTCCATGATGTATCTTCCAAGGTTCAAGAGCACATCTGTCTCTTGACAGCTGAACATGTTAGGTAATCCAGCCTCTCTACTCAATAAAAGCAAGCTAGTGAGACCACAAAGACTGTTGCTGAGGCTCTGAAGTGGGAAGGAGACATGCTATTAACTTTTCAAGCTGTGATCCTGTTAGGGGGCAGTGGCACTTCCGCATGGGGTGGGGATTTACTGAACTGCAGTTCCGTCGCTTCTTGGGGTGAAGCCCTGACACAGCTCCGGGCTGCTCGCTGTAGCCAGGCACTTCATTCCCACGTGCATTTGTCAGTACCAGAGTCTCACGCCTTTCTAGGGAGTGTTTCTTTGGATTAGAGTTTCTGTTATAAGAAAGATGAGATATGGGAGAACAATCGTCCCCACTACAGCCATCAGAATACCAAACCTGGAAAGATCTAAATTTTATCAGTCTTCCCCAGGTTTTTTTGCATACTTACAAAATAGAATTATCTGACATGTGGCATCTAAGAGAGTCCAGACGCTCCATGAAGACCTCAGAGCTGCATGGGCTGGAGCCTGCAGTGCTGGGAGCTGCAGGCTGACCTTTGTTCAGACCTAAACAACAAAAATCCCCAACACCTTCTGTAGGAAGCCAATACTCACATGTTTAGCTCAAATGATAGGCAATGCAGATGAGTACGCAAGAAGCAGAGGTTGCGAAGTCACTCGTCTTTCTGTGTTTGCACTGAGGATGTTAACACATTTACTTCCCACTTCCATGTGTCACTTTTTTTCTAGTATAAATACCATTGCTTGTGCCTGCTTCTCTGCAGATTCAGTGACTTCCTCAGCAGCACCTAGAAAAATCTGCAATGGGGGAAAAGTGTTCGGCTGTCTTGGCTCCCAGTTGGTCACCTGAGTTTTACAATCGAACTAGGTTTTACAGCATATAGCCTGACTTTTGTATGTTTCAAGCTGTGCAATGAAGCACAGAGACCATTAGTCTCCCCTGACCATGGTGGGGATGGAGCACTGTCCTGCTTTACTAGTGTGGGGCTAGGCCAAATCTTTCTGAAAGCTACTAAGAGAAATGGGAGAAGTTTGTACATCAGTGTTAAACGGGCATTTGGCAGAAGAGGCTCTGTACATGTTTCTCCCCCTGTGAAATGCAAGCATCTTTCTCACGAGGTATATAGATGGAAAAGGCCCCTACTAGGGACACAGGGGTGCCCAGGGGTCCCAGAGTGACCCATGGGCAGGAAGGTGACGTTGTACTCACTTTGTATAACCCTGTGCTGTAGGTTATCTGCTAACCAAGTTGGATCATATCCCAGCAATCACCAGCTGCAGTTTCTGGCTGCATATCCTGGGTTTGCAAGATTTGTGTTTAACATGGAGAGAGGTTGGGTCACAGCTGGGGAAATCCTGCATGGGGCCACCCACACTTATCATGCCTCTGCATCAGGCAGGTAACTCCCAGCTGGAAGAAGTGCTGGTTAAAGGTCTCTGGACCACACCAGAGAGCAGGACAAGGAGCAACTCCAGTACTGACAGTACCAGCCATCATTCAGCTGGACGAGTGCCTGTGCCCTCGGCAGGGCCTTTCCCCTGCTTGTGTCCCCTCTGGGTCCATCCCACGTAGGGCTACTTGCTGTGGTCTCTGTGCTGGGCTCTGTAGCACAGGGAGAGGCTGGCCTTGCAGGGGCAGGAAAGGGTTTCTACAAATCCTCCGGCTCTCTCAACCGACTGATCTGTTTTGTGTCTGATCATGAAAGATGAAGAAATGCGTGCGTAATATGTCAGGAGTGGTTCAGAGCTGCCTTTCCAGCAGCCTTGTGATATTAAGGTGTCATTTTCTCATCTGCTTGCAAAACCTCTTGTATTTTGGATTTGCTGTTACAGGTGAGAAATTGCTCCACATTGCATGCTGGACCTGGCTGCAGTCTTGGATTCTGCCTCTGTCCTGGGATTTTATTTTCCACTCACATTCCTCCTTGTCTCAGTGTTGCAAGAACTTTAATTTTTCTCGGGCTGGGGAGACTGGAGAAGCTGAGCTCATCAAAGGACCGTCTAGTCAGGGTGATCAGGGCTATCAAGCTGATTTTTCTTCTCCTGGAGCACCTGGATTTGTTATCCTGAGACTGATGACAGTGCTTTCATAAGAAGCTTTAAAGATAGAGAGGACATGAATTTGTGAGACTCCAGTTTTAGCTGTACACCTCATTTTAAATATATTGTGAGGAACATAGGAAGAGCTGCCAATGGTCAGAGGGTGTGCAGGAGACGATGCCTGAGCAAGGCTGTAAGAAAGAGCAAATGTGAAGTGAATGTTCCCCTGAATATTCGCCTAATATCTTGCAATTTGTGGCTCCAACAGTCCCCATGCTAGAGGCAGTATCTTTGAAATTAATAGCCTTGGATGGATTTTTTCTTCCATGAATTTGTTACATGTGGTGATAAAAATCAGATAAATGAGGAAATTGCAATACATAAGATTGTGTTTGGAAGAGGGATGGGCAGCAGGAGAAAATGCTGAATCATGGAAACAGGAGCTGGCAACGCATAGGGTGACGAGCTGGTGGGGAAGTGTCGTGAAGTCAAAGAAAGAACAGAGATGTTTGTGTCTGAAACCAGGAACCTGGTGCAAAATGAAGGAAGCTGTGGGACACAGGCTGCCTATCACAGGGGTGGCAGAGTAACCATGGCTGCATCCCAGGCCTGTCTCTTACTTCTCTCATACCTTTAACAAAAATAGCCCTTTTACCTCCACTCAGATAATGTGCACTCCAGCACGAGGTGCGCTCGCTGTGCCAGCAGCGGCAGCTGATGGGTTTTGCTCTCGCTCACTGACCACGCAGGAGGTGATGCTATTTTTGTCTTGCTTTTGACAGTGCAGTGAGGGCACTGCAGAAGAGCAGCCTACAGAAAATATCTTCTACGAGGGAGCCTATTTTTCTGAAACTGGATGGAAGAGGAGAAAATGGATTAGCAGTGACAGGTTCTATTTCCAAGTGGCAAGGATTGAGAAGTTAAGGAAACTAATTACCAAAGTCAACTGGAACGAACAGCTAAAGGGCTTTGACGCGGTGGAGGCTTGGTATTTACTGCATGACAGGTGACAATGATTTCAAACGAGGGAGAGGTGGTGGGTTTAATATATCCAAGGTAGCAAGGAAGTAGTTGTGTTGTTTCTCCTAGGAAGTGGTGCCTGCAGCAGAGGGGCTGGATTTCAGAGACGGCTTTTGCAAAGCAAACCTGGCAGCTGGAGCCCTATCTGCTGCAGACAGGGAAGTCACCATGGGGACATCTTGAAATTCTATATGTTTTAAAATCAGTCATGAGCATGCCAGAAGCCAACTGAGACTTCCCGCTCATGGGGCCACCTGGTAAATTCCTCCTCCTCTGCTTCTCTGCTGGGATTTTCAAGCAGGGCTGGATTTTGACTTTGGCTCAGACCCGGTGGCAGGCGCAGGGAAGCCCCCTGGGCTGGTCCATGCCAGGCTGAGCTGTGAGGCACCAGCAGCACAGCTTGGCCGCCTGAGCCGCATTGCGGAGCAGTGCTGCCAGCCCTGCCGCGGTTTGATTTACTGCCCCCCAAATGGCTTCCTGCAAGTTTTCCGCAGGACTTCAAAGACTGCACTAGATGCTGGGTGTTCCTGGGGGATTTTGATTGCGTGACCCATTTAGCAGCCTGGCTGGGCACCTCTGCCTGTAAAGGTGCTGCAGCTCTCCGTTGCTTTTTGAAGTTTTCAGGTGAAAAAGAAGCAGTGAAAAAGAAGCAGCTTTTCTTGCAGCTGTCCTGCTGAGGCCTGTGTTTGCTCATTCTCGGTGCATCATGAGGAAACTGTATTTTTGGCTCTACCTGCCAAAAGAGGTGACAGATGATCGTGTTTCCCCTATAATGAGAGGCTTCAAAGCCGTGTGCCAGCTGCACGGGGGAGCCATGCTCTGCTCCCCTGCCTTCCTCCCTGCTGCTATTTCCCTGCTTTGCTGTGCCTTTAGAAAATTTCCCCTATGGCCAAAGAATGTGTCCCTGGGGTTAATTATTTTAGTGGCCAAGGAAGCTCCTGATCCGGTGACATGAGGGCTTCCTGTGCCCTCCCTGCCGCCCCACCCGGTTCAACTCTGCCTCAGCTCCCGCCAGCTTCACCTCGCTGCAAACCTCCCTGACTGCAGGAAGATTTTGGATTTTGGCTCCTGGCTCCTGCAGGCACTTCTGCATGTCTTTATGAAGATGAGCCATTTCGGGGGGGCTGCAGGCCTCTCCTCTCAAAGATCTCCTCAGCTCCATTCAAAACACAACATTTAGGGGGCTGCAAGCGCAGCCTTCAGTGAGGCTGCATCGCGGAGTGCAGGAGCAATGAGGAACGGCAGAGCGGTTAATAAATGAAAAGCTATTTCATTATAGGAAATGAATGTTTAATGAGCATGGGATGACGTTTAGACAGTCGGTTGGTGCTGGCCATGCGGTCAGGCTCTGAGCCCATGAGGGCTCAGCCCAGGCAGCCAGCCCGGCCGCGGCCCTGTGCCAGGAGGAGGTTTGGCAAAGCCTCCTCAGGAGCTGCCGTCCCGGCGGTGCCACAGCGAGGGTCCCCTGATGCCACATGGCTGTGGACGCCCCTTGTGCCTCTCCTGGCGAGGCCCTGAGGAGCTGTGGCCACAGCGGGGCCTAGGAGGTGGGGGGCGGCCTGGCTGCAGGCCGGGCCCAGCCTGGAGCAGGGCCCAGGGGAGCTGGCAGCACTCGAGGAGCTCAGCGCGGGCCCAGCCTCTGCTGTGTGGTGGGCTCTGGAGCGCGGCTGAACTAGGGACAGCCCGCTAGCCCAGGCCAGGGGGAGAGTGGCTGTGAGTCTTTGCATCCTGGCCTGGTGAAGACGCTGTTTTGTAGCTACAGAAAAGGGGCTTCAAAGACCAAAACGGGTCTGTCTGGGTGTCGGTCCCCAGCAGAGCCCCTGCTGCGCTAGAAGTGCCAATCTTCCTCCTGCTGATGTGCCAGAAGACCCTGCTGCCGGAGGGGAGAGGCTGCAGCACCCTGGCTCCTCCATGTCTGCCCAACTCCTGCCCCAGGTGCAGAGGGCGCTGGCTGAGCTTGCCTGGCCTGTCTGGGTGCAAGTGAGTAAAGATGAGAAGCTTGAGTCTTCTTGGCAGTGGCAAAGAGATGGAAATAATGCATTCTGACTTCATCCCAGGGGCTGCCTTCCCGGCTCTGGCGATGGCAGCTGTGAACCAGCCCACAGCGCTGCTGTGCCTGCCTGGAAATTGATGACAGGGCCCCCCTGTGCCCCCATCCTGCTCCGTGCCCCCATTGGCACCCGCAGCATCCTCTGCCTGGGGGCCAGGAAGGGCTCTGCTGTTACTGGAGCTGCTGATGGGCGAAATATTCTCTGGGACACCTTGCTGTCCCTGTAAAGCAGCAGGGATGGGACCTGTGCTGCAGGACCTGGTACCAGGTCTCTGGGCCCAGAGCACTGCACCATGAAGGGTGCGCAGCACTTGGCTCTGGAGGCTTTTTGGCCATGCCAGGGGGCTGCTGTGGTGCAATGTCCTCAGGGGCTGAGGCAGCAACAAGACCTTTGTGCTGAGGGGTGGGAAAAAAAAGAGGAAAATAAATATATGTTTGCTTTCCCACAAATGGAAAGTGGTACAATCTCTTCCCATGGGACATTTCACTCCGCCTTTTTTGAACCCAGGGATTTCTGCAGGGTGCATACCTACAAACAGCTCTGCCAAAGGCCTGGAAACTCATGGCACCTAATATCCCCTCCTGGGGGCTCAGAGGGCTGGTGGGACCTGGCAAGGCTGGCAGGGAAGGCTGGGTTACTTTTGGAGGCTTTTTTTTTTTTTTTTTTGGTTTTCAGTCTCTTTCAGTTGTGCTTTTCCTTCCTGCTTTGCTAAGGCATTTCCATACAGAGGTGAGAGGTTGGGAGAGGCTGCCCGCTGTGCCGAGCCGTGCTGGGGGATTTGGTGCAGTGGGCTTTCTGGCACTGGTCTCCTGCACTTTTTCTCTGATGGAAGTGATTGAGAAGCCAAAAATAGTCTTGTTCAAAAGTGTGGTGAGTTTTAGTCTCAGACTTCCTGGAGCTTAGCAGCATCCTTGTGCTATGAGCTGCCTGTCTGACTTCTTGCTACCAGGAAGGCCTGGGAAGTATTTCTTGGTAGCCGAGGGACATTTCACTCGTAGCCTTGGCTTACAAATTGCAGACACAGAGCTATGTAACAGGAACGCTGCAGCCATTCAGTGGCACCAGCAAAGACTTCCTGGGTCCTACAAGACCAGTCTGACTGCTGGGAGAACATCTGGTCAGGTCTTCTCGAGGTGCATGGCTTGCTGCTGCCATATGGCAGCTGTGAAGCAATAGCTTGGCTACAAGCTTTGCTAATGCACAAAAATACTTTCTGGGACCCTGCTTCGGCAGCAAGCCTGCGGCAAGCTGCTCTGTGCAGGAAGCAGTAACCACAAGCTATATATACAGCTCCCAGCAGAGCTGCTGCTGCTTTTGATGTGACAAAATTAAGGTGGTATTTTGCAAAGAAATCCGGCATGTTGCCTTCTTCCGGAGCCAAGGCTGACACAGGGAGGGCAGAGCCAGGGCCTGGCTCCTGGGCGGGCTTCTGGGCTGAACTGGGGAGCTGGCAGAGAGAGGCAGACGAGGAGGTCTCTGCCTCCGAAAACTGCACAATGCTGGAGGCTGCTGGTCCCTGAGCCATGGGGAGGAGCACATGTGTCTGGTGTGTTGTGGCATATGCTCTTGGTGGCTCTACTTGCATTTATCTGAGCTGGTTTAGGTGGTACAATGTCAAAAGGCAAGCAGCTGGGGACAACATCGGCATCTGGGCTTTTTCCCCAAATGCAAGTTGAGACCCTGATGCAGTCTGGGACCCTCTGCAGGGTCACGGGTCCCGCTGGCTGGAGAGTGCTGGAGAGAGGGAACCACCTGCGCTGGGGTGCCAGGCACAGAGCATGGGTTTGGTGTGCCCTCAACAGCCATCTCCCTGACTTTCCAGATTGCTAGTGGTGCATGCGTCCCCTTTGAACCTGGGGGAGCAGCTGCCCACGAAGCAGGCAGGGCTGCAAGCACCCAGCTATGGCTGTTGCTCCTGCCCCCTCAAAGGATGTGCAGCCCCTCTCCTCCCAAAATCAGCCTCCAGGTCTCACCCTGCCCCTTCGCTGCCTGCACCCTGACCCTGCCAGCCCCCCAGCACAGCTGGTCTGGGCTTGCTGCAGGGCCAGGGCAGGTGTGCCGCTGCAGCCTCCTCACCCCAGGGAGGTGAAGCCCTGCCTTGCCTCTCCCATGCTGTTTTGCAGAGTGGGGCTGACTACGGCTTCCTCGTGAGCCAGAACACGAAGCTCCTGAGTGCACTGGAGGATCTGCGGCACCGCTGCTCCAGCCTCGCTGAGGAGAACAGCTTGCTGGTGAGCAGAGGACAGAGCCCCATCCTGCACCCTGGCCAGGCACTGCGCTGGCTCAAGGCACACCAGTGCGGGGTGTGGGATGCTCCATGGGGAGGGAGTCCCGGCTGGGGCGAGCTGCCATCGGCCACCAGCTCCAAGAACTGCTGGCACACAGGATCAGCTGGGGAGGGCCAGGGTGCTTTGGGTTCCCTGGGTGCCTTTGCACTGCACCCGCTGTTGGCTCAAGCAGGACCCCTTCCTCGTGACCCACTGCTGCCCTCCCTGCCATCTTTGTCCAGCGCTATTTGCCTGCTGGCAACCACAAGAGGCTTTTCCGCAGCCGCCTGTGAGAGCTGGCAGAAAGCGAGGCAGCGGCGAGCTGATGGCAGAGGAGGGGGAAGTCGCTCTTTCCTCTTTAAGTGGAAAAGCAGAAACACTGATTCACTTGGCCCTGATCTGGGTGACAGTGCAGCACTGCCCTCTGCTCCCGCAGGAGCTCAGCACCCGGCTCCCCAGCTGCGACTCTGGCACGCAAAGCCAGGCCAGGCTGCCACAGTGTGGGCTGCCCATTCTGCCCTGCTCCCGTATCCTTGGCTCCCCAGGCCCATGGTTGGCAGCCAGGAAATAAGAAAAGAGAGAGGATGGTCCCCCTGTGTCCTCACCAGAGAGCATCACCACCTGCGAAGCTCTGCAGGACAAGGAGGCGGTCACCCTGGGACTGAATCTCCCACAGTGCTGGCAGCGCTGCATTGGTCCAACCCTGTAAACTTTCAGTACCCTATGTGGGACCCTGACCAAGGAGGGCCCCAATAGTTCAGGTCCTTCCACTGCTGTAGTCCAGCCGCCTACTTGACACGCTGCAGCGTTGAGGGCCTGGACCTGGGTGGGATTGGGGCTTGGCTGCACAGTGCGATGGGAGCTGCTGCTGAGACACTTGTAGCAGGATTTGCTCCAGGCACAGCCACCTCGTTCCTGCTGTGAATGGGGCTCATCAGCAGCCCTGGCTCTGAACTACACCGTGCAAAGGGAGAGGACCTTGCATTGCACATCCTCCACGCACTTTCGGAAGTGTATGGAGATATCGCTCTCCTAGGCAAAAGTGTTTCCCATTTCCTAACATAAATGTCACAGTAGCTTCGTATCTCGTGTGTCATCACTGCTATTTGAATAGGATCAGAAGAAGGTGGGAAAGAGTCTGAGGACAGTTCAGGTTGATTTTTTTCCCTTCAAAATGCCCTTGAAAATTTGATCACTCAACATTTCAGATTTATACCACCAAATTCTAAACATGTTTTAGATAATTTTCTTACACTAAAAGCATAAATCCCATATGTCCTGCATGCTAGGGAGGTCACCCATTATCAGTCATATGGATTTTAGCAAAGCACTATCATATAAGCTCTCGTCAAATCCTACTCTCAAAAATTAGCCTTGGTCTTCCGGCTGAAGAAAAGCAAATAAAGCAGCAAAAGCAGCAAGTGCACATAGTAGGATCTCACAGGGGTAGTGAAGAAAATAATTGGAAGGATCAGCTGACCTGACATTTTTGCTGATGTTAAAAGACAGCACAACACATCTGGGTACGACCTTGAGAGAACAAGCCATCTGCAAGCAGCAGCTTATTGAAATGGACAGACAACAAATAAAAGGGAATTAAGAGCGAACAGAATCAATAGAAAGGAAAAGGAAATTTGGTTTGCAAACATCATGAAGTCCTTGGCTGCTTTCTCCCCATTTCCCCCAACTCATGCTTCAGTGTCACGAGAGCAAGGACAGCAGCGAAGCTTGGGGTCTAATGTGGTGGTGCAGCACAAATCCACAGCGATGTGTTGAGTACTGTTACAGTGGGGAAATGAACTGGACAGGCTTCAGAAGGGAAAGCCCAAAGGGCCAGCAGCCAGGACAGACTGACTCCGGTGATGTGCTGAGTCCCAGCCAGCAAAGGCAGAGTCTGCAAGGAGCAGAATGAGCAGCAGGCTCCAGAGGGACCATGGGGGATGGACTTGGGTGGGGCGAGGGGCTTCTTATGAGGACCAAGAGGTCACATTAACAAAAATATCAGGAAAAGCAAAGGTTTCCATGACCAGAGAGGAGATGAGTGGAGGTCGGTGTGTAATGGCTGGGACAGTTGTACAAGAACGGGCCAAGGCCTGGCTGGGAAAAGCCCAGTGGGCACAGAGCAGGTTGGGCAGGGCTGGCGACCTCAGCTACCTCAGATGTCCCCAGTGCCAGCTTCGCGCATGGGTGCAGGGGGAGACTGAGCAGGGGTTTCACCTCAACCCTCTCCTTCTGCTATCCAGCGCAGGAGCTGCTTCCCCGAGACGGAGGAGAAGGTTAAGCACCTGAAGAGGAAGAACGCGGAGCTGGCGGTGATTGCCAAACGCCTGGAGGAGAGAGCCCGGAAACTCCAGGAGGCAAACCTCAAAGTTGTGAGTGTTGATTGTCCGCAGTGCTGGGATGGGAAGCTGGGCTAGGAGAGCACCTCACCGCTGGGACTTCTCGCTTGCTACTTTTGTTGGGACAGAAAGGCCTCTTCTTTCTCCTTTACTTAAACTAGGCAAGGACACACAGCAAACTTGCTTTGTTCATCAGCAACAGGGCAGGAATCACAAAACTGAACTGAGGGCAGAGCCATCATCGACTTCCTCCGCTCGTGCTTGGGGAGTTGGTTTTGAGCAATTTCCTCCTAATTGGTTTCTTGCTGTAAATGTGCTGTCCTAATGTAAGGTATTCATTTAGATAATTAGCTCAGCTTTCCCTGGGCTAGTCATGAAAATAATTCATCTGACTTCACCGAAAAGAAACAGGAAGTATTTGAATAAGAAAAGGAGTGTGGTAAAGCAAAACAGGAAGGGGTGAGATACTCTGCTCTGCCCCATCTACACCTTGCTAGCATTTTTGCGCAAGCTGCATGTTTTTTCTTAAAGTGAAGAGCAGCTTGTTATAAACTCTGTATTTTCTGACGTGGTGTAGGAGTGGTGGGAGATGGCTGTAGGATGTGGGATTTTGCAGACAAACATTTGCATGAGCTACCAAAGGTAGCTTGCAGCAGAGTAAGGGAAAATCTTTCTCCCGATGGAAGGAAACCAGGGGTTTGGGGGGGAAATTCAAGCCCTTTAGGATAGAAAGGAGAAGTGAAAGCTTTACTGAAGAGAAGGTAGGGGATTTTTCTGAGATTGCCTGCCCTCTCTGTCCCCAGGCACCGTGCTGCCCGTCTGTCACAGGATTTTGGTACTTGCAGCGCAATAGTTGCTGCCAGATGGACTTGTCAGATACTATGCTAAGAGAAATCATTTGCTATACATCCAACAGCTATGCAGGCCCTCTAGCAACTGCACTAATACCGTTCCATTTTTTTTCTCCGAGTGAAACTTCGGGGTTGCCGCTCTTTGAGCCCCGGGTGAGCCCCAGGAGAACCAACTGGCTGGCCCAGGTCTCCCCGCAGCTGAAAATGCTTGGGTGGCCGAGGCTCGTGGAGGGGTGGGCTGGAGGCAGGACCAGGCAGCTTCATGCCCTGAGGAGCTGGGGTTAATCTGGCAGCAGTTGGCTTCTGTAACACAGGTCCTGCGGAGCCAGCCTGGCGCACGGCTTCTGCGTGTGGATGAGGTGCTCGGGAAGACCTGAGGAGAAGTTTGCACAGAGGATGCCTTGTTCCTGGTCAGGGAGGGGAGGGAGTTCCCCCTCGCCAATTAGGCAGGTTTTGTGCAGAGAAAAAACGCTAAATGGGGAGAGGCAGGGTGTGATAAACCTGGGGACAAGATGTGGCCTCACTGCCCAGAGGGCTGGGATGTGCAGGGAGGTGTGAGCTGCCCGCCCGCCTGCTTCGCAGTGCTACTACCCCATGGGAGAGCTGGCCCTAGGCATGGGGACTCGTGCAGAGAGCTGTCATCCTGGGGAGACTGTGGCCGGGCAGCATCAGGTCCTGCCTGGGGCCTCTGCCCAGAGCCTGTGCCCAGCCTCCTGCCTGTCCGTCCCCTCTGCTTCCCTTGTAGCACCCTGCAGCTCCCCACCCCTGCTCACCTCTCCCTCCTGAGGGAGTGTATGAAGCTGAACTGCTTCTTCTGCTGAACATCCCCCTGCCTTCCCCCAGCTGCACAGGCCCTGGCTGGGCTCTCTTTTGCCTCTCTCTTTGCCCATATCTTCCACCTATCCATGCTGAAGTTTTTCCGCTGCCTTTCAAGGACCCCAAAAAAGCTCCATTTCTCTTCCTGACTTGGCCACCTGCACCCTTGCTCCCATGCTCCTCTTTCCTGCTGTCCTTCCCTCCTCCTCTCTTCTGTCTTCTCCCATCTTTCTGCCTTCATCCTGGTTTTCTGTCTTCTCCCCACCTGCTGTTGCCCTGCCTGCAGCCCTCTGTGCTGACTATTGGCCTCATCTGCTGAGCCCCTTTTCCCTCGCACCTCTTCTCCGATCCACTTCTCCAGGAAGCCCTTCCTCTTTCCTCCCACTTTTCCGTATGCCTGTTGTGCTCCCCTGTCTGTCCTTTGGGGCTAGGCTGCATTTCTTGACAGTGTTCTCTGCCTGCTGGTGGCTGGGTGCTAGTTGATTGACACCAACGTATGTGGCTTTCTCTCTTGCTGCTCTCTCCGGTATAGGTAACTGCTCCGGTGCCTCTGAAGGGTTCTAGCCTGGAGCTGTGTAAAAAAGCATTTGCCCACCAGCGTGCCAAGGACCTGACAGAGCAAGCCAGTGCTCTCCTGGCAAAAGACAAGCAGATTGAAGCTCTGCAGCAGGAGTGCCGGGAGCTGCAGGCTAAGCTCATTGCAGGGAAGGTGAGAAACTTCTAGGACATCATGCAGTGGCTGGGTGCAAACAGTGCAGTAACAGTGTCGGGATCCAGGCTCTAGCAGTGTGAGAAGGACAGGCTGAAAACAGAGAATATTTGATGTGTGAGTTGGTATGGGGGAAGTTGGGTGAGTGTCTGGCCAAGACAGGGTCCAGACCCCTCCAGAACAGTGTGTTGGGGGACACCCCAGTTCTCCTGCCATGAATTCATAGGTCTGAGCTGCCATTTTCAGCAGTGACCAAAACTCTCCCCCGGAAAGCCCCCAAGAAGCCACAGATACAGGATGACCTTTCACAGTGCTGAGCTTTAAGTGAGATGTAGAAGCAGGACCTCCTTTTAAAGTATTTCTTTAAAAAGTAAACCAGCTGAGCACATTCCCCAGAACCTCTCTGAATCCCATGTCCTCAGCTGCAGCTTTCTGAGTGCTCACAGCCACAACAGTAGTGATAATTAGGTGTGTACTTGTGTTGCTATTACTAAGGGTACAAATCCTAAGATGAGGGTGCATGTTCATGAAACCATCTATGACGTTGATGCCTACACCTGGGCTGGTGGCCTATGTTCCCCTCAGCACCAGCACAGAACGTGCTGAAATAAATGTTGGGATAAAAGGGATAATTCAGCTCATCCTGAGACAGGTATCTAAAACTGCTTGGACATGTCACTCCCTTGAAGCACTTCTTTGTTATGGCTCTGAAAGGAGCCTCTGCAGACATCTGAAGCTAGGTGAAACAATTCCCACTCAAGGTGGCTAGAGCAATCTGTTCTGTGCATATATGTCTTTTGTTTGTAAACTGGACATTTTTGGTGTAGGTCAGTTAATAAACTCTCATTCTCCCTTTTTTTACTAATATGGATGTGGTCGAGTGCAGCGCTATGTTCCTGCACCCAGCTGAGCTGAAAGAATACTTATATTTCTACTTACCCTACTTACTGGAATCTTCCTTGCTGGAAGCAGCTTTATTTCATTCCCTGAGCTCTCCATGTGTTCATTTTAGCTACATGTTTGCAGGTAGATTCTTCCTCTTTCCCTAACGTAGATCTAGTCAGGACAAGAATAATTGGGTGTTGTTCGCTCTTTGTACAGAGCTGCCCCAGTGATCCCTTCCGGCATTAAAATGCAGGAGAAAGTTATCCAGGTTTGAATGCGTCCTACGGTCTCACTAAGAACAAATTTCCGTCGTATCCTCATGACTGCTCACCGCAGACTGCCACAGAAGGGGGAACAGCCCCTCAAAGCTGTCTGATTTTCACAGCAAGGCATGCTGAGCAACCTGAATCTGCCAGGGATAGGAGAGTGACAAACTGTAGAAGAATGTGACAAAGGCAGGAGAGCAAGTCTCGTTAGCGGCCAAGGAAACACACATGGGTGCAATCCTCAGGGTTGAATTCAGCTACTGCCTTGCTAGGGCATGGGTGACAACCCTGGCTGGGAAGGTGCGACCATCTGTGTAACCTGCCGAGGCACCAGCAATGGGGGGCATCAATACATGAGCAGGGAATCTGCAGAGAAAAACTGCTAGAGAGGAAATTATTCTGTCTGATCTTGTTTTTCCCTTTTCTCTTCCAAGCAAGCTGCTCATTAAATTTTAATTCTCAGCTAGTTAAAATTCAAAATTCACCTAATCTGTCTGTAGCATGCAAAATGCATTATGCCAATGAAGGGGTTTATATGCAGAGATATTACGTGCATGCTCAGAGTTTGTAACCAAATCAATTTTAATCTAGTGTACTTAATTCAGCACAAATTCTTCAGTAGCTGTGAAATGGATCTGCTCAGTTCCTTTCCAGTGTCAGAATAACCTGCATACTGGACTGCAAAAGCATTGGCCTTGTTTTGCAACGTCAGGGCTCTCAGGATAAAATGATTTCCAGAGATCATGCTCCAGTGATGGGTTTCCAACCAAGCCCTAGCTCTAGCTCCAACCAGGCTGCAATTTCTTGCAGTGGGGATTCTTGGAAGTGAGGGATTGCAGGGAATGGCAAGGAACTGTAGGGGACATGTATAATAGGAACTGTAAGTGGAAGACTGTGCTTTTTTCTACTCCCTTATTCCCCCAGGCTTTGGAGGCTTTCTGTTGGGAACAGCTGCCTTTTTTAGTGGGGGGAATCTTTTTTTATGCAGCCACAGCCAATTTTGTTTAAAGAGCTATTACCCTGATAGACTGGGTATGGGTCTGGCACAGGAGAGGGCCCAGCTGCTCACTTCTTGAATCTGTAATCAGTTCCCATTAGTGGTGCCTCAGTTTCCCCCTTGTAGCTTGAGAGTAACCATGTTTTTCTACACAAATCATATTTGCAAAGCACATACTATTTTTAGGGCAAATAAGAAGTGAACGGAGAAGCAGCTTAAATTTGTCTTGGATACTGATTATGTGTTGAATTCACTGGCTTAGGAGCTTTCCAGGGGAATGAGCAATGTCTCCTTCAACAGCATATTTGTAAAGGCAAGTTTTCATAACCAGCTTTTGTATGTATGGACATGCAGGTACGTGTTTTTTCAGCTTCCTGAAATATGAAAACCTTTGAAGAATTAACACAACTGGTCACACATTCTCACCTTTTTTTTTGTGAGAGTAAAATTGCACTGATTTCTTTTAAAAGCTGCCAGCTTTGGGTCCTGAGTGGACAGGAGTGACCACTTGGGCTGAACATAGGAGCACATCCACACATACCCTCTCTCTGAAGAGGATGGAAATCAAGAATGTTTAAAAAAACAAACAAGACTGACTCTCTATCTAGAGTCAGAACTGAACAAGTCTCATATTCTTCATTCTTTCCAGCATTTAAAGTCCTAACCACCATGCACGCATAGGGCTGCAGAGAATGCCAGCACCCACAACAAGGAAAGGCAACCAGCTGAGGCTCTTGTTTTGCTGAGAAATGAAGAAATGCAATTATATTATCCTGGCACGCTCTCTGCTGGCAAACACTCAGAAAGCACACGCTTAGAGAAGCCCTTTTTAGTACAGCTCTGCATTGGGGTAATTGTAGAAGCATTACAGGCTAGTTTTCATCTTTGAGAGAAATAATGTATTGACATAAAGGATCCAAAATGACTGCTTTTGAGGCTTTAGAGACCCAGGAAAGCGAAGCCTTTGTATGCCACCTTACCTGTTTTTTTTTTTTTGCTGGTATCTGTTCAGTAATGCTTTTGCAGTTTGTGTGTTAAAGCACCACCCCAACCTGCTCCACTTTTTTGAGCTTGGCAGGGATACACTGTTTGTTTGTGTTTCCCACAGGATGACCCTTGCTGCCTGAACATGGTTGAGTTTGACCGGCTGTTGCGGGAGTCCCAGAAAGAAGTGTTGCGGCTGCAGAGACAGATTGCTCTGAAGAATTTCAAGGAGTGTCTGCGTTACTCTAAAATCAGTTCAGGTGGCTCTTTGCCAAGTGCTGCCGCCTGCTTGGGAGCAACGCTAAATACCTGCACCAAGGACTCACCTCTACCAAAGGAGGCCGGCTCGGGAGACCCAGTGCTAGGAGTGGAAGCACACAGGAAGGTGAGACAAGTGGGTCAGCAATCTAAAAGCCTCGCGGTTTCATTACTCAGTTAATTACTCTTCTCAGGAAACTTGTTAGAGTACGTGAGCGCTGCAGTTCGCGTCGGCCGCGCTGGTTTTCAAAATGCCCTGCCCCAGCGCCGAGCCTCGCCTCGCGTGGCGAGGGAACGGCGGCCCCGCTGGCAGCCCCCCCGCGTTCGGGTGTTCCGCGCTGCTGGAGGAGAGGGCGTTTGCTCCCGGGTTCCCTGCCTCACTGGCCCCGTCCCGCGGCGCAGCCGCAGCCGGGACGGCGCCCTGAGCGGGGCCGCGGCCTGGCCTGCCCCGGCGGCTCCT
>VXAL01004295.1:218099-279445 GCA_013399475.1 Chauna torquata
GGGCTGCAGGGGGACAGCCTGCTCCACCATGGGCCTCACTACGGGCCGCAGGGGAACTTCTGCTCTGGCGCCTGGAGCACCTCCTGCCCTCCTTCTTCACTGATCTTGGTGTCTGCAGGGCTGTTCTTCGCTCCTCTCTCTCCCAGCTGCTGTTGCGCAGCAGTTTTTTTTTCCCCTTTCTTAAATCTGCTGTCATAGAGGTGCAAACAGCATCGCTCATTGGCTCAGGTCTGGCCAGCAGCAGGGCCCTTTTGGAGCTGGGTGGAGCTGGCTCTTATCTGACATGGAGCAGCTTCTGGAATCTTCTCACAGAAGCCACCTCTGTGGCCCCCCTGCTACCAAACCTTTACCATGTAAACTGAATACAGTTTACTAGGTAAAGTAACTGAGGGAAGAGTGCCTGTGTCTAGGCGAACTCTGGTACCTGAGCAAATTAAGGGGATCTTCTCATGAATGGCAGTTCTGATCTCTCACTGCTGTTTGTCCATAAACCAAAGACACCTTCAGTTTATATCGTGTTTTAAATCTATAATGGTGTCTGTCAAGGTGATGATATTAGAAGTGAGTTTAGGTAGACTGCTTTCTCATTTACTCTGCCTCTTATTTCTTAGGCACAAGCAGAGGCAAAAAGGCAACATGAAGGAGCAGTACAGCTTCTAGAGGTAAGACGAAACAAGGTGGATTAGCGGCTACAGATTTGGTGTCTTTTGTTCGTAATGTCAGTTTTCTTGATGCCCTGGATTTTATTGTTTCTTGAGCAAAATATGATAAAGTATTGATTTGACACAAAACGCTGCTGCTGTGTACAATCATTGGTTGTGCTGGCAAAGTAGTCACTAGGGTCAGAGTTTTCTGTGGTTAAATCCCAACCTGCTCAGTCCTCAAATAGGTTATTTCATTCAGACTGTGTCCAGCAACTCTTTCAGGGATGCATTAAGTAACCAACCTCAGATCCACCTGCTCCATTTCCAGGGTTATCTGCAGGGAGGAAGAATACTTGTGTCCACATTATTTAATACTGCTTTTATGTGTATAGGCTCTATGCTTTTTGTTAGGGAAGAAAGGAGAAATGTGACCTTTGCCTGAGCATAATGACTGATGAAGTTTGAGGCAGCGCCCTAGTCCCACTTACTAGTCTGGGACCAGCTGTGCGAATGCTGTGACATCTGCACAGAATGTGCTTTGCCATGGTGGCAGACAGCTTAATGAGGTAGGCTGGCAAATGTAATGAGCACTGTTTTAGTTTTGATTTGCACTGTCTCAGTGTTTATCAGGATGAGTTTGGAGAAAACCTTGGCTGTGGATTCCTGGAGCTGCAAATGCAAAACACCAAACTCTGAAACTTGATGCGCTAATTTAGTGGCTGCCAGAGGGGAGGGCTAGGTGTGATGGCACATGGAATAGCTTCTGCTCTTTCTGTCCGCTGAGATATATCTGAGACAGAGCAGAGTGCCTCACTGTACACTGGGACATCTCTGACTAATGAGGCCATGGCCCTGTCTGTAGTGCTGACATACAGTCAGAGGTGGCAGCCTGAATTGCCTTTGTCCACCACTGTGCAACAGCTCCATGGCTGTTAGGAGCCCAGGAGAGGTGAGCAAGATAGTGAGTGTCCTTGATTGAGAAAACTGCTCCATGGCTGCAAATGGCATCTCCTTTGAGTAGGCATGACCTGTATCCAAACTGAAGATCCCAAGAGTGCTGGGCTCCTAACTAGATGGCACTGAAATTCTTGCAAGCTGGGTGTGACAGGGAAAGTGCAGGGAAGTGACATTATATATTGTCTCATTTCCATGTTCTTTCTGGGACATCTAATTTTGGCTGCAGAGACAGGGTCAGGGCTGATGTGGGTGCTGCTGTTATGTCAACTGGGATTTAGCTGGCTTCTTAGCAGCCTTTAAGGGAAGGGAGGTTTGATAGTTGGCAAATGTTTTCTGAACTAATTCATCGAAGGATTGGAGCAGCCTCTTAGATTTAAACTAGACATCTACCTATGCTGAGAAAGGAGGGGGCAGGTTTTTTGTTCAGTTTGACTAGCTGGTTGTGCTCTTCCACACGGGCCTCATCAGGTAAATATTCTTGCTTTCATATTACTGGTACAGAATTGCTTTATAAGTCAATGACACCAGGTGGGCAAAAGAAAGAGAAATAGTCATTGAAAGCTCGTTTAATGTGGACTAAGAGTTGTTTAAACAACTTAACTATGATCATAGTCGTTCCAGAACATCATTGTAGGGCCAGATTAGGAGTCTGGGATTCCTTCGCTGCATACTGTCATTTTAAATGTCTTTGGATTGCTTTGGAAATGTGGTCCATTTCCCTTTTGGAAGAGTTCAGTCACATTGTTGTCCTAAGTGGACAACATCTCCTCTTTTGGAGATGTTCAAAACCCAACTAGACAAGTCTCTCAGCAGCCTAATTTTGCTGACCCTGCTTTGAGCTGAGGGTGTTGGACTAGATGACCTCCAGGGCTGACTTCAGCTACTCTGCACTTCTGTGGTATGGAAGTGGTGGAGGTGAGTAGAGGTATGGGATGGTTTCTGTGTGAGGAGATGCCAAGTGCAGAATGACCGTCTCTGCTTAGAAAAAAAAGCCTTGAGTTGAGGGTTATGGTCATGGGGATGAAGGAATTCATAGAGGTTCTGAGCACATGAGTAGAGGTTCTGAGCACATGAGATGAGATCTCAACTGCCTTCACAGATGCTGAAGGCAACAGCCTGCTTTCAAGAATCCAGTGTAGAATTTTGCTGGGAAATGCGGTGAACAGAGCTCAGCTTTGCTTGTTTTCCCTGACTTAGGAGCAGGATGCATGACTGAGCAGGCCGTCTGCTGCTTGAAGTCATGTCAAAGCCAAGTTCTGAGCTGGGCCTTGGTTCCCAGCACTCCTTGGTCTCAGACCTGGGGAGGCTGTGCACAGAGAGTCCATTCCATGGTAGTTAGGGATGGTTGCAATGTGCTGGGAAAAGAAAGCTTGAAATTTAGCACTTAAACTTACTTGCTCAAAGCATATTGTGATTTGGTTACCTTATTCATGCATTCGGTATGTGAGATTTGGCTTTTGTTTAGCAAGCGGATGCTTGCATGGAGGTGGGAATGTCAGCATGGAACAAGGCAGACTAAGTGAGAAAACAATCTCAGTCAAACTGAGGGTTGGGTTATCTTTGGCAGGTTGTTGATTTTTGGCTAGTGTAACTGCTGATGTGGTTTTCTTTTTGCTTTTCTCCTTGCTACCAGAGTACTTTGGATTGCATGCAGGTACTGCAATAATCCTGTCAAGCAGGACATTTTTCTCCTCTGTCCTGGCTTTGACAGTTGCTTGATAATCCTGTTTTAACTATACTCTGGAAAAGATTGCAAGAGTGTCACCTCTAAGACATAAATATAGTTAGAGGAGCAACCAGTATAAGTTTGATAGAGCAGCTGCTTTTCTTTTTAAATGCTTTGCTCTCTCAACCAATTAGAATTTGGAGCTTTTATTGGACTTTTCCAAATTTTTCAGATTTGTCCAACTGTGCACCTTCTCCACGTGTCACATACATTTGGGAAATACTTGCAGTCCAAGAGTTAAGCATTTCCTTTGAAACCCAAAAGCAATGGCAACATCATTACAAGTGAAAGAGTCATGGAGAAAAATACAGATCCTGGTGGCTTTGTAGTTGGTTGGAAGACAGGAAGCAGAGATTGTGAATAATAGTTTTCACAGAGGAGGTAGTAACTAGTGAAGTAATAAAGATATTACAATCTGGGAGCTGTGCTGGTTGGCCTATTGACAACAGATTTGGAATAAAGGTTTATTATGAAGTGATGGGGTTTGTACCTGATAGAAAACAGCTGTCAGCAGTCACCTTCACATCTGACTGCAGAGAGCTGTGAGAAGGTCTCATGAATAACGGGGAGATTAAATGAGAGGTAACACTGACTGTTCAAAGGCATGCACATGGAGGAGAAGCAGTGGTGGGCTCTCACTTACCTGTTGTGACAGGAAAGGTGGTGAAAGGCAGTGTTTGAGGGTGGTTTTTTTTTTTTTTTAATGTCATCTCACTTCTTAGTACTGGTCATAAAGGCAAATCCAGTGCTGGAAACTTTTAGAAAAGGAATTCTTTTCTTTTCTGAAGAAAGCTATGCCCAAATCCTGTAGAAGTAGGACCCACATCTATGTGGAGTTATAGATGTTCCTTTAATCCCAGTCTAACTTTGGAGTTAGTCCTGCTTTGAGCAGGAGGTTGGACTCCAGAGTTCCATTCCAGCTAAATCATGATTTTGTGACCTCAAAAACATGTAGCAGAAGATATGGAGAAAGGTGGCAAGGGACATGTGTAGGAGGAGAATTGTAACAGAGCAGCCA
This sequence comes from Chauna torquata, assembly GCA_013399475.1. NCBI lineage: Eukaryota > Metazoa > Chordata > Aves > Anseriformes > Anhimidae > Chauna > Chauna torquata. The sequence goes on from VXAL01004295.1 coordinate 222,445, forward strand.
AGGAGAGTATCCAAGAGGACAGGGCTGAGCTGGTGGTGGTTGGGTCTAGCTCACTGAAGGAAATCAGAGTAAGTTCCTGAATTGGTGGTGAAATTGATCCCTCCAAGTTCTGCTCCCTGCTCTTGCAGCCTTTTCTGGTAATCACGCTACTCAGTCTCAGGTTGGTGTGTGGCTCATGTCTCTTGCGCTTTTGGGTTAGGCATAGACACAGAAGTCGTCTTCTCTGTCTTCTGTATCTGGGGCTTGATTCTTGCTGGTTCTCTGCAGCTCCTGACCTTATCCTTAGGCTCCTCTTACTCATCCCCCAGCCTCCTAGCACTGCCCTGGAAACTTGCTGCTTGCCTAGCTATGTGTGAACCTCTGCGAGTAGTCTGCCAGGAGCTACACGTTGTGTTGCAGAGGAATCCTGTACGACATGACCTCAGTGAACACGGAGTTCACTGTGAGTGAGCAAGTGGAGAATGCAGACACTTCTGGAAGTTGCTCGTGGCATGTTATAATCTCTTTCAGTACAGAAGCAATTACTCCTTGCCAGACTTCAGAGACTTCACCAGGCTTTGCTTAAAAGCTGAGAGCTTCTAGCTACTTGATAGGAAACAAATGATAAACTGACAAGTTTAAAACAGATATTTTACACTAAAATAAAAATGCATGTACAGTCAGAAGTTGGTAGGGAGTGGGTTAGAAAGATTTTGCAGTACTCTGAGATGAGAAAGAAAGCTTTTTCCAGGTCAGAAGTGTTATTTTTAGAGCTGCTTAAAAACAGACTTTCTGTCTCGCAGAGTATTTCAAAGGCATGATTTAATTTTTGAGTTGGAAGGAGAAAAAGACATTTCAAAAACATTTCATAAATGGAAAATTTTGAAGAGCACACTGCAGTCATCTGTTTTGATGTGCCTTACCTACGCAAAAGGATTACATGAGTGACTACAAACCCTGGTGTGATCTCAGCCCAAAGGAAAAAAAAAGGGAACAAATGTCACCGCCTGCAAGGCAGAGCCTGTGCTTCAGCCAGATGCACTGATGCCAAATTAAGTATCTTCTGCATGTGCTCAGTTGAACAACTTGTGATGAGATGAGAAATTTGCATCCAGCACTGATACTTTGTGTCTACTTATTACTTGCAGGGCATGAGCAGGGTCTATGCAGGAAAACTGTCTAGGAAGCCAGAGTAAGCTGTTGGATGGTGGCAAGAGTGAGGAGAGAGAAGGGAGCAGCTATGTTCTCTTGGGACTGTACCTGCAGCTAGGGAGCATGTGGGGTTGTGTAAGGACAGCCAAGACTCAGCAATATTTTGGAATGGGAAGATCTAGAGATGGTAGAAGGAGAACACTAGAAAATAGATACAAATGTTTACCAAGTAGGAATGAGTCTTTCCCTTTCCGCAGTATTTCCTCAGTGCTCCCCTGCATTTCATCTGGTTGAGATGTAGCTTTCTTGTATTCAGCATGCATTTTCCTGGAGCAAGTCATCCCTGTAGGACCAGGCAGCAAACCATGTGGGCCGCCTGCATCACACCAATGTTCTGCAGCGTGGGCCAGGGTGCTGATGCTCTGTACCCTTCCTGGTGCCTGAAAATCCTGTCCAAAAGGGCTTGTGGGGAGGCCAGGGTAAGGTTGTGGGAGCTTCCTGGAGCCTCTGGGGTGATGGAGGAAATAGAACATTGGGAGAGCAATTCCTTTTGGAGACATGATATTAATGCTCCAATAAACATGCAAAGCTATCTCAGTCTTTTTGTTTCCAAGGCTTATTTGCCTTTGACTCATCTCATCCTCTCTTGTGCAGGGCTTGGGTAGGATATTGAAGTTCAAACTCTGCCTTTCGGGATAACTCCTAATTGAGCTGGTAGACAGTCTCCTCATAGGTTTCAGTCTCCTCAGGTTTTCAACAATACTCTAGGTGCAGAGCTGCCAATTCCTATTGACCATTCCTGGTTAGGGCATACCTTTAGGTCGTTGCACTTCAGAAACTGAGACCCACTCAGTTTCTGAAGAGATGCAGCAAAGACAAATGCTGTTTGGAGCCTCGGTGTTTTTGATATGGGTTTGTGCCTCATCTTGTGTCTTTCCCATCAGGCCCGGGTGAAAGATCTAGAAGACCAGTGCCGCAATCAAACAGAGCAGTTCAGCCTCCTGTCTCAGGAACTCAAACAATTCCGACTTCAAACAGGAAAAATTGACCTTCTCACCTCTACACTAGTGACTTCTGAGCTTCCTCTTGCGCTGTGCGGCTCTACCCCACAGCCCCACTGGGAGAAGGGTAATTGCTGGAGATGCCTGCGGGTGTTATGATAAATGTGCTTATCACGTTACTTGTGTAAATGGAAAGGTATAAAGAAAATAATGCAAATGTGTAGGTAACTTCTGGGATCTCCCTCTGTATCTCTCTCTGTCTCATAAATACCCATGGTTCATTTTGTAGTCAGAGAGAGAACTTGGTGCTTCTCTGACCAAAGAGAGTCCAAGGTGTCCAGTCTGTTGCACTGTTAAATGAATCACACAGACTTGAGCTGCTCTAAAGGGTGTTAGATCACTGTGATGCTCACTGCTGATCTTGTATTCTGCATGTGACTAAAAGTAATGGATAGGTTATTTTACTGCAGATTCGTCTGGTCCTACATTGCTCACTCACCAGAGTGCAAAGAAGGTTCACAATGAAGAGATTGAGTTGGAGTCATCACAGCGCGTTCCTGATGCTGCTGTTGGCTCCACAGTTTCTGCTACCGGTTCTCAGAAACAAGCCAAGAAAATTGAATCTCAGTCAAGCTCTTCAAAATCAGAATCCATGCAGAACAGTCCAAAATCCTGCCCAACTCCAGAGGTTGGTATGGGAGTCCCCTCTGGGGCCTGTCCTTTCTAGCCAAGAGAAGAGAAATGCATTGCAGAGAGCCCTGTATTTCCTGGTGTTGCATTTGTTCCCTCTGGCTAACTGAAGAAAACTGTAGCAAAACAAGAGAAAACCTGCAGGAAAAATTGTAAAAGCCTTGGATGCTCATGTCTGCAGTGCTCATTTGTACATATTGCTGCACTCTAGGAAGGAATCAACTGGCTAGACAGAGTGCTGTGGGCCTGGAGAAGTGAGGAAGGGAGGTCAGCTGGTGGAAAGTGTGGGGAAGCTCTGGTTAAGCTTCCTTGTGATGCCTCAGCCATGGTTGCAAACACAAAGTTTACAAACTGTTACTGTTAGCATGCTGAGGGACTGTGGCCAAACTATTTTTGGCACTGAGCTGTAAATGAGGAACTCAAGCTTCTTTGCTTGTACTCTTAGGTGTAATAGTTTTACTTGTTGTAAGACACAATGAAAAGATGCTGAGTTTGTGCTAGCAAAGGGATGAAGTTAATAGGCTTTGCCTGCTTGTGTCACCAGAATCTCACAGATGGCTGTTACTTCTCCTCCCCAGGAGCTCTTGTGTAGTACTGTAGGGTTTATTTAAGCAATCATCCATACTGCTGTATACTTGAAGTGCCAACTTAGGGTAAGCTGGTGCTGTGAGTGGAGCTGGGTGTGATGGTGTGGGAGGCAGCTCTAGCTCTCTTGGTCCACTGATGTTTACTTAGTGCTAAAACCTTGGAGGCTACATGGAGTGCCGCATTATACGTGTGGAGGGCAGTGAGGTCTTGAGCTACAGAGTCCAGGACATTCATGAAGGATGTTGCTGTGGCAGGCAGTGCCCACCACTGTGTAAGGTCTGAGAAGTTATCATCATTGGTGACAAAGTGAAGGTCACACCTGGAAAGGAGTGTGTATCTGACTACTATCAATTCTGTAGTGGGAGAAATTACTATTGTTCAGTCTAAGAGGAGGCTTGGAAGCCACCACAGAGAGATAAGGTCAGTAATGCTTGGAGAGAGATCAACGTGTAGAGCATTTAGCTTCAGCAACACAGAGTGTTAGCCAGGCTATTTAAAAGCTACTCTACTTGTCAACCTTTGGGTGTTACAGGGTGCAGGTGTTTGTTGTCTTAGGACATGGTGCAAGATTGCATTACAAGGAGCACACTTCCCTGAAAAGGTGCTCGTATACTGGAAAAATACCTGCTGTGCGTTCTGGTACCTGCAGTGGTTCTTCATCAAAAATACATTTGCCTTGAGGTCTGCTTTAAAAAGGCAGCTTGAATAGGTTCATTGGTACTGTTTCAAATAAACACAAGGGAAGTGCATTTCCTCAGAAAGAATGATTGCATTATGTAACTTGTTGCCATTAGATGTAAAACTTCAATCATAAAAGCTTGAGACAAATATCTGGAAGATGCTTCTGCCGTTAGCCACCAAATGCAGACCCAGCTTTGAAAGTCCTTAAGTAGCTCGCTGCTAGCAACTGAGAAGCTATACCAGAAAGATGAGAGTTGCATGCTTGTTCTGTCTTTTGTATGCTTTCCTTCCACATATGGTACTGACTGTTATCAAAGCCAGGTGTTTGAACTAGATAGAGCTCTGGTCTGAACTGTAGGGCCTTTTAATGTTCTGAAAGTACATAAGTGTTAAATTGAAGTATTTACGTGTACTGCAAGGAAACTGCCTGAGTTACAAGAGCTTAGAGACTTAAAGACCTAATGCAAATATAACATTGCCTTTGTTCAGATTACCATCTGTATTTCATATAGGGACTTAGAGGTAGGAGGAAGTGAATACACTGCATTGCAAATATGTAGGGTAGAAGAGGCTTCCAGAATCTCAAGTCCAGTCTCCCATTTACAGTGGGACTGCCGCCAACACTGGCTCAGTTAGGCCATGGCTTTACTTAGGTGAGGCTTGAAGGTCTTCACAATGGGAGATCCCCCAGCTCTGTGGAAACCTGTCCCAAGGTTACATCACCTGCCTGGGCAAGGAGCTTTTGCTAACGTCCACCTGGAACTATTGAAACTGCAGCTTGGAGCTGTCATTCTTAGTACTACTTTTTCACCCTAATAGCCATTCTTCCAGACAATGCTTAGCCCAATGGCCAAACTCTCTGCTTACATCAGCTCAGAGGACTTGTTCACTGCTGTTGGAACCCTTTGAGTGTTCCTTTATTGTGATTTTGTCTGTCTGTTATCCTTCATCTTTAATGTTTTTTTTAGGTGGACACTGCAAGTGAAATGGAAGAACTGGATGTTGACAGCATCTCTCTAATGCCAGAGCCAGGCAGCCAAGGCCCTGCAAAACTCCAGGTCTTCTTGGCTCGATACAGGTACCATATCACCTCTTGTGCTCAGTGAGGTTAGACAGGTTATCTCAGTTGCCTACTTTAACCTGTTCTGTGGCATTAACCACTGTTACAGATGGTTGTCGGGTTTGACCATGTACCTGACGACTCTGTTGAGTGATTTTTTTTTTTTTTGTGACTTGCATTTCCTCTACAAGCAAATCCAGTGCACGCAGCTGAACAAAAACGTAGTGAGCTCGTTAGCTATTCAGCAAGCAGCACTGGTTGAAACTTTTCTTTTGAAAATGATCTTGGATGGAAAATTGAGTTTTGAATTGACCCATTCCTTGGTCTGATTTCTACAGAATTGTGCAGTCTTCTCCAAGAAAATCTTATTCCAGCAACTTAGAAAACTTTAGTACAGAATTCCCGAATTGAGTTTTGGCTGAAATCTTTATGGTTGTCATTAAAAAATGTAATAACGAAGAAGCAAAGAATAACACCAGATTTTTCAGATCACTGAGCTACTATGGTCAAAGCCAAATCCCTATTTACAATTCCAAGAATATTGGTGTATCATTCAGCTTTTAGACCGTGGAGTGGAAGGAGGAGAACTGGGATGAAGCTCAGCTCGAAAGGATAGCATTGCTTCAGCATGCTGAAAACCTTTCTAAAGACTGAAGAGCAGGAATTGGCAGTAGGTGCTTACAAGATTTTTTTCATTAGGCTTTTTCCTCTATTAGGCCCTTTGATCAGCTCGAGGATCTGTAGGTTAGAACCACCTGGAGCCCAAATACTATCACCAATATATTTATTTACCTCTTTTATGAGCTTTTGGACTGCCGTTTAAAATGTGGAGTTACAGCACTGGGAGTTGTATAACTTGGATCCCAAGGACTGGGTAATTATAAAGAAAAAGGCTAGAAACCTTTTCTTCATTCATATGTAACATTCTTCTTGCACAAATCAACTCATTCTTAGGGAATTTTGAGATTCTTTGCTTGCTTGTCCATGACTCTTGTATGGTTCGTAAAGTATGCTTTACATGCTTTGGGCATTTTGATTCAAAACTGTTACTTGCATGAAATGTAGAGAGCTATGTACATAAAATAGTTAAGAGTGCAGGTGAATCTAAGGATGTCTAATTTAGAAATGCAGAATCATACAGCTTGTTTACTTGATATATTCAGAACAGCAGGCACTCAGGTAATTCAGATCTTTTTAAAACACTGTCTTGAGTTACTCTGATCTGTTCCTTCAGATGTCACAAGACATCTGTTCTACTACTCAAAAACATTCCCAGCTTCTGTTTGAACATGGAGCAATGTAGTATTAGTTATATTTAAAAGCATAAACTGGAGTCTTGACCTTTGTGGAATTTGCGGCTTACAAAGGTGGGTGCAGCTGAATTGTAAGCTGATCTAACAGCACAGCTTGAAGGTGTTGGTGTGAAAGTTGCTGTGTGAAGTAAGTTTTCATATTGTGACTATTTCAGCTACAATCCTTTTGATGGACCGAATGAAAATCCAGAGGCAGAGCTTCCACTGACTGCTGGAGAGTATATTTACATCTATGGAGACATGGATGAAGATGGCTTCTTTGAAGGTGTGTTTTAGTGGAAATGGAATGTGACCGAACTGCTTTGGAGATTTGATCTCTTAAAGAAAAAAAAAAAAGTAAAAAGAGAGGAATTTAGTGAATCTTAAAAGCTTAAGATAAATGTTTTCTGTCCAAAGTTAGTTTGGTAGAGGGGAGAGCAGGTTCTGTTGGAAAAGAGTTTTTGTGTCACAATTAAATTAAGTCTAAAACATGAAATCTTGGTCTGGTGAATTCAGTGGGAATTTTGCCACTGCTTTCAGCAGAGCTTCAGGTTTCATCCAAATGTGGTTCCTCCCTATCCATGGAGAGGAACAAGTTTAGCCCATGGGTACCTTTTGCAGGTGGTCTCTTACCCTCTTTCCAAAGGCTGCATACTGAGCCAGGGACCACAGGCAGCTGATAGACTTGATTACCTCTTGCTCTTTTGGGCATAGTAAGCTGTAAGCTAAGCAGTCCAAACGACAGTTTTTGTCTTGTTTGGTGTTATACAGTGTGTTTCTCTTTTGGCACCTTTGAAAACATGGTCCTGGGTGACTAATAGGTGGATGGAATAGAAACTAAGAATTCTGGACTGTAAACTTGTAATGAAGTTTCTTTGTAGAGTTGGCTTACTTAGGGGGGATGTAGGGTCCTGATTTATTCAGGTGCTTTGCAAGAGCTGAGGCAAATGCATGCAATGTTGCACTGCTTGCTCTTTGACTGTTCTGGCTCTTTCTTTCTTTCTATTTCCAAGCTTCTCGTGTATTTATTTATTTATGCATTGTTTAAAGAATAAAAAGGTTATTCTTTACTAATGTTTTCTGCTTTCCCTGCTTTCAATTGATTTGCTGTAGGTAGAGTTCGAAAGTATGTGCAATCCCTACACAGAGCTCATTTGACACTGATTTGATGGTTCTTGCACGTATCAAGAGTGGTGTGGTATCAGTGATCCCCATGGGTCCTTTCAGGACATCTTTATTACAGAAGCTAGCATAGCAATGGAGGGAACTGTAAAGGTCAGAGCTGAATACAGAGCTGGAAAGATGGACTTCCATTAAGAAGTACTATGAAAACCAAATCTGTGTGGCTGGGAGAAGGCCTAAAATAGTCTGCATAGTTTGGGAAAGCTAGAAGAAGATATTTAAGTTAGTAAAAGAGCTGTGATGAGGAACAATAGGATAATGAGGAAGGAAAACTCCTTAAAAAGCTAATTACACAAAACACTTTCTGGTTAGTTGGCTCTGGAGTGTGTAGGGCAGTGAGTTGTCTCACTGTGGACATTAGGATATAATGAGAGCAGCTCTAGGAAATGAAGCAAACTTGCCCAGGGATTACCTCCACAGCTTTTTTTGTTCCTGACTGCGGTGCAGTTATGACCTAGCAGAGACATTGTCACATTGGCTTCACAGATGGGTTGGAAGGTTGAATGGTAGGTGCAGTGGTAACAGGTTTCCTGTTTTTTGTTTAGGGGAGCTGATGGATGGCCGGCGAGGGCTGGTCCCCTCCAATTTTGTTGAGCGAGTTTCAGATGATGACCTCATGACGTTTCTGCCTTCGGAGCTGAATGATCTCACCCATAGTTCATACCAGGAGAGAAGTTTTGTCAGTGCAAGCACCAGCAGTGGAGATAAGAGTGATTTCTCCATTGAAGAGAATAGCATCAGTCCGTTGGTCAGTAGAGCAGAAGGAGACCAGGAGGAACCTGTTAGTCACACAGCAGTGCCTTACCCAAGAAAATTGACTTTGATCAAGCAGCTTGCCAGAAGCATAGTTGTAGGCTGGGAACCACCGCTTTTGCCGGCTGGCTGCCCAGATGTACAGAGCTACAACATCTATGTGGATGAAGAGCTACGTCAAAATGTGAAGAGTGGCTTTCAGACCAAAGCAGTGATTGAAAAGCTGGATTTAAAGACAAAGGCTTACCGTGTGTCTGTGCAGAGCGTGACAGAGCAAGGCAGTTCTGATAAACTGCGATGCACTTTCTTTGTGGGGCAAGATTTTTGTGTGGCACCAACTATGCTGAAAGTCAGAAGCGTCACTGCCACGTCAGCAGAGGTCACGTGGCTTCCCAGCAACAGCAATTACAACCACGCAGTGTATCTCAATGGGGAGGAACATGACATAACAAAACCGGGGGTCTACTGGTACGCCTTCCGCAACCTGCAGCCGAGCACTCAGTATGTTGCCAAGCTGGAGGCCCGGCCCTTGAAAACACCTTGGGAAGAGGTCCCAGAGGGGCAGGAGGAGAACTCAGCTGTGATACACTTCACTACCCCACTAGCAGGTATCAGAGCAGTCATGCCCATTGCCACTATGCAGGGAGTGATTGGGGCAGAGAGCTTTGTCAGTACTTTGCTGTGAAGCCTTGGGGCGAAGGGAAGCAAGGTTTATTAGGATCCAAAGCATGAGATGCTGTACTGTTTTGTTTTAATGTTTTTCTTCTTTTACTTTAAGAATTTTATTATCCCTTCTGTTTTCATTTGCTCTGGGAAGACAATCCCCCTTGCTGATTTGAGCAGCATGCCTCTCAGAGCATGGACAATTTGGTTTGCTGTGACGTGCACTCACCTTGTTCTAAGGGTTGCTGCATCTTGGCCTCAGCTACTTTTGCAGAGTTTTGTTTTCTGTACATTAAAGCTTTCACAGAACAGGAGCACCTCATCTGCTCTGGTTTTATCTATCACTTCCCAAGACTGGCGTAGCTATTCCAATGCAGTTCTGCAGTGACAAGTCTGGTGTGAGAATTTTCTCTTTGATACAAACCAGAGTTTAGTTTAGTGTTACACTGTAGTGAGATAAACAAGAAAAAAATCTGTTTGGTCTCTCGCAGGCACGCCTGATGCTCCTCTGGATGTCCAGGTAGAAGCTGGTCCCTCACCAGGTATCCTTGTTATCAGCTGGTTACCTGTTACTATTGATGCCGAGGGATCTTCCAACGGAGTTCGAGTCACTGGTTACGCTGTGTATGCGGATGGACAGAAGGTACGGTGCTGGTGATGTGCAAGGCTGGTGTTTGTGCAGGTGGGTGGCTGGAGGCTGGCACAGGGGTAACGGAGCAGTTTCAGAGCTTCGAGACCTGGAAGGCAGCTGCTGACTGTACAAGTCAGCCAAGGCATGCAATGACTGTTAATGTCACTGCGGTGCTCCTGTGGCCGGGACAGGAATGAGAGGTACTTTGTGCATTCGTGAGAAGTAAAGAAAAAGGAAGACAAGGCCATCCTTAAAAAGTAAGGAAATGTGGTTGGTTTGTTTTTTGTTTTTTGTTTTTTGTTTTTTTTTTTTTACTGGGACTTTTCTAATTAATACATCATTAACGTTGTGCATGGGGGCCAACTTTGCTACAGGTTGGTAACTTAGGGCAGATCCAGGCTCGTGGGATCCTGGATGGGGACACAGTAACTGTGGAGTGCAACCATGGTGGTTGAACTGTATTTCATGCTGGCATCAGTAGGGAAATTCTTCATTCCTCATTAGGGTGCTTAGCTTGTTAATTTGATTCCAAGCTCTTTAGAATATAGTAACAATTCCTTGCTGTTCTTGACCGTCTTTCCTGTATGTTTTTTTTTATCCTGGTATTACAGTGTCTTCCTTCTGCCATGTTTCTGGTGTACCCACCTGAAACGGGGGTGGGGAAGAGGGGTAATGATGCTGCCTCACCATGGTGGTGCCAATGAGCCCCAGGAGAGTTACTCAATAAGCTCATCTGTGTCAGTGGTGTTACAACCAAAAGTTGTGATTTGGTTAAAATGAAGAGTAAGAAAATGCCGTTTTTAAAAAAACAAATCTTTCTGTGCTCTCCACGTAGGAAATGGATAGTGACAAAATATAGAGAAGGCAGGAAAATATGGAAAATTTGAAAATATATGGTAAAATATGGAGAAATGTGGGAAAGGCTCCAAAAAGCTTGAGTTGATTCATGATCCAGTAAGCATGCCAGGAGGAGGCAGTGATAGTCCTTAGTCTGGAAAGGAATGATATCAGAGAAGGGACAATACCTGGGCTGTTTGTTTTGGCTGATGCACACCATAAGAGCCATCTGTCTGGATTTCAGAGACGTTCTTGATACAACTAAACAAGGAAAGTTTCTGTGGCAGGACCCTTCACCAGCAAAACAGGACAATCAGTGTCAGTGTCCTCTGTCTCACTCTAGGCACTAGCTGGGTCCTCAGGGAAACAGTTTTAGGGGACACCCTTTCAGGACAGCCCCTTCTGACTGTTTCAGAGTGAGAACAGCGAGAATCCACAGGGAACACCCTGCTGGTTGTCTCAGCGAGTTGTGACTTCTGTCGGCATGGCTAGAGAGAAGTACACAGCCTTGCCACCACCTGGGACTTGTCTCTCAACTATGAGGAGTGAGGCATAATTCTCCAGCCCTTTCTTAAATTAGGAACAGGTGAAGGGAGAGGTGGACAAACACCTGAGGGTCCAATGTTAATACCAATGAAGAACATCCAAGGATGTTCTGTATTGCAGGTGGCCTGCAGCCTTCTGCGTGCATAATGTTGTGCCATCAGCCATGAAAGAGGTAAACCACAGCTGTTGAAAGGAGCGCAGCACAAAACAGAGTGGTACTGTGTTGGGTGATTGCTGTTTGTCATGGAAATTCTTCTTCCTCGGCACAGGTCCAAAAAATCAGTATGGAAAGGTTTTGCCAAGGTGAAGGAGAGTCCAAAAAAGTGTGGAGTTTTAAAGCAAGAAGAGTTATCACCTGGAGCAGAAGGGAATATAGAAGAATTACTCTATAGTAATAAAATAATATAATAAAGAATATAGTAATAAAGAATTAGTGTATAGAATATCCAGTTTCTCAAATAGTTACAGTAACAATTTTTCTTTACTGTTTGTTCTTCCCTTATACTGTGCAGAAGGGTGGGAATCATACACTCCTGCTGTCAAGAGCTTTGGGGTCAGTTGTTAACTTTGGGTTTAGGAGCTGCCATCCTCAGAAGGGCTGAGGTGTGCACAGTAAATAACTGCTTCCTGCTTCTTTGCTTGCAGGCAATAGAAGTTACTTCTCCAACAGCTGGGAGTGTCCTTGTGGACTTGTCCCAGCTTCAGATGTTCCAGGTGTGCCGGGAGGTTTCTGTGAGAACAATGTCTCTGTACGGGGAGTCAGTGGATTCAGTTCCAGCACAGATTTCCTCAGCCTTGCTGAGAGCATCTCGTCGCTCTTCACCTTCAGATTCTGCTGTTTCTACTATTTTTACCTCTAGATTGCCCTGTGGAGAATCCAGGGGCTCTCTGCCTGCACGCAGCCCACCCACACACCAGACGGCTGCACTCCTGCTTCGACAAAAGGTTCCCACTGATAGCTCAAATGCCAAATTGACTGATCTTTCCTCCAGCCATGATGGCTCAGCACGGTCTCTGCCAGAGAAAGCCTCTTCAATGCTGCACCTCTACTCTCCCAGTGCTTCCTTGGTGCACACCGTAGGCACTTCCCTAGAGGGATTGGACTCTGCACAAGACAAGAAATGCCTGACCGTGCCTCCTCAGCAAGCTAGCAGAGCGGTGCTCCCTGGTGAGGGCATAGAGCCTGTCCCTTTGAGGGAAGCAGAATTGAAAATACCAGGTGAAGGGACAGAGGTGCAGGTAAGTGTTTGATGTCTTGTGCCCAATACCATATGTGCTGGGAAAGAGAATACTGTTTGTCTTTCTGCTGTTGTGACACACTGTTTTCTTTGGGCCATCATCCAGTGGTTGGCAAACCAGCAGGAAGTATTGGCTGCTGTTGTGTACCTGAAAGAGCAGATGAACCTCACTGCTTGGTTGCCTGTGTGTTAGCAGAGCAAGAATTCCTCAGGGCTGGATGGTGAAAAGGATGTTCCCACTGATGGTGATGTCATTGATAGTCTGTCATTGCTGTGGTCTCTGACTTTCAGGAGTCTTCTCCAGTCTGGTGGATCAGTGCAAAGCAGAGTAGGTGCTGTAGCAAGACAGGGCACCTTGGTGGACTGCCCAGTGAGGTGGCCGTGTCTAGAGAAGAGCTGGCAAGCTGTCACGACATTGGGTATTTGGAAGCCTGTAGGGTGGATGAGTGGTTTCAGGGCTTTTTTTTTAAGACAGTGGTGGGCAGCGTCTGGGAGGCCAGAGAGAAAGGAGGTGAATTGCCTGTAAGGTGCTCACTCTGTGACAAGAGGGAAGTACATCCTGTGGGTGTGTGATGCAGTATATCAGGAAAAAGGATCTTGTTCCCATTCTTACCTCTGACATTGACTGGGAGGCTCAGAGAGTGCTTCAAACCATCAAATTCAGCATGACTTCATGAGTCATGGTGGTGTGAGCTTGCAAAGGCTCAGAATTAGACAAAAAGGGGGAAGACTTTTGATAATTGCTGAAGCATCAGCAGCTGTGTGGGTCCAAAGGTCAGATAAATGCACAGTAGAATTGAGATGTTCAATCCAAAATTGCAATCATTATTTTTCATCCCCTTCTCATTTGCTGCTCATGGCACTCTCGTCAATCATTCCAATTCATTTGCCCACATTTAGATGTGTAGTGTAGATGGCTACACATGACTGGGTTGTTCTGCCTCCTTTGTAGTCAGCAGAGCAAAATGGGTGCTTCCAGGATGCAAATCATCCTTCTTGCTTGAGCTGTCTTCACTCAGCTGTCAACGAAGAGACACAGGGAAGGAGTCTAGCTGTCAGATTAAACGTGAGATCCAGACCTGCCTAGCTTTTGCCTGAGCCCAGGGGACATTTAGAAACTAGGCACTGCAGTGTCTAAATCTCCTCAGGAGTCTGGTCCTGTGAATATTTTCAAAGTGTGCCTGGTACATAAGGACAAAACTGTGCTCCGTTGCAAAACACAGTAGAGGGAGGCTGCCTTTTTTTAGATAGGTGGTGAGCAAAGGAGGTGATTGATGAAGGCTCACCTGACTTACCCTCCTTGTTCCTGGGGTTCCACTCCTGCATCTCCCAGAGATTTCCCTAGACACCAGAATAAGATGACTGATCATAAAAGATAAAAACACTTCTTGGGCAGAAAACAAAATTTAAAATTTCTGTTGTTCAACTAGGTGACCTAACCACTAGTCTGTGCAGTTGTACTCTGTGTATATTCTTCTTCATTAAATCCCATTTTCTTCACAGCGCTTGCCAGCTCCAAGAAGTGCTGGGATAGTGTCCTCACCTCCAGCTCAAGCTAACCTGTAAGCTAGAGCTTACAATGTTCCTCTGGAACAGGGAGAATGGGAAATGGCCTGGTTATATAGGTTGGGCTTGTCTTGGTTTTGCTGCTCTAAAACTACTTGTTGATCTGCTTCTGTGGCTTACATGAGCCACTTGAGGTGGCCAAACTTGCAGCAGGGTGCAAAGTGCATTGCTGTAGTGGAAGGGCTTGCTTGCAGTTAACGGTAGGGAGGAGTTTGTTCCAGGGCTGGCCAGCCTTCCAGGCTACAAGTTGACTGCCAAAATCTTCATATGCCAATGGCACAGAACGCATGGTGTTTGAGAGTTTTGGGGGTGAGGGCCCCGTTTTGGCTTGTAAGTGTTAGATGACATCCGCCCCAGGTTTCTTTGCTCCCTGTCAAGAAGGGGCTGGGTGGGGGGTGCAGCAGACTGATGTCATCGGCTTCAGAACTGCTGGCAAGGAAGCCAAAGTTGAACTTCGCAAACTGTCCTTGAAAAGTGCTTTGCAGAAGAGCAGAAATAGAGCATGCAGTGAGGGGCACAGGAATGGTCCTGCAGCAGATGCTGTTGTTATCCTGGTGATGACCCTTTTTTGATTTGTTTCACAGATGGAGCAATCTGTAACCAAAGCGCCTGAGCTAGAAAGTGCATCTAACAGTAGCCTGAAGATATGTATGGAGACCTGCCATACGTGCTCTGTGGAAGAGCCACCAAAAAGTTCCAGTCCTGAAAGAGAGAGAGAGGCAAAGGAGAAGCACTTGAGCCCAGAGCCTGTGCCCTCCCCGAGCCAGGCTGAGAGGACAGAGGGCACCCCCTGGGATGCAAACACCAGTGGGAGCAGCTGCCAGGAGTTCCTGAGGTTGTCTCCTGGCGAGGAAGTGATGAAAGAAATGTCCAGAGTGAAAAAAGAGGTTTGTTTTTCACCTTGGTCAGGTTTCTGTCCGTGGAGGGGATGTGGATTGTATTTGATATCCCTAGGTTTTACAGTCTTAAGTAGTACTGTTCTTTGTAGGCTATAAAATCTGTCTGTCAGTTTTGTTTGTCCATGTGCACGTTTATGTGTGCATGTGCCAATTGCTGCACTGGGTGCTGTCCAATTTATTTCCTACCACACTTTAACTGCACGTGTGCTAGAGAAAGAAAGTAAAACGCTACTTTATTGCTGAAAGAGAGAGGACATCTGAGAGGACTGAAGAAATCTGTTCTGTTTTTTCACAGCAAGAAGAAAAAATGTCTGAAATGGGAAGACGACAGCTGACCCTTTTTGCTGAGCACAACCGTAGTTCTGACCTTTCAGATATTTTGGAAGAGGAGGAAGAAGATGAATTGTCTTCAGAAGCTCTGGAAGAGAAGAAGTGGGATCCAAGAGAGCCTTGTTACAGGGAGAATGGGGAAAAGGTAGCCTGTAGCAGAGCGATGCTTGTGGGGAATGCCAGTGCAGCCATGCCATGTCATCATCTCACAGGAGGTGCTGGTCTGAGCCCAGCACTCTCAGCAGTGCTTGGCTAAGTTCCTGCCGGCTCAGCTTTTACTCCCAGTGTTGTCTTAAGCTAGTAGAATGCAAGTTCTTTATGAGAGGGGAGGGTGCTTATATGTAATAAATGTGCCCAGGGTTTAATTAGTTGGAGGAACAAACAATGTAACATGAACTTTAGAACCCAGGGTGAAAAAATAAATCACATTGATCAAGTTCTTAATATAGATGTAAACAGTGAGCACACAGGAGTCTGTAAAGTACTCCCATCTATAGATCCTGTACCAATCCACTATCCATCCAAAGGGAAAACAGGCACGTAATATTTTGTCCTAAGTCCTGCAAACGCTCCTGAACACAAATAACTTTGTGCAGATGATTTTGTTTAGACCTTGGTGCTTTCTGTGGGGATGGATTGCTTGTGGGAGCAGTGCAGTGGCTTTGCAGTTCAGATGTTGCAAGTGAGAAAACACTGCTTAAGTTGAATTATGAGCAATCATGTTTATTCATGTTACGAGTTCAAACAGTTAAAGCTAGTTAGTGTTATAATGCATCTGCATTGGGAAAGGTGCTTAAAATTGCATGACTAGAAAGTGATATGTAATCATACAAATTATGACAGTTGAGGTGAATGCGCATGAGGGAAAGTATTAAGGCTGGATGACTGAGAAACTAGAAAGGTTTGTAGGAAATGTGATCTGCCAGTATTGCAAGAAAGCACCATAATTTCTTTCATGTGATTAAAGAATAGCTGTAGTTTGCTGATGCTCACCTGTGTGACTCAGCCTGCAGCACAGATAGGGTGGATATGGTGAGCATTAAATAGTAGCAGAAAGTGCAATGAATCTGGAGTAAATTTGTTGCAACTCTTTTTCCCCTTTTGAAAGGGGTTCTGCTTCTCTGCTGGGGAGGTTGGACCTGCAGGGCAGCATGTCAGGAGCCCAAGGAGAGCTTGGCAGCTGGAGATGTGGGGCTGCCTGGGAAGGGCATGTTGAAAGGCCTCCCAGTTTGGGGGATTGCACTGGAAAGAAGAAAAATGGGGATAAAAACAGTTTCCCTGGAATGAAAAAAAGGGGAAATGAGAACAGTCAGGAACTCTGTTCCTAGTCACTTTTTCCTGGACATTTTATTGGCCTGAATGTGGTGGGTGTTTTTTTCTTTTTTTTTCTGACAAAGAAATACCAAAAACCCACATGCATTCTGATGGGTTGAACAAACTGGTGCTTTTTGACCTGGTAAAGTGATTGTTTTCTGTTCTGGCAGTGCCAAGTTGATGGAGTGAGTGTGACAAGATGCTGAGTGGGGAGAAGCGGGTATCAGGGGCAGGAAGCTTTAGGGCACAGAGCTCCCTGCACTGCTTTGTAGTTTGGAGGAAGATGATGACTGAAGTTGGGCCAGGCCTCAGCAAGCCTGTTTTCTAGGCTTCTGCATATCTAGTAACATTCTGGGTTATTTCAGGTGTCCTCAGTTGACTCTTTGAGGATTTGTGGGATAAAAAAATGGAGTGGTTCTAACTTCAAAACATTCAACCTCAAATTGGTTGTTTAACTTTCTTCTTGATTGTTAATGGGCTACAGAGTCCCAGATCCTCTCACATTACAGAATTTCATTATCCTACTTCTTTCAAATATGAAGCAGTGATTTTTTTCTTCAAGATTTGTGTTTTCTGAATCCCTAGATTCATTTTGTCTTGGTATAGAAGCTCACACTTGCATAGCTGCAGCTTTGACTTGCTAGAAACCATTTATTATATTAAAACTCAAAAGCAAAGGCCACAACTCTGGAAATGGCTAAATAAGTCTTAATGGACTGATTTTTGTGGTTACATTTATAAATTTGCGTATTACTAATTTATGCTAACAAGATAAGGCCTTGAGTGTTCCTCCTATGGAAGGAGTTTTAGGAAGCTGAGCTTGTTTTGTCTGGCAAAGAGGAGGCTAAAGGGAGGTCTAGTTGCTGCCTGCAACTATTTGAAGGAGGGTTACAAGGAGAAGAGAGCCAAAGTCGTCTCATTGCTGCCAATAGCAACACAGAAACAGTCAGTAGGCATGAGCTGCAGTTTGGCTCATGCTGGACACAAGTACAAACTTCTTTCCCAGGAGGATGGTGCAGCCATGGGATGGATCTTTGGTCAGAGGTGGAGGAGCCCCATTCCTTGGTGTTTTCAGCTAAGCAAAACACAGCTTTCGTGTTGGCAACAGTCCTGCTTGCAAGTAGGAGATAGAACTAGAGACCTCTGGAGGTCCCTTCTAACCCATTCTAAATACAATTCAAGACCAACTTTTGCTTGGAAAAAGTTATGGAGGTTGAAGTGATCAATAGGCAGCTTTTAACTGCATTTTTCTCCCAGTGTGGTTCAGTTTTTCATTATGTCTGCATGGGCATGCTCATGGCTGTAGCTTATAAGATCAGTAGCTACATATGCTTTGTAAACTATTTATAAATGTTTTTAGAATGTTATGATATAAACTGTCAGGGAAGTTGGACCAGAGACCTCTATCTAACCTAAATTATACTATGTTTCCAGGATTCTACCTTTTTATTTTAGTATAAATGTGGTAAGAGGCAAGACGTAATTTATACAGCTGGTCCAGGACAAATTTTAAAATTTTATGTGACCTGGTAGGGTCTTTCCCAGCTTGCAAGTGAGATAGAAGTATTCATGACCCCCTTGAGATAAACGATTTTCATGTGTATTCACGGCAACGCTGTGTTCACCTGGATTTGCAGGCAACAAACTGCAGTGGAGCTGGACCTTGACAGATGAGAGGAAGGCACTGGGGAAGGTGCTCTATAGCAGCAACACCTTCAAGGTGTCCTGCTACACAGGGTCACTTACTTGTGTTCCAGGGCAAGGACAGAGATAAGGGAGGACTCTGGGTCCTTGTGTGGACACAGGCTGTGAGAATGATCCCTGAGGAGGGGGGAAGCTGACCAGCTCCAACCTGCAGCGAGCAACCACAGAGGAACTGTGCTGCTCCTGCCCTGCCATCCCAGACTGGGAATGCTGGAGCTGTGGGGAGTCCAACAGACAGGATGAAGGGTGTTGCAGACAGTTGCCTGTGCAGAGGCAGAGCCTGGGAGGGAGCTCTTCCACTCATTGGCCTTTCTTGCTTTCTGCTGCATTGCTAGTTCATCTGATTGTCTTTTGCCAGAAGACCCATTGCTATCCTATGCTTCCTACCCTTGCTTCTCTGCAGACCACAGTCGCTGCTCCATACTGCTGTGCTGGGAGGGAATCTGCTGTAACTTTGTCTCTCTTTTTTAATGCATATTTCCTCTCTTTTTCCTTTCGTTGTCCTGGCTGTTGCTTTTCTTGGGGGCTGGGTACAGATGGATCTTTGTGATACTGACAGCGATGAGGAGATTCTGGAGAGGATACTAGAGCTCCCGCTTCAGAAGAACCACAGCAAGAAATTGTTTAGCATCCCTGAAGTGACTGAGGATGAGGATGAAGATGAGGATGAGAAGTGTGTTATGGAGGAAAAGACAAATGCTCAAGACTCCTTGGAAATACCTACCTACTATGCAGGAAGGACCGAGAAGCCACTCAGCAGCCAGGAATCATTTCTAAAGGCAGATAGTAGTGATTCCTCCCCAGATCTGTCTGATCAGACCCTGCGGGAGGAGCGTGTTGTTAAGGAGAGCAGAGGGGATGCTGACCACATGAGCCCTGGCTTTGAGCCTCTGGGCTGGAATCAGAAAAGGACAAACTGGAACTGGGGCTACCAGGAGAACGATCCGAAGTCTGGGACTGGGGCAAGCCCCACTCGGAGCAAGAAGAAGGGAAATAATTATCGAGAGAAGATCCGAAGTCGGCCTGAGATGGGTAGGAAGAGACAGAATGATCTGTCAGAGCATTGCAGTCGTCTGCTGGGCAACTGCAGCCAGATGGGAGGCGGGTTGTACAGAGCTCCTAGCCTCAGGGAAGAGCTGAACATCGTGAGCAGCGCTGGTGGTAAGGAGGGGTTTGATGTGTTCAGTCATGCCAGACAAGGCACCTCACAAAGAAACCACAGGAAAGCAGTGGTTTCAGGGTTTGCAGAACCTGCTTTGATGGCAGCACACTGCTCCAGCCCCAGGAGCCTGGAAATAGACATTGAATATGACTCTGAAGACGATCAGGATTCGATTTGTGCATCCCCCCCTGAGAGCAGGCGGTGGCCAGAAAGGGCCCAGAGCTGTCAGAAGGAGTGGAGCGATTGCTCCAGTCAATCTGAGGTTGTCCACACGGATGGCAGAAGGGACCTGACCAGACAGGAGATGGTGGAAGAGCAGGGTATGGAGTGGGCTGGGTATCCAAACCGGCACCTGCGATCCTTCTGCCAGGAGAAGGAAGCACTGAGATGTGAGAGCAGCTCTGAGGAGCAGGGCTGGGAGCTGGACTGTAAGTCATCTGGCTGGAGAAGGAGGCTCGAACATCGTTGGAAGGGGATACGTAGCACTTCCTTGCACAAAAGGGTTGGGTGACTTTTCCTATTCTGGCTTTGAAGCAGCTTGCAGTGGCATTAGCTTCCCTTCTTCCCTGGCCTGCCTGTATCTTGCTTTGTTCAGTGTTGCCCAGAGAAAGGACCCTGTAGGATCATCCGAAGAATATCTGGGAGATTCTGTAGTTCTGTGCTGCTCTGTGGCTTTTCTTGTATTAGTTGCTTCTGCTTTTCCTGCTAAATGACTGTGTGTCACTGATGCAGTATTCCTTTTCGCACTGGGTCTTCCTATCTACAGCAGGAGGCTGTGGGACCCAAATGAGAATCGCTGGTGAAATAAGCTGATTCATGAAAGCTTTGTGTCGATGATAACTGTAATGTCATTACCTTCCTTTGAAATGCCCTTTCCTGTGTCCTCACATCACTGGTGTCAGGCAGGGCGCCTGCCTGTATTTAGTTCTCTTTTCCAACTCCTGTAGTATTTTCAGCTCTAGAGTGTCCCTGAAGAGGAATGTTGCATTTGGATGCACTGCTCTTTGTGGAGTGCGTTTGGGCTGAGAGCTGTTCATGCGAGTCGGAAGGCAGAGGCTGCTACTAACTCTCTGGTGGTTCCTGTTGCAGGCTTCTGGTAATAAAGATCCTAGGGGCCAGGAGCTGCCTGGTTCAGCTGCCTGGCAGGCTCCCAGCAGAAGAGGGAACAGGAGTGTAAGAAGAAGCCAAATGCAGAAACCTTTGCTCTCTAGTCCAGGTGAGTGGGGAAGGAGGGGAGAGTTATGCAGCATGAGAGAGAGAGGCTATTGGAAATTGCATGGGGGAGGCTAGCAGGCAGTTTTTGAGCCATGCAGGTCTATGGCAGGGAAATGGTGCTGGCGTAATCTCATAATCTGTCACCTGACTGCACCCAGGTCCTCCAAGGAGTGCTGCTTCAGAGACTGCTGTTAAAGATGATGGCATTAGAATATTTGTGGCCCTCTTTGACTACGATCCTGTTTCTATGTCTCCTAACCCTGATGCAGCAGAAGAGGAGCTCCCATTTAAGGAGGGGCAGATCCTGAAGGTAGGAGCCAATCTTAGTGAACATCTCCTACTCTGTATGGAGCAGTGTCTTGTTCGAGGGACAGTATAAACCTTGGGAGGCAGAGCTCCCTCATCTTGGGAGTTTCCTTAGATTCCCTTTCTCCATTTTCTTTGTGCGCAGGGACTTTCTTGGTCCCTGTAGTGTAAACAGTCCTTAGCCTGTCTTTTATCTTGCAGGTGTGTGGAGACAAGGATGCTGATGGCTTTTACAGGGGTGAATGTGCAGGAAGAGAGGGATACATTCCCTGTAATATGGTATCTGAAGTCCAGGTGGAGAATAATGAAGTCAAGAAACAGCTCCTAAAGCAGGGGTTCCTTCCTGCTGACACACCGATGGAGAGCATAGGTACTATATCTCCTTTACGTGTGTGCTGTGCTATTGCCAGCTTGTGTCTTTGCTAAAATGTAGAAAGCTCAGTTGTGCTACCAAGCTTTGTGGCCAATGCAGTCCACCAAAATGATTCCTAGGGCTTATTTAAATGCTCGTTTAGTGGCTACAGCAGTGGCAAGCAGGGAGGTCTGAGGTCTCGGTTCATACTGGACTCTCGTACAGCATAGCACTGTCCAAAGCTGCATTTGCAGCTGCCCAAGTTGGTCCTGTGCTTGAAATGTTGTGCATGTGAACTCGCACAGAGTGTGAGAGAGAACGATCCTTGCTAGAGAAGAAAGAACAAAAGTTTGAAGAGCAGCTGAAGGATGTGAACACAGTTTTCACTTCTGTGCTCTCCCTTGTTTTGTGAGTTTGTAGTTGAGCCTGTAGGGGTGACCCTGCTCTTAGGTGACAGAATCGGTGATGTGGGAGTGGAGGAAGATGGGGAGAGACTCATGGGGAAGGGTAGGAAGGGTGTGAGACAGTGAGGCAGTCAGGTAAGAGTGCACAAGGAGCAGACCTGGTCCTTGGGTTCTTCCTTACTACCTCCCTGAAGTACATGGTTCAGTGGCTTATGTGCTGCAGAGACTTTCCTGTTTCTTCCCACTCGTGCTCAGAGAGAGGAGAGGAACCTTCCCTGGGATTTGCAGCCATCATCACCATTTGGGCTGGGTTAAGCTGCAGTTCAGTGGCTGTGAGCTGCCCTGAGACTGCTGTCAACACACTGGTGTCCCACCTGCCTGTCCCTTATCCCCCCCATCTCTCATCCTGTGCCTGTCTCTGCACTCTCTGCTACCAGTGGCAACTGTTTGACCTCCTCCACTTCTTAAAATGAGAAGAAAGGCATGTTTTGGCTAGACACCTTCTCCCCATCAGTTCAACAGGGTGAAACAGCACAAGTCTGGGTCTGATGGGTGCTTGGGGTGGCAAAGGATGTGACCTGAGCTATTCCACTGGCTCTTGCAGCCAGTAGAAGAAAAAATGATAGCTTCTTTTTTTTTATTTTTAAACTTGTTTCTTTTTCCCTGTATTGAGACCTAGTGTCCAGCCCTTGAGACTAAGGATCTAACAGCACCCAGCTGCTAAATGTGGGTCTCTGGAAGGTGTGGCCTGGGGAGCACAGATGTTGAAGGAGGCTGTTGCTTTCACTTGGTGGCTGTGTCCTTTTTGGTAGGTTTGTGTCTGTTGGTCCCCCTCATGTCCAGGGGGAGCAGAGATTTTAGTAAGGCTTTTTTCACACTTGGAACATTCATAGTGTTTCTCTTGAGTGTATTCTCTGGTGCCCGGAGATGGCTAGACGCCTGTGGGGGCTTTTGTCTCTCTGTGGATATACAAGGCTCTCTGTTGCATCCTCTCAGAATAAAGACCTTAATAGCTCTGAGATTGCATGAAACGGTGGATTGGAAAGTTTTCAGAAGAGTGGTGGTAGTGAAAGAGATGCCCGTGAGTGTGTGCATGGAGAGTAAGCCGTGCTACCTTAGGCAGCTGGGCTGTACATGCCTCTTGTTTTCCTGCTGCTGTAAACCCATATTCCAGCCTGGTAACTAAGGAAATGCCTTAGAGGGGTTGGTCTGGGACTTCCTGTAGACTCAGCTGGGGACTCCTCTAGGGATGCATGTGCTGGCTTCTCTAGAAATCCTCTTCTCACTCTTCTGGAACTTTAGGGGACGTTCTCAAGCATTGAAGAGCCATGCAGTGTGCAGGGGCAGTGGATTTGTTTGAACAGTTTGTACAATGAAAGGCTGAGGAATTGTGGCTTGTTTAGCCAGGAGAAGGCCTGGGGTATGTGAAGCATGACTTCTGGCAGCCCTGCAGTACCTTAGAAGAGGTTAGCAAGGAGACACAGCCGGGCACTTTATGGTACTGCATGGCAGAAGGAGAATAGTAATCAGCTGGGAGAGAGAGAGGTTTCAGATCTGTCATTATGAGGATAATTAAGCATTGGTACAGGACCCAAGAGGTGGGGGAATTCCTGTCCTGAGAGTTTTTTGAAGACCCAGTGAGGCAAAGCCTTGAGCAGCCTGGTAGAATTTGGATTTGGTCAATACTGGATATTGACCCTGCTCTGTTCAGAAGTTTTAGCTAGAGACCTCTCAAGGTCCCTTCCTACCTGAACAGATGGGATACACCTCACCTGGCATTTTTCAGGTATTAATGGTGCAGAGGCTTTATCTTTATGATGCTGCTTCTGAAAGACAAAATGCAGCAAAGTGGTGAAGTTTGTCTGATGTGTACTGTGGTATCACTTATGGGCAAAAATATGATGTGGATTTCTGTGTATATTTATGATGTGGATCATGCCTCCTCTGAGTCCATATATGATAAATGGAGACAGGGGCTTTGTGCACAGAAATCATGGTGTCTGCTTCCCAGGGGAAGCATGTCATGCCACTCTGTTGCCTGTTCACTCTTCAGAATGCTTTTCACTTTCCATTCACTGTTTGTTTCTCTTGTCTATTTATTTGCTTTTTTGGATTTTTATTAAGGAAATGGCACATTTTCTCCACCTCCACGCCGCCAAACCGTCCCTCCTCCAAAACCCAGACGCTCCAAGAAAGGTCTGTGTCACCCACTGCTTCCTCTTTGTTTTTTGCAATAGGATTACAGACTGCATTGAATTTTTACTACTTGCTTACAGGACCCTCAGATGTTTGTCTCTGTACGACTGCTAGGAAGTGGAAAGAGAGCCCATCCATGCTGGTGTTAAGTTTTTAACAACAGCGATGTCTTTTATAGTTTTGGAGCTTGACCTCTACGTCCCTGAGTCACGGTTACTGGCTTAGACTTTGAGTTGCACGAACGGTTTGCTTTTGTTGTTTGCTGCCGTGGTCTTTGTTCTTTTTATTGTTGTTTGTCAGTTGTGTGGTGTGGTCACTGTCGAAAGTTGAATACCCATTGATGAGATGTTTTCTTCCCCCCAGCAGAACTGGATAAACAGGAGAAGTACAAGTCTCATACAGGTAAGAATTGCTCTTTCTTACTGTGAGAAGAGGAATGCGATGTTGGCATGATTGTAATACAGACACTAGTTTTGTGGTCAAGGGCCAGTCCCAGACCTGTTAGTCCTCCTTCAGAGCACTGTAAGAAAATGGACATTCTCAGGAAAGGAGAGTTTTAGTTCTTTAATTTAGTAGTGACTGCAGTGGCCTTTGACTAAACAAAGTGTTTGAAGGTGGAGGGCACACATGGTTTTGCTGTGCAAGAGCAGGGAAATCTCTTACTCATCTGATGCTGCAGTCCTTAAAATCCAAGGTCCTTTGAGGGGGTTTTCACTGTGCTTAGGTTCACTGTGGTTTATTGATGTCAAGAAAGTTCAGGCCTTCAGACCCCTTGCTAACCCATCTCTAGTGTTGACCTGAAGCAGAGATTAAATCCATAAGATGAAGGACTGGACAATTTGTGTTTGCTGTAGTGCCAAACTTTGCTTTTGTAGACTCAGAGCATGTCTGTTAAGTAATGGGGCTGAGCAGGCAAGTGTACAACTACAAAATATAGTGTGTTGCCTGGACTACGAGATCTGCCTTCCCTTTGCTTAGCTCTGTGCTGGTGTGACTGGACTGCCTATTGATGCTGTTTGGGGTCTTGCTGTTCCCCTGGCACTTGGAGGATAAACTTTTGTAGCTCAGTAATGGAGCATTACATGGAAGAAAGAGAGATGTCCGTTCGAGACACTGTAAAGAGACTGCTGTCCTGTGTGTTTGTGTGTGTGTATTAAAATACAAAACAAAATGAGACATTTCCTGTATATATAAGCAGGACACCAGGATACTGCAACTGGGACAAGTCACCAGTTCTGTGATTGTGAGATGATGCAGGAGATCAGAAAACTACTTTACCAGTTATCTCTGGGGCCTCTAAGATCTCTTGCCCATTTAATTCCCACCTTCTATTCATTTTACTCAGTTCATTCCCAAGAACAGTGAAGGAGCTGCTGTGATTTGGGATTTTGTCCTTTAACTTTCAGCTCAGTATATTTTGTTATGTTTTTGTCCTCCAGGACAGAAGCATCAGGACTTTGAAGCTGAACTGCTGACTCCTCGAAGTATGGTGGCTGTCTTCGACTATAACCCTAAGGAGAGCTCTCCAAATGCAGACGCAGAGGTAACCAGCAGCTGCTTAGTCCTCTGATAAGTTTCTTTTTCTGATCTTTTTTCTTCTATCCTGAGACATTTAAGAGTTTGGTCAAAACTAAGGTGATTGTAGCGTGGCAAAATAACCACTAAACCATGTGTTTTTTTTTTTTTTATGACGGGAAGTCATAAAATGTAAAGTTTGATATATTCTCTCACACTTCTCTAAGTGTTCAGTTATCTGTGAAGAATATGAAGCAACATACCTCTAGTGATTTTCAGTATGCATCTCTGTGAAGCTATGTGAGCATCTCATGACCTTGTAGCATCCTGTAAGTGCTTAGACAGGACTTCCTGAGGGAATGGCATGAAGCTGTGACAGGGAAGGTTCAGGTTGGATATTAGGAAAAGGTTCTTCACCGAGAGGGGGGTTGGGCACTGGAACAGGCTTCCCAGGGAACTGGTCATGGCACCGAGTCTGCCAGAGTTCAAGAAATGTTTGGACAATACTCTCAGGCATACAGTCTGATTCTTGGGTGGTCCTGTGTGGAGCCAGAAGTTGGACTCTATGATCCTTGTGGGTCCCTTCCAACTCAGGATGTTCTATGATTCTATAATTAAGCAGCCTTTACTGTTAGCAACTGATCCAGGGCATCTTGTGGTAAAAGGAAAAACCTGCTTAAAGGTTTGAACTGACTTCCAATACTTAAGGTGAACATGTCTTGGAGCATGTCTTTTGTGTTAACTGCCAGTGTAGGTCTTTGTTCAAGCACGAAGACTTAGCTCCAATTTAATGGACCAGTCCTCCAAGCTCTGGGTTTTCAAGCAGTCCCTATATATAATCCAAACAGCAGTTTTGTGCATAAGTGTGTTTCTGGTGGAAAGATTGCAAAGCAGAATCCCTTCTGCAAAAAAGGCTTTCTAAATTAGAACATGCTCAGTTCTCTGTTCTTCTGTAGCAGCATTAGTCTACTCTGAGCAAACATAAACAAGGGGTTTGGATTCAGATTCTTTCTGTGTATACTAAAAGGAATGTATGGCCAAGAGGTGGCACAGTACAGGTAATGCTTGCCACCCAATCAGTGTGTCTTATGAACAAGAGAGCCTGCTTCTGAGGACAGAGTGTTATGGGGGTGGTGGATTATATTGGGAAAGATTCAATGAGAGCATGCATCAACCAGCATCCACGTAGGTATTCACACATCTGGCCAAAGAATACTTTTGAGCCCTTGTCAACTAGACATTGTTGACGTTGCGTTGTTGGAGGTGCTCCCTATTCACAATCCCAGAAAATTTGGTCACTTGATTTGTTAGAAGGCTGCAGTTGCCGTTTGTGAACCTGCAGCAAGACTGAGTAGGATCAGCTGTGCAGTTATTTGTGTCTGTGAGTGAAGTTCCCTAGAAGCTTCTTTCTGCTAGGACAAAGTCATTCACAGCCAACAGGAGAGAAATTGAGTACTGGGAACTAAATAAGGTAAATACATCAGAAGTAGATGTCTTCCAGCCAATGCTTCCATGATTCTGTGAAGTGCACATAAAGCCAGTGTCTTCAGTGGGACTTGCCCATTACGCAGTGTATTTGGAGACTCAAGCTCTTCTATCTTAGAGCAGCTGTTCCCCCGTAACTGGGGGGATTCCTGCCATTAGAATAGAATACCTATATCTTTGGCCTTGGTCTTGTGCTCCAAGGAGTGCATACTGGGGTGGCTGACTACAGATGGATCTGCTGAAGAATCATGTGTCCTGTGTAATGTTCTGTTTTCAGGTCAGATCTTCCTGTCTATATGCATTCCTGCTAGTGACTAGTCCCTGGGCATTGCGTATGGAACAGGCTTATCCAAGGGAGAGGGTGAATTAGTGTTTGTGTTTTTTTTTTTTTTTTTTAAAAAAAAGGTATTTCTAGTGCTTGTTCTCATCATCCCTTTCCAGAACAGGTTGTAGATACCATTTTGAACCTTTATTAAAGTTGGTTTAAGAGACAGACTTTGCTCTTGTCTTACTTTATGAAATGCTTCCTTAGCACTGAATTCCAGAGTTTCCTAGTTTGGCTATTCTTCTGGCTTTCTGGTCCTGCAGGTCTTAACACAATGGCCTCCCTTACTCATGGTGAGATTGTGCAAGCAGCCCAGGATGACCTTGTGTTTCTGGTGAGAAATTCCAGGCAGTGCTCCTCCTGTGACCATTTTTCTCTTTTGCTTATTGCAGGCTGAACTGACTTTCAGTGCAGGGGATGTTATCACTGTGTTTGGGTCCATGGACGATGATGGATTCTATTATGTAAGTACAGGGGTTGGGAAGGTGCTTTGGCTGAAATCTGAAAATTCTGGCATCTGAAATCCTTGGAATCCATCTAGTGGCAGGAGAGCAGAAATTAGGGGACAAAATATTCTGCTACTGGAACAAATGAGTACATGCCTGCTTAATGCAGGCAGATTGTTTCTTGCAGTCCATGTTCCTCCTCTAAAGTTAATACCCAAATGGTTCAGAGTTTTTCTTGGCATAACTTGACTGCCCTATTTCCCAAAGCCTAGGATGCATCTCACTGCACATACATCAGCTGCCTCAGTATCTGCTACAAGCTGATTTGTCACCAAGGACTCTGACACATGGTCTTATCCAGGGTAGGAGGCTAAAATGGTAACACAAGAACAAAAACTTATGCTGACCCCCATCCTACCACACATCAACATATCAACTTCAAAAAACACTAATATCTGTTTAGTTTACTGTGGGTAGCTGGGGACTGTGCCTTCCAGCAAGCTGTGTGTTAGACACCTTCCTTAGCCCTTGGATCATCCATCTTTTCCTGCACAGAGAACAGTGTGTATTCACACTTCAAAGTTGAGTTTCACCTCCAGGTGAAGTCTGGAGGGGTCACTGTGAATGTTTTGTTTCACTTCCTTCATGGTTGGTCAAACAGCATGGCTGGAGTTGTTTTGTCTCACCCAACTACTTCTTGTTGAACTGGAGACAATTTTTTAGAAAGACAGCCAAGCTTGGTTTGCAGCTTTAGCCATCAGTGAGCATAGAGACAAGGCCTATAGGACATTGTACTAGCAGTACATCATTCTTTAAAAAAAAAAAAAAAATACTGGAGCAAATGAAAGGCCTTTAGGAAGCCTGTTGCACAGTCATGTTTCAGTTGCTTGTAGGATATCAGTGGAAATTTTTTGTTTTGTAGAGTGCGAATAGTCTTCATAGTTGACAACTTAGAGGTGTCTGTGTTGCTGGGATACACTTGTCATGGCTTGCTGTCATCTTTTCTTCCTTTACTCTCCTCTGTGTTTTTGCGTTCTGAATTGTTCCACCCCTAAGCAAGAATGTGAGTTGTAAAACTTACTGAGGGTGCTTCCAACATGAATGTGTTCCTGGGCTTCTCTCAGGCTATGGAGAAGTCTAGCCTTCTCTGCATGGGGCTGCTCCTCTATTTATTTCTCCGTGAGCCAGGAAACCTGATATGGGAACTGAGTATTGATTTTGCAGGGAGAGCTGAACCAACAGAGAGGGCTTGTCCCGTCTAACTTCTTGGAAGCGGTAACTTCAGATGGAGGCATGGTTGAGGACCCTCATTCAAAAGATAAAGATGCTTTTCCACTGAGTGCTGAGAGCCAGGTAAGATTGTGTGACTCTGTGTAGTACAGACATCCAAACTGTGACATGGCTGGAGATTGGGCATTGCACAGCATGCAGCATCTGATGGAGTCATTTAAATTATTGCATGCAGCTCAGTTCATCCCATGGGAGCTCAGAAGTTTAGAGGGGAGCACCAGGAGCTTTTCTTAAAGACATAGTACAAAAATAGGCGCAAAGCAACAACATTCGCTGAGGCCTCATGCTCATTTTTGTCATGTGAGCAAAGAACATTGCAGGTCCCACCAGCAGGTTCTTCAGATGCACACAAGGGTCAGTGGTGAAATAATGCTGTAAGCAAAGCAGTTCAGCCAGATCCCTGGACACATGAAATTTCTCAGATTTGCTCATTTCCATGCCAAGGAGTTCTGGAGTTATTGACACCTAAGCACCAATGCTCTTCCACCCATCCTAAGTTAGATATATCTTAATCCTGTCCAAGGTGCTTTCAGACAAATTCAAAACATACAGGGAAGTTTCTCAAACAGATCTGAGGAATGGATCCACAGGCTAAGGCTTTGAGAACAACCCACAGATGCAAGGGGTTCAAAGGTTGTGCTATCCTTCTTGCGTTATGTTTCTGATACTTTTCAAACAAATGCTTAAGCGGGAGATTTGGGTCATCTGCCAGATTCAGTCCTCAGTGAGTGAGGCCAAAAGTGTGGCACCTCCTTGACCTCCTGTGCTGTGGCATTCTAGAGACTGGGAGGCAGGGAGGGACACAGTTTGGTCCCAGTTAAAAGGTACTTTCCCTCAACCTTCAGTTCTTCTCGGGAGGTAATTATACAGACATGTGGAAGAGCAGGCCTGGATTGGGTTTGAGACAGTCTTTAAGGAAATATGTGGTCCTGAATCCTCTGTCAAAATATTCAGTGGTGTCACCCTAGCTTTCTGGCTCTCTGTGGTGTCGTTTGTCCTATTTTTTCATGCTCTGTTCCTCCTTTACTCACTTCCCGCCTCCCTGTCTTCAAAAGCTACCTGGCCTCCCACAAGCTCCACCTGCAGCCCCCTCTTTTGCTTCCAAGCAGTTGAAGCTTTGTGGGTGCAGTGTTTGTCCCGCAGCCTCAATGCCTTCTTGAGAGAAAGTGGCAAGACTGCCTCAGAAATAATGTTTGTGGGCAGTTTGCTGGATCATCTTCTAAACTCAGAAGCTGTTTGGGTCCCTTGTGCTTGCCTGTTCAGGATACTCAGTCGCTTTGATCTCAACCCACATGGTCGTGTTGGGGAATCAAAGGAATTAATGAGCTGTTACTACCAGGGTTTAGCAGCTCTGAGTTTACACAGGTCTAACTTTCTGGGTGGAAACAAGTATTCAGAGTGGATTTTCTTCTCCAGTTTCCCTCTCAGAACAATTTACTCTTCCCAAATTATCCATCTACTAGAACAGAGGGTGCCAAAGGAGACCTGAGCCAGTACAATTATGTTGAATTCATAGTACAGATTATTATGGATCTGACATCCTCCCTGGCGTTGATCAGCAAGGACCTGTTTCACCTGTCAGGGGGCTGTTATTCCAGCCCCAGCCTGGGTCCCAGAAATCATGGAGGGGGAGGAAAAAAATCATGGTAAATAACAGGAAATTCAGCTAACCGTCAGGGTTCAGAGAGCTGATCTGCCACTTGCAAATGTGAAGTGTGTGGCTTAGCAAATGGTGTTCTATTAAAGAGAAGTAAGAGGGACCAACAAAGATGATAAACAGGGTGACATACTAAATCTACCCTTATTTCTGTTTGCATTTCTCTCTTATGTCTTATTGGTGAAGAAACTGAGACACCAGTTTGGCCTGCCATGATGCAGGCTGTGTCATGGGCTTACAGGGTACCAAGGCCCCGTCTGCTCTGCTGCTGAGCAGGGAGCATGAGCTGCTCCTGCTTGCTGCTCTGCACTCCACTCCCCTCTCCCCTTTCCACTGGTGCTGGGTTCAGCAGCAGGTGGCTGTTCCCCTGGACACAGCAGTTCGGCCCAGATATCCTTGTTTGCTCAAGGCAGTAAATTTTTTCTTCTGTGGTTCATGACACCTTTTTTTTTTTTTTAATAACAGAAATGGCTCTCGAACATGGTAAAGCCCTCGTAATATGGATGTTTCAGGCTTGCCTGCCCTTCAGTCCTTTCCATTTGTGTCTCTTTCTCTCTGCCAGCGATCCAACAGAGCTTCTCCTTGCCTTTGCTCAGACTTTAGGTTTGCAGAGCAGGAAGCTGTTGCCTTATGTCAGGACAGATTTGGTAGCTTTGGCACTTAGCTGATCCATGTGCTGCTATTCTTCATAGATTGTGAAGTCTGAGGACTTGGCAAATTCCGTTGTTTTCGAATAAGCCGACTTTGTTTCATTGGGAATCCACATTAGCTGTGCAGGCATGGCTTTCTGTTGGCTGCTTCTATGTAGTGGCAGACAGCCTCCTGTCCTGCTGCCTCCTTGCTTTACCAGGACACCTCTCCTGGGTGATTCTGGCTTAGCACTCTATCTATGTGCAGTCGTGCCTCCTGCTTGTGCTTTGCAGTCCAGATTTATCTAAACAGCTTCTAAACATGAAGGGCATGTTTGCCCCTTTGTAAAAACCACATTTACCCTGCTGATAACCAAGCTTGTATTAGGTAACTACGTTTAAGTATGTTTAGTGATTCCCAAGGAGAGACAGAACCTGACCTACTGAGTTTTTGGCTGTATCATAGCAATTACAGCATCCCTACCTATGAGCAGAACACTTGATGGGTAAGGCAGAAGGAATATGCCCTCCTGTAGAAAATATGTATTCTGAGGGCTGTCCCCGAGCTGCGATAAACTGAGTGATACAGCCAAGCATGAGGCTTCCCAAACTCCATCATATTCACTCCATAGAGTTTAGGAACATGCTAGTTAAGTGTGTTGTTGGCATGTATATCTAGGCAGAACACAGACAGAAGCATCTTTGCTGCTCCTGTTTGGGATGGGGTGAGTGGGTGGCAGATATGCAAAAAGTCACCAAAGACAAAAGATGCATGGCAGCCTCTAAGGAAGCATTGTTTGAATATTCTGAAACACAGCATATCAAAACAGTCTACCATCAAATTTGCCAGCTTCATCTTGAGACCTTACACATCAGCGAGCATGTGTATTCACCATGGTATCTCATCAGAGCTTTGGACTGTATTACAGTTAGTTCCAGTCTTAACAGAAGCTTCTCCAGCATGACCACGAGTGATTTTTAAATTGCTTGTAACTTCTTGGATTTGAAGTTTTCACCATGTCTATTCTTCCTATTTCCTTTGTCTGTGCTGCTGTGCCAAAGGCCTGAGAAGAAGGGCAATTAACTTGCAAAATTGAACTGGGGAGGGTGAATTATTAGAATTATGTCTGAATAAATCTTAAAATGCTGGCAACCCAAAAAGTTGAAGCAGTTTAACTTTCAAACTGACATCATTTTGGCATTAGACTGAGCAATGAAAAATGCAGTACAAAGAGGAGTATCCAAGAAGTTATGATCACAAGCTAGGGCACTGAAACACTCATGTTCACCAGCTAGGAGCAGTTTGCTTTAATGCTGCAGCTGTTGAATGAATATTTTTGCATCACTAATATGCAGTTTCTGTCAAAGACTGATTGTAAAGCACTTTCAGAAAGTATTCAATTCTAATTGATTTAATGTATTTATTTCTGCCTGTATTATGCACCCATGGCGGTTCTTTTCTTCAGAGAATGAGGAAGAGAAGAGTCCAGTGATAGATATGAATGATACATAGAGAGAGAGAGAGAACAACCATGTAAGTTTGTGTGAGAAGATCACTTCAATTTCCCATCCAGCCTAGCCTGTTAAAGGGTCCTGCACTTGCAATTTACTTCTGTTCTTGCTTGTAGTTTGACAGGCTGGATTGGGGCTCTCCTACCAAATTAGTTCTCTATTAAAGAGAAGCCATGTTCAGCACATGAAATGCAGTTTGGAACAATTATCTGGTGGTTTTGGGGACCGTGATGGAACTGTAGGAGTACTGGATATTCAGGTTTAGAAAAGACCTGCTTTGTAATTCAGCCTTGCCATTCTACCACTGTTTAAGCACATCAGCAACAAAAGCCTTGTGTAGGCTTTGCAGTATCCTGCTCGGGCTGAGCACACCCCATACTCAGACTGTGTTTTTTCACTTCTTGATTTTACTCCCTCCTGAGTATAGTCCTGAACCCCACCCCCATACATCATCAACTTAAGAAAGTAGTAACATTTAGTCCCTAAAACCAACCTTGTGTGGATAATTGTTCTGTCTGATAGCACTTCAACGATTTTGGGGCTGGGGGGTGAGACCCCTGTTTTTGGGTGGCAGTGGGAGGAGATCTGTGTTTTTAATGCTTTCAAATATTGTTTTTCTGAAGTTGTGCAATCAGTAATACCTGAGAGAGCACTGAAAACCACCCCCTGAAAACTAACATGACTCTTCTGTTTATCAAACCCAATAGCTTTTATCAGGATCTTGCCAGAGCAGTTTTTCCTTCATGTTTGTCTTAGGGAAGAATCCCTAATTTTAGTATCATTTGTCTCTTACCAGATGAATCTGTGAACTGGTTCTGTTGCTTTTCTGCCATATAGAGACCTCTGAGAATATCTGCACGTGCTTGTGTGTGAGTGCCTCTGTGTGTGGAAATCTGCCGGGGCATCATGTACCACAGCTGGGAATCAGGAGGACTTGCAGCCACAAAGTCAGGAAACTGCTAGCCATTTCCTTTTAACTGTTTGATATTTGATAATGGCACTGATACTGCACTGTCCTTATTACAGTAAATAACGGTGTCATTTGTGAGTTGGCCTGGGTACCTGCCTGTCATTTTGCATGCAGTCTTTTATGCCTAGCTCAACAGGAGAAATCGTGTAAGGTTTGTTAGGTCACTTCAGATCTACCCTAAAACTGTTCCACATTTGCCAGAAAAACAGTTTCCAGCAGCGCATGGGCTCCAAGCCCTTGCTGTCCTGGCTGTGTGGGGACCTTCTCATTGCTCCCATGTCCTCTAGTGCTGCTGAGCCAGACAGCCCAAGATGTGAACTTCATACAGGAGACTGTTTCACAGCAGCGTAACTTTAGCCTATGGGAGGAGCAGAAATCACAGTTACTTTCCATGTTCATCATGGAGGAGGCGGGCTGCTGAAGCAGCCATGAGGTGGTAGAGCGGTGCTGCATTTGCTTGTAACCCCAGGAAACGTTAAATAAGCAAACCCACAGCACGTAAAGTGTGTCTGTGCTATATAGCTATGGCAGTGATGGTATGTCTGTGCATCTGCTCAACTCAGCGGTGTTCCCCAGGAGTAGTATGGGACTAGGACTGGAGCACATCTATTCCTGCCAGTGACCTACAAGCAGCTGCCGCTGTAATTCTGACACA
Source organism: Chauna torquata (assembly GCA_013399475.1). Lineage (NCBI taxonomy): Eukaryota > Metazoa > Chordata > Aves > Anseriformes > Anhimidae > Chauna > Chauna torquata. The sequence goes on from VXAL01004295.1 coordinate 256,670, forward strand.
TTTCCTCTGCACGGCTTGTCTTTGCTCTTCAGTATTGCTTTCTCCCTGGGCAGGGCATCCTGCTGCTTTTGTCACTAACTCATCTTCCCTGATGGAGCTGTGGCTGCTTACAGACCCTTAAGGAGCATGCACTTGACTCTTCCTGACTTAGTGGGACCCAAGCAGAGGGAATGTTTCAACCTGCCAAAGAAGAATGCTCTTCCTTGGTACAGCTCCAGCATCTGTCATGCTTTGTTTTGGGGGCTGCCAAGGTAGGATGTACTGCTGGGAGCTTGGAAGATTAGTTCTCTGTCAGGCATATCAAGGCTTGTTTGCGAAAGCTGTGTGGAAGAGAAAGCAACAGGGCAAATGCTCTCATAGGCTTCAGCAACCCACAACCTCTTCCCTGGTGAACTTCGCAACTTCTTAAGAAAACATGCCATGTTATATCAGAAATGGTCACTGTCCGTACACCTAAACCAAGCAAGAGGAGACTGTGGAAAGAAGGCTTCTGCTGGGAACTGAATTGCCATCAGAATGTTGTGAAGAGGAAACTGAGCCCAGGACTAGGGCACTTTGTGATTTCCAAAAGTCCTTTCCAAAAGGAGCGGCATATGGTGAATCATTTGGAGCTGTGGATTCTAGTTAATATTCTGAAATGCTCAGGTTACTTAGAAGCACATCATTTGCTTTGTGCCACTTGACCCAAGACTTCCCTGTGTCCTGCTCCATCACAACCTTTTTCTCCATTATTGGTACCACTGGAGAGAATCAGATGTGCTTTCTGACCCTCCTGTGACTGGATCTGATGGATACTGAGCAGCCTTGCAAAGCTCCAAATTTCTCTTCCGATCATGACAAAGCACAGCCACTGTTGCAGAAGCCTCCCTTGAACTTCTGAAGGTCTTGCACAGCCCTTGTTCTTACTAGGTTGTTTTTTTTCTTAATGGCCTGTCCCAGAGTGTGCTGGGAGTCCATCAGCCTCCCCTGGCCACAGGCAGCGAGCAGGGATACTTGGATGCATTGTTATCTTTCTATCCTTGCACTCAGGAGGTGCTTAACATAGTTTCTTCAGTTGTGAAGCAGTATCTTCATAAAGTCCTCAGTAGGGCTCTGCTGCTGTACTGTTCTTAGCCCAAAGTTAAGGAATTTTGGAATGCCTGAGGTTAGCCAGTGTCTGGGTGCGGGGTAGAAAACACTTCAACTCCACTGGAAACTTCCTAACTGAATCTGCAACTGCACAGAGGAGCTGAGCCTTGCAGCATGAGGGACAAGACTGGTGGGGAGAAGGCAGGGTTCTCTGGCTGAGGTTTGTATTGGCGTAATGTCCTTCTTCAGCTTCTTCTAACTTCTGCTTTTTCTTTTGTTTTCTTTTTTCCCCCCTCAGTTAAATCCAGATGAATCTGTTGACCACAGGGACTTCTCACCAACTGCTTGTACTGAACCACCTCCCTGCCTTGTCATGGGTGAGCAGTGTCCAGAGCAGGCATCGCTGGCCATTCTCAAATGCAGTGATTTACCTGGTCAGAGTAAAAAGAAGAGAGGCTTCTTCTTCAAAGGAAAAAAGCTCTTCAAAAAACTTGGGTCTAGTAAGAAAAACTAACAAAGGATTTATTGTTATGTATAGACTGTCTATGCTGTCCACACTGGCACTGAAAATTCAGGAGAAGCCCTCTGCAATAAGCTGATTAGAGTATTTTCATAGGGGAGAAGTGTCTATTGAATAGAGAAAACTCTTCATTGGATCTGTGAGCTGTGGTCTCTGCTGAGAGCCCAGCTGTGGCTTCCCACCCAGCGTGGGCAGTGGCTCTGAACAGTGTCACAGCACAGAGGTGTGTGAGGCCTCAGCTCTAGGATACAGCTACCTCCACAGTAGTGTGTCCTGCTCCGTGCAGCCCTCAATGCACCGGTTCCCTGTAAATATTTTAATTTTAAAAATATATTCTGGCTGTAAGTTAGCTAAATGGCTTTTCCCAGCAAAGCCCCAGCCCCTTAGGAAAAGCTCCCTTGTACTACGCCCCCTGGTATTTCTCTGGTCCAAAGGAGGTTGTGTCGAGTCCTTCACTTCCTGCAAAGAAAATTTGCACTTTTCTGTTCCCGTGAACCCCCTTTGCTGTCTCTGGGCTGAAAAGTGAGTTATTTGTACTGTAAACCTGTAAATATGCAGCTGTGCCTAGGAGCATCCCACACTGCCTCAGTCATGTTTCAGCATGGGGATTCCCATGGAGGAAGGAGCGATACGCAGAAGGGGGTCAATACTTCTGCCTGTAGCATGGGCTGCTGTAAGCTGCTCTTGGCTGGTTCACCTTGACCACACACTGGCTGGGGACTCCGCCTTATTTATTTATTTATCTGTCTATCTTACTATTTATTTATTTATTTTTGTCCGCCTTTTTCACAGTTTTATTTGGCTGTTTCAGTGGGCTGCTCCTCCATTGGAGCATTTGGAGAGTAGAGCTGGGGATGGAGAGTTTGCAGCTATTTTCATACAAGATGATGTGTTCCTTCAGTTAAGACACATCCCTTTCTAAGCCACGGAGAGTTTTGTACTACATGGTTTCTATCCTTTTCAGTGTTTCTTTCTTTGCATGTTTCAATGGGGTACTTGTTTTGAGAAGGACAGTTATGTGAGGTATGTGAATGATGCCAGCACAGTGTCCACAAGTGTTGGTGATAAGGTATGTTTTTATTTAATATCAAATTTTATTATAATAAAGTCTATTTTCACAAAAATACATTTTCCTTAAAAAAGCAAAAGATTCATTGATGCTTATTTGGGGTGGGGTGGGAGAGAGGGGAGCGTGGTGGGAGAATAATACCAGTCACTAGCACCATTTCATACAGGACCCTGCCTTTCCCGTAATCATGGTAAGAGCAGCCCTCTCTGGGAATGGAAGTTCTCTCCTCTTCTGTCTCAAGAGACCTAATCCTGCAGGAGAAAGCACCAAGGTGCAGTTACATGCTGTTATACTGTGCTTGAGCACAGTTACATAGAATCACAGAATGGCTGAGGTTGGCAGGGATCTCTGGAATCCAGCCAAGGTGGCAAAAGTCATGGTGGGGATTTCTGGAGGTTTTGCAGGACAGGAGGGAGTTGGTTAGGAAGCTGCTGCTCCTTAGAGAGAAAAGATGCGGGAGGCATTTGATATTACACAGTCTTAAAGTTACTGTAGCTATGAGTGCTGCAAGGATTTATCAGAAGATCTGAAGCAGATGTAAGTGATGATGGTCTTCAGTGACCCAGCCTCAAGGCTGGCTGGGTCTCTCTTCAGTCCTTGGAAGCACATGAGACCCCATGTCTCCTCTGCCTTGGAGTTTTCTTCCCCTAACTGTGGGGACACTACCTGTAGAGCTACAAAGGCTGTAAAAGTATCAGAGAGCTTCCAAAGAGGGGCAGCAAAGATGGCAAAAGGTCCAGAGGGCACGATGTAGCAGGAGCGGCTGAGGTCACTTGGTTTGTTCAGCTTAGAAAAGAAGGCCGAGGAGCGGCCTCACTGTGGCCTACAGCTTCCCGATGAGGAGTGGAGGGGCAGGCGCCCATCTCTTCTCTCTGGTGCCCAGTGAGAGGAGCCGAGGGAACGGCAGGAAGCTGCCTGAGGGCAGGTTCAGATGGGCTATCAGGAAAAGGCTCTTCTCTGAGAGGCTTGGTGGGCACTGGAACCGGCTCCCCAGGGAAGCGGTCACGGTACTAAAGCTGCCGGAGTTCCAGAAGCGTTTGGACAAGGCTCTCAGACATATGGCTTAATTTGCAGGTGGTCCTATGTGGAGCCAGGAGTTGGACTCAATCTTGGTGTGTCCCTTCCAACTCAGGACATTCTATGATTGTGTGATTCTAATTTTGCTAGCTAGTGCCTCCAGAAATACCCTCCGTGCCGTAACTTATCTTCCACTTGCCCTGCCTGGAGGAAGTTGGTTGCTGTTCTAACTGAATTTACCATTCTGGAGTTTCCTAAGCAAGTCGTTTGAGGTCTTTTGAAAGAAACTGTTGTTGCGCTTATCAGTTCATCAGGAGATGAACTGAAGAACAAGCCTTTAGGAAAAAAAACAGCAGCTGTAACGTTTTGGTGTTTGTCCAGAGTTGGTGTCTGCAGGATGGCTTGCTCGCTGTGGTCCTCCCTTCGTACCTCCGAAGGTGCGTCTTGTCTCCCTGCTTCCCAAGTACATGCTGAGCTGCATCCTACCAAATTTCACTGTTAACAGACTCCCATCACGTAGTGGAGTTGCACTAATTCAGTTGGTTCCCCAACACCAGGTAGGCTTTACAGCAAATCTAAGAGAAGTCTTCTTGAGAAAGTTTTAAGACCTTCAGGTCTTGGTAGCTAAAAAAAAAAAAAAAAAAAAAGCTACAAGAAACAAAAGCAAAAGTAATCTATTTGTTTGGCTTTGCACCCCCTTTGAATTGCTATGCTGTATCCCAGGTGTTGATGACAGTCTGGTGGCGTCCAAAGCTCTGGTTTCTTCCTCTGCCAAACTGTGCATAACTAATTCTCTTCAGTCTAGCTTTGGCTACAAATGCAGCCCGTGGTCACCTGGGGGTTTGTGTTCTCTACTAACTTAGGAGTTGCTCCTGTTTCTGAATTCATGTATACTCATGGAAGAGCTCTTGTACTTGGGTTTGCTTCCCCCACCTAGCAGAAATGTCCACGTTACCATTCTTGGGCCTTTGGTGACCATTTATTGCATGTATATTCTCTTTCACTTGGCAGCTCCAATCTGCTCTTCACTTCTGGTAGGCACATCATCAGTGGCAATTCTGAGCATGTTTGTTAGCAGACATAGTACTGGTACTGGACACTTCTTTCTGTCTCCGGTCTCCATCACACTGGGAGCTCCTGAATCACACACATCCTCTACAAATTAAAGTGTTGAAGAAGTTGGGGAGGGGTAAGGCCAGTGGACAGAATCATCTGTATTTTTTATAAATGAGTTCCTCAGTAAGTTTTCTTAGTGTCTTCTCAATTCACTGCCACGGTCCCAGAGAGCGAGGAAGGTGGCGTGTGGCTCTGGGTAGGATGGAGGGTGCACAGGGAATGGCATCATCTGTCTCAATAAGCTGCTTACTGTGGGGTCCCAGTCCAAAGCTGCATATTGTCCAGAGGAGCAGATTGCCTCTGAGGTGGTAGAAGGCAGGTGGTCCAAGTATTTTTTTTAAAAAAAGAGAAATGCACTAGGTACGTGAAGCTTTTCTCAGTGCTCAGCAGTCCCGTGGGTTGTCAGTGCTGCTGTGCCTGCTACACCACCAAAGAAATGGTTCTCTTCCTGAAAGACTCAATGGAAAAGCAGCTTTTGTGTCTGCCAGATTTTCTTCCTGAGAGCTGGGAAGGGGGCTCCTATTTTTCAGGCTTTTTCATGAGCATATAATTGACAGTTTTGAAGGGCTGATCCCCATGGTCCACAACTTGATGGAACCACGGTAAAGGCAGCCAGATACTTTCCAGCTCACTGCAGCTGCCCCACTGGAGCTCAGTAGCTGGACTGTCAGCACACATGGAGAAGGCCATCCCTGCTCACTAGATCTATGCTTGACGGTACAGCATCCCAATCCAGCTGTGGATCTGGTCCTGATCAGTCCAGAAGGAGTTTGAACCGCAGCTTTAAAGGAGCCTCCCAACTGAAACTCTACTATAAAACTGCCCCTTCGGCATAGTCCGAAATTGAGCTGTGGTGGTCCAGACCAGGCCCAACCAGGAGGGCTCATCTCTGTCCCAGCAGCCTGAGAATCTCAGAGCTATTGAGTTTGCTCCATCAGTGGTGGAAACCTCCACCTAGGACAACCACCACCATCGTGTTTTTTGGTGGGAGCACTTGGAGTCTCCCAGTGCTGTGGAGATGCCTGGGGCTTTGACCTGACCACCCCATGGTCAACAGAGCCATGCATCCTGCCAGCTCTGCCTGGGCTAGCAGGCAGAAAGAGCAGCTGGATGGTAAGGAAATTGCTCTGCTCTGAGGTGACATTGCTTGAACGGACATGTTCATTTCTTTACTCTAGAACAGCAGCACATGGTGTCTCCTTTGCTGGTGAAGGTGGTGAGCACGAGGGCTTGGCACTTGCACTGAGGCTCAGCAGAAGGCTCAGGTACAGAAGGGCCCAGATACATGGCCTGTCCCATACACGGTTTCCTGGCAGCAGGTCCATAGTCTCCAGGGCAAGGGAAGATTAAAGAGACAAAACCTCTCTCAAAAACCTCCCACTTTTATGATTTCTGAAACAGTTTTGTGAGCAATTAAGTAAGTTCCTCATTGTGAAATGCAATTATCAGTACAGATATGCACTAACTGTCTCACTAGCCTTTGAAAAATCCTTATCCTCTTCTAACCAGTGAGCTGCATGGTACAGCAGAGTAAGCATACAGATAATGCCTTCAAAAATCCACCAGCTCTGCCCCTTTGCACAAGAGCAGTGCTGCGCTCGTTGTGCAAGCAGCTGATGGTGGTGGCTTAGATACTCTGCTTCTGCCTCAAACAAGCTGAGCTCACAGGAAGTTGTGGGGTGGGGGCATCTCCTGAGGCTCTGGTCCACCCCCTGCCCACAGCAGGGCTCCCTCCAAGGCCAGGGAAGGTTGCTCAGGGTCTTGTCCAAGTGAGCACCGAGTATCTCCAAGGATGGAGATCCCACCACTTCCCTGAGCCCTGTCCCAGCACTGCACCACACTTGTGGTTGTTTTTCTTATGTCTAACAGGAATTTCCTTTGCAGCACATGCCCATTGCCTCTTGTCCTTTGTGCACTTCTGAGAAGACTCTGGCTCTATAATCCTCCCATGAGACAGCTGAATCCAGTAGTGGGGTTCCCCTGAGCCTTCTCCCCTCCCAGCTGACTAAACTCAGCTAAATCAGCTCTTGTATGTCCTGTGCTCTAGGTGGGTTCACTCCAGTTCATCAAAAGCTATCTCAGGCTAGGGGCCTGCAAACAGGACGTGCTCCAGGTGCAGCCTCACCTGTGACTAATTGCAAGATTTTCTTTAAGGGCATGGCTCCACCTGCAAGTAGTCCAGCTTTGGGGACAAGGACGCACGCGGAGCTGGAGGCACCATACCACCACCACAGTTCCTGGAATGCCCCATGCAGGGAAGAGTTCAGCTAACAGATGCTTATTTAACCTGCCCCTGGTGGACACTGGCAGAGACTAGAGTGCTCTCAGTCTGCGCTGCTGAACCAAGGAGTTTCTGTTAAGGAGAAACACAATTGCAGCAAGCCAGAGTTCCAGTTAGGGGGACGCTGAGGAGCAGTGCTGGTGAGCAGCTCCCTTGCTTCTCCACACACCAGCTTGTTCAAGCACATCATTCACCTGGTCCGGCAGTATCCCGTTTTCCAGCATCATTAGCACAGCTGCAAGATGGCAAGGATTTGTCCATCAGCTGGATGTGCACTCGGACAGGGAGAGGGGCTTTGTCCGGGGGAAGAGCTGGTGCTTTGCCAGGTGAGCTCCCAGGAGTACAATGGCAACTTGGACAAGGGTGAAACCGCTACCTGAGCTGCCCAGAGCTTGAGATCTGCATGCTGGAGGCTTGTGGAGCATGCTCAGCCCATCATCCAGGTGCCTCCTCCTGCTGCTCCTCTCTGTGCAGGCACATGTGAGGCACTAGGAGTGATATTCGTGGGCCCTTCCAGACCACAACAGGAACACAGGGCAGGGCAGGTTAGGGAGGTGAGATGGGGAGTGATGAGCAGAGCAGACACCCCTTAGAGCTGGTGCCTCCATAGATATTTATGAGACTTTTTTCAACATTTAAGAGCTGCAAAGGGTAAAGGGCACCATGGGGAAAGTAAACCTGTCCCTCTAAGACATCCCGAAGGGGAGTTCGAGACTCCCAAACCATTGCAATGTACTGCCATATGTCTCTTCTAAGACAAAATCGCGGGGAAGCTCTGCTTGAGCATCAGGCTGTTTGTCCAAGTGGGTGTGCAGAGCCGCTTGTCTGGTGCGTGGGAGTCCCCTGCTCGGGAGCTGGGGTGGGAAGTGTGTGCTGCGCTGCCTTGGCCTCACCAACAGAGCGGAGAGTTCTCGAGCCCCATCACAGCCCAGACAGCCCACTGCAGATAACAGCCTGCCGCAGATAACAGCCCACTGCAGATAAAAGCATGGTCGTGGAGGGAGCTGTGGCGAGGACAGCAGAAGACAGCAGGTGAGAGCCTGGCCCATTGCACGCTTGCTTTTGCTTTCACAGAGCACTTGCTTCTGCACTGCAGGTGGGGAGCTGAGGTCTGTGCTTCCCCCACCTCGCTCCAGGGCTATGGAGCTGCTCTCTGCCCCACCACTGAGCATGGCTGGAGGCCAGCGAGGATGGGGCTGGACTGCGCTGCTGTTGTTGCAGGGAGCTCCCCCACGGGGAATGGGTTTAGCTCTGTGTTTTAGGGTGAGTGCTGGGCTACCGTTGCTGGCTGCTCCATGGTGGCTGCTAAACGGTGCTCCATGGGCATGGCCCACAGCTTTGGGCTCTGCTTCAGACTGAGCCGATTGCTTTGGAGGGGTCTTGCTCCACACTGGAGGGAGGTGAGGGGTCAGCTTTGGGCAAAACATCCCAAAAGTCTGCATGCAGAGGACTTTGCAGGCTGAACCCTCTCCCCCACAGCTAAATCGCCGGTGGCAGCTCTCCTGACCCCGGGCACAAAGTCTCCCTGCATGCTCAGGGCAGCTATCGGGCTCCCTTGCCAGACTCCTTCTCCTGTTCCAGAGGATTTGAGTCTGTTTTAAAAGTACAGCTGGGGAAATAATTATCTGGCTGCCTCTGGGGTTTGGTACAGACACGCTGGAGCTGCTGAGAACCTGCTGCTCACACACAGTGAAGGATGTGGAGTTCAAAGGCTCTCTCCAGTCCTCTGACCCCAATGTCCACATGTGGGTTTGAGTCTCTGGCTGGACACGGGCTGTTTTGGGATGTGATGCTGCTGGACTGGGGGCTCCAGACTCCCAAATATCTCATTGGAGGTGGATAGATCACCATGTGCCACTGCAAGGACTTGCTGAGCAGCACGGTTGCTCTCGGGGGACATTGCATCGGGAAGAGGACAACTTGTGAGCTCCCTTAACATGTTGCATCTGCAGTGTGGGGATTGACCTTTCATAATCAGATCCATGGCTTCTTGGTTTTCTTCACTTCTTGCATTTCTTTGCAGGGATGAAGGCAGAAATACTCTTCCTGGGGTTGCTGGTGATCCTCACCCTGTTCCAGGCATCTGTATCTTCTTCCTATGGTATTGCTCCTTTCTCACATTTTGCAGATCAGGGGCTTTTATGTTCTGAGTAAGAAAAAGAATCAAGTTAAGTCTGGGAAAACCCGAATACTTATCTTCTAAGCAGCTAAGCCCCAAAGAGAGGTCAGAAGAAGCATAGCCACTTTTTATCTACTCTGCTGACAATCCTGACAGTTTCAGGTTTTTATCAGTTAATTTTCTATCTGATTTCTTAAAATCACGTTAAAGGAGAGGCCAGTTCTCAGAACAGCTCCATCCCCACAGTACAGTGGTCCTCCCACCCAGAGCGCTGTGCAAAGCAGCAAGTACAAGCCTCCCCTGGGAGCGTGGTTCAGTCCTACCGGGCTGCAGTGCCAGTAGCTCCATCACTGCATTCATGGTATTTCTTATGGAGGCTGAAAACTGAACTCACTTCTCTTCCAGTGCTGAATGACCCTTCCAAAACCTGTAGAGATCTCTGCTTGTTAATTCCTGATTTTAAATCATTATGGAAAACACATGCCAGACCTTTAATTTATCTCAAATGGTGGTTCAGGCAATAACTTTTCTCACCAAGCTTGCAGGAGAGGTGAACTCTGGGTTGGTCAGGGAAGACAGTTTAAAGGATCTTGGGAGAATCTGGAGATTGTTGTCCCCTTTGTGTTGATTTCTGAAGCTTTTGTCTTCCCTAGAAGCTGTAGGAAAACAATCCCACTCAGAGAAGCACAGCAGGGGCTTCCCCTCCTGTTCTGTAACCCACAGGCAGCTGATGACAGGGACACAGTCCATTTTCGGGAGCTCCCCAGAGCAAGAGCAATGAGGAAGCAATGAGAGTGGCAGGAAGGCAGTCTGCAGGACAGACTGGGGAAAGCAGTGGGGAAATCAGACTGAGCATCTGCCTTGAGATGCAGGGGGATATATACCAGCTTTGGCCAGCTGGTGCCACAGGGGAGCAGCCAAACTCACCATAGCTGTGTTGGAAAACGTGGCTATACCCATTCTAGCTTAAAAGTGTGGAGGAACAAAGACAGTGATGAGAAAAAACAGGAGATGAGAGCTCTTAATGCTGGGCTGCTTGCTATGGCAGCCAGAGGTGTCTGTGCAGGCTCTCGGAAGGCAACTATGACTATGGGCATAGAAATAAGATAAATCACATTAATTGGAGTTGCAAAATATAGAAATAGCAACTTCTCCCCATAAAGCAACAGGAAGGATCATGCCTACATCTCTCATGTGGCTATTTGAAGCTCCCACTGATAGAGATGCCCTTTCCATGCCTGTGGTGACTCAGAGGCCCCTGAGGAATATATTGATACGCAGATGTTTCTCTCTCTTCAGAAAGAGCAGCAGTAATTGCTTCCAGCACTGCAGTGCCAATATCCCCGGGTGCTGGAGGCACGAAGAGAAACCACTGCAGCATGGGGAAGCTCTGATGTGAGCAGGGTGGGGGACAGTGCTCTCACCTCTGCTCTTTCCTTTCCCTTAATGAGATCTGGCCAAGGAGCTGTCGGACGCATTCCTCCAGAGCAGCGTGGATGAGGCCAAGCAGCTCGTAGATTCAGCCTACAAGGACACACGCGACCGGTGAGAGTCAGGCTAGGGCACAGCTGCCTCACGTGCGTGAGCTATGGCCTGGTCTCCTCTGTTGCTTTCAGGAGGTGTCACAGCCTGGTTGTGGGTGTCCAGTCTCCCTGTTACACACCCTTGTGGTTTCCCCACCTATCCTTTGCTGCCTGTTCTCATGCCCGTATCCTGGAGCCAGCACAGGCTCCTGCTGATTTCTGTAGGTTCACCACCTACAGAGGGAGCAAAACACTGCAGGCTGTGGTTAGGACATTTTATGAGATCTGACTGAAGAGTCCAGCTTTTGCCACTGTGGTGTGAGAGCTTATGGCTTCCTACTGGCCCATACACCTCCTCCTTCTGTAGCCATTCTCTGAAACCCCTCACTGGCTTAGGGACCCCTCCATTGGAGGGCTTTTCAGGGCTCCAGTGGCATAAAGACATAGAGACATTTGGGACCTCTGGATGGAGATGGGTGCCTGCAGGCATTGATTAGTTGGACAAAGTTGAGTGAGGTTTGGTTGCCTCAAGGATGTAAAGACCTAAGAGCTCTGATGTTTTCTGGCAGGTGGAGCTGGGTGATTTAAGAGGTTGCAGGAAGGAAATCTCTTAAATTCTGCTTCTCTGCTGAGAGTGGCAGGAGCAGCCTGCTCTCTTCCAGCTGCTGTGCAGGCAGTTAGGTGACTCTGCCTTTGTTGGCAATTCAAACTAATAACATGCCAGGAGATCTGGGGTACCTGAGGCTCAGGTGTGTAACCTGCAGGACTCGTGGTTTTGGCCCATTTCAGGCCTGCAGAAGTTGTTTTTATTCTCCTTTGCAGCATAAAGAAGAACCTGGAGAACGATGCCTTGACCCCCATAGAGCTTCTGAGATATTTCAAACAGCCAGTGGCAGGGACTCGGGCTGCTGTTCGGGCTGCAGATTACATGGAAACCACTCTGACCCTCCTCAAGGAGAAGCTGCAATGGGCCGTGAAGGGAGACTTTAATGTCACAGGTCGGGATGTAACTTTGCTGGGAGGAAGGCAGAGCAGTGCTGTTGCAGGAAGATATGGGGCTTGGTCAGCAGGGCTTTGTGGGACTTGCGAGGAGGGACCAGAAGGAGTTTACAGTGGGTCAGGTCTCAGATTCCTCCCACCCGAGCAGAGGGAGCCATCCTAGCAGCATGCTGAGGAGCGGTGTCCTCCTGGAGGTGGCAGTCCTGGCCTCCTGGCAAGATCAGTTTGCTGAGAGCAGAAGGCAAATTAGGGGCAGATAGAGAACCAGCCCAGGGAGGCACAGGAAGGTTCTTGCCATGTAAAGATGAACTCATGGGTATCCAGCAAAGGAAAATTAGTCTGATTGCTGCAGACACACTGGCAGGCCAAGATGCAAGTCGCAGGGTGCTCCAGCATGAGGGTGAGCGGGAAGAGGCAGACAGGGCTGGGTGTGCTCAGCTCCTGCCTCTCCATGCCAGGAGCCTTGCTCAAGAGACTTGCCAGGCCACCTCACACCAGCCTGCGCATGGTGATAAACCATGCTGTGACCCAATCTGTTGGTGGCAGCAGTGTGTAGGAAACCTCCAAGGGACTCAGGAAATGTGCTAGCAGCAGTAGCCGAGCAGGATTTGCTGGCTAAACTCAGCCACTTACTTCCCATATATGGGGAAAGCTTCATGGTGGAAATGCAAAGCTGGCATCCCCTTGCACTGCCCAGCCACCTGAGGGTTCCTTCTCCAAGCAGCTTTGGATGTGTGTTCAGCAGTGGTGATGCACACTGGTGGCTGCTTCCATAGGGGGAAAAATTTGTAACAGACCACTTGGATGACTGTAACTGTTAGCAATTTATGACGGAGATAAAAAGGAAGGAGGGAGGAAGGGAAAAGGTTTGCTAATACTAGAAACACATTCCCCTTCTGCACAGGTTTAACATGTAAATTATATGTAAGATTTGACCACAACTTTGTTGGTTTTAGTGCTTTCCAAACTGGAAAAGGCAATTTGCTGCCCCAAAGAGCATCCTCAGCACCTTAAATGACAGCCCCCTCTGCTCCTCCAGCAGAGGATGATACTGTGATAAAAGAACACGTCAAGGGTACAAGAAGGGAAACTTTTGCTTGAGCTGGGGAGGCACCACAAATCCAGCAGAGCCAGTATGTTCCTGCATGTTTATCCTCTATGGTTACCTTGCAGACGTGCTCACACCAGCTCAGCTGGGGATGATTTTCAAGGCAACCGGATGTGACCAGCAGAATAAGAAAATAAACTGTGAATCTTCTGGCCACTACCGGACGATCACTGGCAAGTGCAACAACAGGTGAGGGGGCTGTGTCAATAGGAGGATGGGTGCGTGGGTCCTCCATCAGTAGGAGCAGACCCATGGCCGCAAGGACGATCCATATAAGATGCCTTATTTAGGGTTTTACAACCCACAGTGTTGTTTCCTAGATGTGTGAAGATTTTAATCACAGCCTTGCTTCAAGGATTCTTGGTGTCATACATGAATGAGCTCTTTGGCCAAAATGCCAACAGTCCTGTGTTGGGGACTGACCCTCCAGCCCAGGGCCTCTGTCATCAGGCTGCATCTTTCTGCTTTCTTCAGGGTTTTGTCTGGCTCTTCCCCCTTGGAAGGGTTCAAAGTGCTTCCTGGCTTCTCACCTGGGTGTATGACCCAGCTGCACCCGAAGCCATACTGGGGCACGCTCTGGCTATCTCCATGCCCCTACATGTCCCAGGAGGAAATCTGGACACACAGGCTTGGCAAGAGCACCTTGTGTAGGTCCCATGCTTGAGCATGTGGAGGGACATGACTGTAACATGGAATGTAAAAACTATTTCTCAGTACTTCCAGAGCTTTCCTAGCATAGTAAAGGGGAAACTGTGCCAAACAGTGGAGTGTTTGAGAACAGCACAGGAGCATTCCCCGTCCCTCCCCAGCTGCCAAGCACATAGTAAGCACAGCATGTCCTGGGAGCTGTGGCCATAAAGCATCTCGGGAGGAGGAAGGAGTTCAGACAGGTCTCCCTGCCTAGAGGATGACTTAGCTTTCAGATATCTGTGTAAGAAGCAGGGAGAGGGCTAGCTGTCTCCTTCCATTTTCAGAAGGTGGTGGCTTCATTCAGGAGGGGGATCTGGGTACTGGCATAAGGATGGGTCCGTCACACCTGAGCCAGACCTAATGCCACTAATATTTTGCTGTTCTTCCATTCACTGGTGCAGGAAAAACCCATCACTAGGGGCTTCAAACAGAGCCCTGGTCAGATGGTTGCCAGCAGAATATGAAGATGGTGTGTCAGTTCCCCATGGGTGGACAGAAGGAAAGCGTTTCTCTGGATTCCCCTTTCCACTGGTAAGTCCATGCAAGTCCACTAGCTAGCATGGTGGTGATCAGGAGGCAGGAAGTTAAATTCACCAACTTCAGGCGTCATTTGAGTATATGAGACTCTCCATGGTGATCTAATAGAAATGCTTTCTAACTCCCATGCTTGGATGAAAAACAAAGGAAAATTAATCTGATTTCTGCAGAAGCATGGGACAAAGAAAGAGCTGCACAATGCTTTCTTTTAACTCAATTGCATTTAAGCCAATGTAATTTACTTTAATGCCCAACTCACTTTTTTTTTAAATTGTTTTTGTGGAAGTTGGTTGTCTATTGAATTGTCTCCTGAAAAGCAATATGCCAGAGGATAAAATGAACAAGTGAATCTGTAGAATAAAAAATACTGAGCTATAAATTGCGTGTGTGTGCACCCATGGGTAAGTGTGATCTGTGGGGGTGTGTATGGCTCTGGTGGCACCTGGAGGGGAGCAGGGACACTGCAAGGAGGTTTCAGATCACCTGAGTTTGGTGCACCAGCAGCACTAATGAGGGGCAAAGGTTTTCCATGCTGTGTGCCTTATGCTCGTGCTTTCATTGTACTTCCTAACTCTGCTCTACAGCACAGTATTAGGGCTGGAGCAAGGTTCTTACTACTTTTTCTGTAGTAATAAGTGAAGGAAGAACTGGTGGAGAAACAGTGATGGAAGAGGGATGAAGAGAAGAAAAGGGACTTGGGAGAGTGTCCTGCGTATTGGAAAAGCATGGCTGACCAAGGAGCATTTGAACTATGAAGAATTATACACATGCTAGTAACTAGAAGGAATTCACTGAGAAAACCTTCAGAAATTCCTAAATACTTTTTTCTTACACTTATATTTCAAAGCAATCTTTGAAAATCTTTTGCCTCCTTTTCCCAGTCTATTCAGTATGGCTCTTAGCTGCTTCCATATGTCCATCAAGGGATGCTCTTTGCCTAGAAGCTTGGAAAACTGGCCAAACCCAAAAGAGTACAATGCTCAGCAAAGTGGGTTCTCAGTAATGCCTTCCAGTCCGGAGGCTTGGTTTTGTTTTAATGTGGCATATGAGGAATTCATGCTTTGTGATTTTTTTGTTGATGACCCTACATATGCACCCATTGCAATAGTCTTTTCCTAATGCACATGTTCTGCCTTCATCCTATGCAGGTTCGAAAGGTGTCAAACGAGATTGTCCGCTTCCCCCCTGGGCAGCTCAAGCTGGACCAGCAGAGATCACTCATGTTCATGCAGTGGGGTCAGTTTATTGACCACGACCTTGATTTCAGTCCTGAAACTCCAGCCAGAGTCACCTTCAGTGGCAAAGTGGACTGTCACACCAGCTGTGCTAAGCAGCCCCCCTGCTTTCCCATCAAGGTACAGCCAGCCTGCCTCTTGCAGAGAAGTGGGGGAGAGGGTATCTGCCCTGTGTCTAGGAGGTGTGGGTGGCTCTCCCTGTCCCTGGCCATCCAGGAACAGCCTCCCACAGCAGGCCAAGGGCAGCAGACCGCTCCCTCTGAGGTGGCAGTGCGTCGTCCAAGGGGCTAACCCAGATGTCAGGCACAGTCACAGCCTCTTTCCCCCATTTCCAACCTTTAACTCCATCTCCCTTGAGGACAGGGATTTATTTTGGAGGTACGATGCAAAGGTAATGCAGATGGTGCCTGGGTTATGGTAAGTGTGTCAGAGACAGGCGTTGGTGGGTGTTAATGTCCCATTGGGACCCTGGAAAATCCATGCCCATTTGTTGTTTAACTGCTGAATAGTGCACTTGGTGAGGAAGTGGTGGGCACCTCCCAGCAGTGGCTAAGGCATTGAGCTAGAAAACACAACAGTCACGTTGCAGTGTCCGCTCCAGTAAGCACATATCCAGCCTGCAGCACTGCTCTCCTGCCTTTGAAGAAGTACTGCATGCAGCTCTGGCTCTCTCGCATACTCTTATTTCCTCGCAAGGAAAACTGCGAAGGGATAGAGCATCACTGAGTAGTTGCCCAATGTGCGTTTGAGAACATGGCCAGTGTCACAAGTTCTGGATGACAGCTGTCCACAACATAGAGTAGGTATGGACACTAGACTGCAACATGAGACAGGAACATCTGAGCTTCTAAGAGCCGATCCGATATGTACTTACCCAGGGGAAAAACTTTAGGTATCCATGGGACTTTCACTGTGGACATAAAGGCATCTCCAGGCTTTCATGCATATTTCGGACTTGGACACCTAAAAAAGCACCTATGCTGTCAATCTGACCCTTCATATCTGGGACTTATGCCTGGTTTCCACACTGTCTACCATGAAAACTGTCTCTGAAATCACTCCTACCTGGCTTTTCTCATGGCTGTAGTATCACAGTGCAGAGTTTCTGCACCCCTGAAGTGCTGATGAATTATTCTCTTATCTTTCTGCAGATCCCGCCCAATGACCCACGAATTAAAAACACAAGAGATTGCCTTCCTTTCTTCCGCTCAGCTCCTGCTTGTGACAGTGGCAAAGCAATTCGAGAGCAGATCAATGCGCTCACTTCCTTTCTTGATGGTAGTATGGTGTATGGCAGTGAAGTGCCTTTGGCCAACAAGCTGAGGGATCAGACCAACCAGCTGGGCTTGCTGGCTGTTAATCAGAACTTCACTGACAGGGGGATGGCATATATGCCCTTTGCCCGCATGCCAAAGGACCCCTGTCTCATGGTCAGCAGGGGAGCTAAAATCCCTTGCTTTCTCGCAGGTAAGTTGGCTGCTGGCACCCTGGTAAGTTCCCTGGCCTTGAAATCCAGAGCGAACAATTCCACCAGCTGTGGTTCATTTCTTTAATTGCTTGTTTCTTGTATTTAGGCAGAAAAGGTAGCATAGCAAAACATGATGAACGACTGTGCTAGGTAGGAGAAAGCTCCTCACTTCCTCTGAGTCTTCCCTGTGACCATAGCCCACTGTGATGCTTTCCCATCTGTGCTCAGCAGCCTTGGAGTGGAGCCAGCAAGGACAGGGTGCTGCCAAGGGGTCTGGGAACCAGGGCCACGTGCAGCTCTGGGGTGGAGCCGAGCGAAACCAGCAGTAGCAGACTGGCCCGAAGGTGCTGGCTTGTCCATGCTTGTCACTTGGCAGCTGTCGCTCTCCCAACAGGATGGGTGCAGGTGTGCTTGTGCTGTGCTGGGTCACCCCCAAGAAACATTTGTCAGTGCTGCTGCACATTAGCACATATGCTGTGCTGAGAGGAGCTTGGATCCCAGCTGGACCAAGGACGGGACTGGTCGCAGACCAAAGTGACCCCACCACCGAGAAGGCGGGAGGTGCAGCTGGCAGCACAGACCTTTACCCATCAACACGACCTCCTGATCCATTTATCCTTTGTCACCCTTTTGGCATCCTCTTGACCACTTCAACCCAAGCTAACTCCTTTTGTCCTGTGTAGAGCTTCCCTCCAGCCACAACACTGCACAGCCTCTACAACCTTCCATCTGCTGCTGTTTGTTGTCTTCTTCCATTCCCAGCACACACAGGCCAAAATATTTCATTTTCCAAAGCTCTGAGCAGTGCTGCCTTCTCCCTGTCTCCTGCTGGTGAGCACCAGGGTGCTGCTACTAGTGTGTGGGACCCCACAGAGGAATGTTTCTCACCCCCTCATCCTTTCTTTTGGCCAGCAGGACCTCCTGTCTAATGCTTGATGGCTCTTGCCACACTGGGCTGCTCATGGCACCAGAGGAGAAAGCTTGAGGGCGCAACAGATTTCACCAGCTGTGGAGGTGATTTCTGTTCCCTTGCCCCCTGCGCATCTGGCCCAAGCTGCTCTGAACAACATCCCTGTGCACCTTGGATGCTATCCAAGGTGGTGGGACTGGTGGGAGAGCTCTGCTTGGTGTCATCCTCCAGGTCCTTCCTTTTAAGTCCTTAGTGTTTTCTGTTTCCTTTGGCCTCTTACACCTGTCTGTCTGTCCCACCCATTGCTCCATGTGTTCATCTGCTTCCCCAGTGCCATGCAGGTCCTCAGTGAGGACCCTGCAGGACCCATGGCAGATGCCCAGTGGACAGCAGAACAGGCAGGTGCATTGGATGCTTCCCGAGGTGGGCTCCCAGCCTCCAGCATTCCCAGGCTGCCTGAGCAGTTTCTGTTGCATAGCCGGGTACATAGTCATCAATGAAATTACAGTGAAGGAGTTCAGGCTTACTCAGAAGCTCTTCACAGCTCCCAGCAAGCTTCTTTGAAAATACAGTGTCTTATTGGTGACTTTTCCGGTCCCTGAGAACTGAGGAAACTGTATGTGTGCAGTTGCCTAATGGGCTTCAGCGATTTTGTACTGGAAGTTTTGGAAGCCCTGGGTGCATGCCGTATGCTGGAGGAAACCTCACAGTGCTTGTTTTGTCTCTTCTTCCATAGTCTCGTACAGACAGTCTTTGATAGTTAATGAAAAGGGCTCTGTGCTGAATGCACGAGCAAATCGCTCTTCTTCTTATGGAACTAGGGGAGTAAACACGACGCATTTACTCTTCTCTGAGTGCCTCTGTTTACTTTCATCACCTGCTTGCTGTCAGGTTTCCTGCTCTAGATGTTTGAAGTTGGATTTAATATTTCATTGTGAAGTCTTTTGTAATTTATTCCTTAAAGTTGTAACTCTTTTACTTTTACTTTTACTTTTGCTTTCCAGGGAGCTTGACTGTGACTGTCTTCTTGCTTTGCTGTGGTTTCAGCTGTTTTGAAGGATGCCTTCTGACTTACAGAGCTCCCTTGGCTGACCTGACTTCCCTCTGCCCATTTTCATTTCTCTCCTGAGCTGTGAGACTCTCTCTGCTATGGGAGCCTGGAGGAGGCCAACTTGCATTTAACCCCTCTTAGCCCTTAGCCTCTATTTAAAAAAAAAAAAAAAAAAAGCTTCCTCATTCCTGGGTCATCTCTCTTTGTGATGCTGAGCACAACCATGCTCATCTTGGATATTGCTGCTTCAGCAGGAAATGGCTTTTCACTGAAGCACTCCAGCCCTCTGGGCCTTTCCTTCTCCTCTTGTGTGTTTCTTATCCATCTTCTTCACAATGCAGGTGTTGAGACACCTCAAGAGTTCTCTGTGCTTGGTTCCAAGTATGAAGTTTGCTTTCTGCCAGTGTGAAGTACACACAGTCACTGGCAGTAAAAGTAAGCAGTCTTGTGATACTCCTAGGTGACTCTCGAGCAAGTGAGATGCTGGAGCTGGCGTGCATGCACACACTCTTTGTGAGGGAGCACAACCGCTTGGCTAGAGGGCTGAAGAGATTAAATCCGCACTGGAATGGAGAGAAGCTCTACCAGGAGGCACGGAAGATTGTGGGTGCCATGATCCAGGTACCAGCCACCATGTCATGCCCTGGCTCTGCTGCCTTGTCTTGCAGCCTCACAGAGTTAACATTAGCTTTGTTAGCATGGAGCTCCATAGGGTGCAGTATTTTGGGGTGCAAATAATCAAATGTTTTTCACTAGCCCCTTGAGTCCAAAGCCAAATCACCCAGAGATACCTGAAATAACATGTGCAGAGGGGTCTCCCTTAATTTTGATGTCCCCCTACTGTTAAGTTTCTGAATTGTTTTATGTGTTTTTAACTGCACATTTTTGTTTGAGGAACATGGGGACAGAAAAGTCGGAGGAAAAGTTTTCCAAGTGTTTTGTACAGGACAAAAATGCTATTGGTGGTTTCAATTAAAATTCTTCTGGGTTGTGAGTCTGTTCCTCTTGGGAAGCCCCACACGCAGGTGGGTGCAACCAGCCATGACATTCCTCTGTCCTTACTGCTTTGGGGCAAAGAGACCCTTGGGTCTGTGCTACCCTGCAGATTTTCCCCTGAATGAGACGCTGGGGTCACAGAAATACTTCTGTGCTTGGAAGGGACCTCTCAGGGTCTCTAGTCCAGCCTCCAGTTCAGAGCAGGACCAGCTTAAAAACCAGATGAATTTTCACAGCTGGCAGAAAAGGCTGGCTCCTATGACAGAAGAAAACATGGGGCTTCCAAAAGCAGTGCTTATTCATACCTAATCGGAAACCTATTTTCTGAGTTGGCTTGACAAACACTTTCAGGAATATCAAAAGATTTAAGTTTTTAAAACTGTCAAAATTAAATATTATGGTATTGTTGAATAAACAAATATTGGATAAGCCAATGCAGAGAGACTTAAACAACTGCATTAGAAGCATTGTCTCCTTCATCATATTTAGATCAATGGTTTAATTTTCTTGCAGTTTTCAGGCAAAGACATTTTCACCTCCTGACAAAGAATTTGATTTTTTGAGTTGTATTCTTCAGCCTCCTCAATATCCTAAAGAGACATGAAACCAGGGCTGGAAACCTCTGCTGTGAGAGGGCTAACAGAGCTGCCCACGGCAGATGATATAATCTGTGTCAGCACAGTAGATTTTTTCTCTCATCTGAAGCATGTAATATAGGAAGGAGGAGGAAATGCAGTTTTACCTGGCTGCTGGAAATGGGCTCTACCTATACTTCCAGGAGGGAATATTTGGGAGGATTTGGCAGGCACTGCTAGCTTTCATCCTGCTCTGATCTGCCAAGATGTAAGGCTAGAGGTGAGGATCATGCCTGGGGTCATCTGAGTACCAGCACCAATGAGCAGAAGATCCCAGTGCACACACAAATGTTGAGCATAGGTCAGGCACCAGCAGTGTCTGTGCTTCCTGATGTTGCTGAAGCTGTTCTGTCCACTTTGCATTTTCATGCCCTCACCAGTGCTAGAGAGTGCAGAAATCCCACGAGGCATGGCTGGAGCAGCTGGCAGCCTGGGCAGCAGCCTGCAGAGCCTGCGTCTGTGCCTGGAGCTGCACCACTGGTGGCATGATACAATGGCCAGGTGCAGAAGCTCCTTTGAACCAAGGCCACGGAGCTGTAGATATAAAAATGTCACTCAACAGTGTCAGAAATAATCTTCACCAGACTGCAAGAGCAGCTGGGTCACGGTCTGATTAGGTGAAAGAAAGATTGGCCCTGGGGAGTCTCTGCTCTGCATCTTATGTTAGCAAAATCTCCTACAGAAATAGCATCAGGGAAGTTCAGTGTGACAGCTCCTGTAGTTTAAGATGTGAGCAACAGCTCTCCCATTACTTTGTTTCCAAGGAAACTGATGGTTAAGCAATTAATGATTCACATTTTCCTTGTTTCGCCTTAGATTATAACCTACAGGGACTACCTGCCTCTTCTGCTGGGAACAAGTTTACAGAGATGGATTCCTTGCTACCAGGGCTACAAGGAGTCTGTGGATCCTCGAATATCCAATGTCTTCACTCTGGCTTTTCGTTTTGCTCATGCTTCAATTCCCCCATTTGTGGGCCGATTAAACAAAAATTATAAGCCCATCAGTCCCCAATTGCAACTCAGCAAAACCTTTTTTGGTGTTTGGAGGATTGTGAAAGAAGGTAAAGCCTTTCTTGCACGTCTAGAGTGTAACTTTATTTCATTTGGCCTTTGCTGCCCTCCCTGGATGAGCTTCTCTGTCAGTCAAACTTAAAAGCAGTTTGCATTAAATGTATTAAATCACCTTTACTACCAGAGTTTTTCCCAACACAGCTGTTCTCTGCAGTCAAATGTGACCCATCTTATTATGATGTATGCAGTCTGACTGCTTAATTGCTGTAGTTTCTAAGATCATTCAAAGTATTTCCTTTTAATGCTTTACGTGCAGGTAAATTGATTCTCCTGTACTAGAAGCTTATAATTAAATACAAGCTGCTGGAGCCTTTCACACACTGTCCACCCCACACTGCTCACAAGTCGCTGTGTAACTGTTGCAGGCGGTATTGACCCCTTCCTCCGGAACCTGATGGCTAGTCAGGCCAAGCTGATGACGCAGAAACAAATGGTTGTGGATGAGCTCCGGGATCGGCTGTTTGAGCAAGTTGAAAGGATTGGGTTTGATTTACCTGCACTTAACATGCAGCGTGGCAGAGATCATGGCCTCGCAGGTAAGCTGGCTGTGGCAGCAGAGCTTCCAAAGGAAAACAAGTGAAAACCAGGCACTCTTGTGATTGAACATTGAGAAACATCTCCAGCCCGTGCTTGGCTGAAACTCCTCTCAGAGGACTCTTCCAAATCTTTTCATCTTTTCTGTACTACCATCAATAAGTAGGTAGCAGGTTGTGCAATGAAGTCAGAGCCTGGCTGGTGCTGGAGAAGACACATAGAGGCACACAACCTTAAGAACACTTGGCATTGCACAGACCAGAGTGAAGCATTCAGTTACTGATGCATTTATATTGTTGTTTAAATGCCAAAATTGGGAAAGTAGTTCATCTAGAGTCTGCAGGAGTCATTAGCAGAATCAGGGCCAGAAGTCCCCCACGGCTTCTCTTGAGGCATTTGTGTATGTCCAGCCCAGCCACACATGGTCAGAAGAGCAGATTGCACTATGTGAAAAAAATCTTATCCTATTTTCTCTACAAAGATTTTGTCCCAGAAAAAAAGCATGTCAAGACCACTCACAGGGCTCTGCAAGATGCAAAACCACTGTAATGACATTGCAAGATAGTCTTGAGAAATAGGTTGTTGATAGGACTTTACAACAGAATCACAGAATCACAGGGTTGGAAAGGACCTTCAAGATCATCTAGTCCAACCGTCATCCTATCACCAATACTACCCACTAAGCTACTAAACCATATCTTGTAGCACCTTGTCCAGGCGCTTCTTAAAAACCGCAAGGGTCGGTGACTCCACCACTTCCCTGGTCAGGCCGTTCCAGTGCCTGACCACTTTCTGAGAGAAAAAGTTTTTCCTGATATCTAATCTAA
>VXAL01004295.1:279573-370506 GCA_013399475.1 Chauna torquata
ACTCGAGGTGCGGCCTCACTAAAGCTGAGTACAGGGGGATGATCACCTCCCTGCTCCTGCTGGCCACGCTGTTTCTGATACAGGCCAGGATGCCATTGGCCTTCTTGGCCACCTGAGCACACTGCTGGCTCATGTTCAGCTTTGCATCTATCAACACTCCCAGGTCCCTCTCCTCATCACTGTCTTCTAGCCACTCTGCCCCAAGCCTATAGCGTTGCATGGGGTTATTGTGGCCAAAGTGCAGGACCCGGCACTTGGCCTTGTTAAACCTCATCCCATTCGCCTCAGCCCAGCAGCCCAGCCTATCCAGATCCCTCTGAAGGGCCACCCTACCCTCAGGCAGATCGACGCTACCTCCCAACTTGGTGTTGTCTGCAAAAACAGGATCAGGGGTGTGTCATTGCCTAACACTGTTATTAGGCTGATGTAAGTGCCTGGAGCTGCTGTGTTAGTAATGTCCTGGGAGCTGCAGTTCCACTCCAGTGGAACTGAAATGTATTTCTAGTGTGAATTTGTCTTTAGCTCCCAGCCTTTGGGTCTCAGCCTACCCCAAGCTGTACTGTGCTCCTTGATGTTAGACAAGCTATGAAGGTGATCATGGTATAGCAAGATCAAAAAAGCTTTCTGATTCTTTTCCTGATGCAGCAATACTTGGTCTCCTTGAATTGTTTGATAGTGGTGTCATTCAGGCACCATGTGCTGTATCTTTTTCTCTGACTTCTCACCAGCTTTTAGACACTCTGCTTACAGCTGAAATGTATGCTGTGGCATCATTCTCATCTCTGTACCTAGAGGTTTGCTGGGCTGGCAGGTAGAAGAATGCATTAGTTCTCCATAGGCTTTTCCTTTACTTAAGCAGGCATTTGATAAGATACAGAGAGAACTGAATCGCAGACTGCCTTTTCCTTTTTATGTGCCCTGTCCACCAAGATGTAGAATTATCCACCAGTTGAGGTCTGGTGAATTTCCAACTATTGCTGTACACAGAAATTAGTCCAGCTGGCAATGTCCAGTGTCCCTCTTCCACCCGTAGTAATTTGGGTTATGAGCTCTCTTTGCAGTGTGGGATGGCTTGTCTGGGTGGCTAGACAGGAACAGATATGAGACCACCTGCAGGGAAGTACTTGGCCACTGTCCCATTGTACAGAGAGATAGCATCAACATCTTGTCTAGATTCACTTTCAAAGAAAGCAACATCAATGAGTTTAGTGAGGACATCTCTCCTGTTGCTCTGAAGGTCTCTGACATTGTCTGCTCACTGCGATCCCTTAAGGTTCCTGGGTCACAGTGAAGACTAGGCAGCAATTAGGGATGCCCAGACCCTTCATCTGGGCATCCAGAGCACAGGGGTAGGAGCAGTCGCAGCACACTCACGATCAGGTGCCTGAGCATAGGTCTCCTTTTCTTTTTTAAATGCTCTGGGGTCATCCTCTGGCCACCTGCTGCAGCTTTAGCAGGGTGTGGGTCTTCCATAGTTCTTCTGTCACATCTTCGGGAGATTGTTTCAGATACACCATGGCTCTGGAGCCTGTGTGGGGACCTGCATTGCCACGTGGTGAAACAGCAAAAAGGTGCTGGGAGGTGGTAGAGCAACTCCAACTGGCAGGGATCACTTGCAAAGACATGGCCCTTCCACAAATAGCATGGAAATGCCAGGCAAGACAAATGGGCTCTGAAGCAGTGGAAAGGCAATAGCATTAACAGAAATATAGAAGAATTTAGAAAAAGGTTTTAAACAATTCTGGGAACCTACCTGTGCCCCAGCTTTGGGAAAGAGGAAACATCTTTCCAGGAAGGGGAAATATTGCTGACCACTCTTTGCTCTGATACTCAACTACTTGCAGGTTATATCTCCTGGAGACAATTCTGTAGGCTCTCCAAACCTCGTGGTTTGAAGGCACTTGCTCGAGTATTGAAGAATAACAGTCTGGCAAAGAAGTTCATGCAGCTATATGGGACACCAAAGAATATTGACATTTGGATTGGGGCGCTTGCAGAGCCCTTTGTGAAAGGAGGAAGAGTTGGCCCTCTCATGGCTTGTCTCATCGGCACCCAGTTCAGGAACATACGTGATGGGGACAGGTAAGAGAGGAGATGGGTACACAAACCCCAAAAGACAGAGTGAGACTGGAGTTTGTACAGATTTCTTTATGCAGATTTGGAAACTGCTTCCAGTTGTTTGGTTGATTTTTTTTTTTTTTCATTACTCCTCCAAATGTTTTTTTCCCTTTCCAGTGATGTTCTTATTCCCTGTCTAGATATATCATCCCTCGGTTGAGATCCTAGGCTGCAATCCCTTCCCAGCCAAGTGCTTTCACCCTCAGCCCGTTCATTGCCTGTCACTAATTTTGCAGACTGGATTGGCCTTCTCCATGCTGATGGCTCACACCCAGTGGCAATGTTTGAACTCTTTTGCTGCATTCAGATAAGTTGTTTTAAGGAGGCCCACATTACTGTGTTCAAACACCCGCTCACTCAAGCAAAGGGAAACATATAAATACCTTAACAAGAAAAACAGGTACAGCTCTAAGGATGGCAAAACCAGGATCCAGATGCATTGACTTCACCAACTGGAAAAAAGCTTCCAGGTTTAATCAGCCTGTGTAGCTGACACTGACAGTACTGTAGATGTTCAGTGCCTGCTGATGTGGTGGCTAACTTTTTGGGTAGTTTTGAAAATTTTCCCTCATGCCAAGGGATTTTACTGAGGGACTAACACACTTCCAGGCTTTGCAGGGAGTAGATTAATTGTTCTCTTTGTTAAGTCCCAGCTAAGCCCATACTGCTTGCATGGCTCTGGCAGCATCCCTGATCCCTCTCTGCTGGGAGAGAGTCTGCTTCTTCTGGGCTGCTGTGCCCTGCAAAAGTCAGGCATTTGTCACCTTCACATTCCCTGAGCTTACAATACACAGCTTTGCACCACTGCAGTGTCTTCTGCACTTCTTGAGGGTCTTAGAGATGATTTTCCACTGTTTGTCCTTTCCACCCCAGTTCTGAGTTGTACCCTTGTGGGCATGTAGCAGTGTTCAGCCTTAGCTTGCACCAGGAGATGGGTGGATTGGGATTCGCTTGCCAGGCAAAATCATTTGAGCAGTGTTGTGCTTTCAACATACCTGAGGTCCTCTGCCTTCTCCTCCTGGAAGTTGCTAAGGGGTATCAGGTGCAGGAGTTAGTTATACATCCTGCTTCAAGGTACATTTCCCAGTCCTTTCTGAAGCAGGGTTCTTGTACTCTTTAGCAATATTGTCTTTAAATGGGATCATGATCCATGTTTCTGGGAAACTTTTCTGCCAGGTACATACCTAGAAAGACTTTTTATGAGCTCAAAACCCAATGTTGGGAGCTTAAAGGTAAAGAGTCTACTGCACATCTAGAAATCCTATTCATAAGGCAGGATACAAGAACCGATTTTTCTAAAGAGAGTGATTATAGGACTGTTTCACCATGGCCATTGTGTAGATGTAACCGCAGTCTGTGTTGAGTATGTGCTGGATTTCCTATTTGAAAGGGTGCTTGTGCCTCAGTTGAAGGAACACAGGGCTAGGCTTTAATTCAACTGTATCTTTATTGTATGTCCATGGCAGAAAAGCAGTTTAAATTACCCAGCTGGTGAGACAGAGCTTTTAACTTAAACATCAGAAATTTTAATTTGTTCTTGTCAAAAAAAAAAATGTTTTAGTGGAGTTAATGGGAAATAATGCTGCAGGAGTCTTGAATGTGAAGAAGCCAGAAGGGAAAAAAATCTGTTGTGTCATTATCTGTCTCCTGCAGGTTTTGGTGGGAGAATAAAGGGGTTTTCACACCTCAGCAACGCAGATCACTGGCCAAAATCTCCTTGTCACGAATAATATGTGACAACACCCACATCTCTAAAGTATCAAGAAATATCTTCGGGGCCAACAGATATCCTCATTCCTTTGTGAGCTGCAGCCAGATCCCAAAGCTGGACCTCAGAGCCTGGAAGTCAAAGAAGATGGAGGAAAGTATAGAGTAAGGTATAAGCTTCAAACAACAGACAGTTTCTGCCTGCAAGCATGTGAGATAACCAGGTTAAGTCCAGGTTTTAGAGGTTGTCAAGCATCTAAGCAATACAGTCCGCTTTACACAGGAAACTAGCTGACCTAAACACTCCTGAGAATACCGTGAAATGGATGTTGACATGTTAAGGCAGCCAAAAAGCTCTGCACCAGACCCTGAGGCTCTAAAACAGAGCTGTCTATCACAGGCCTGAAAATATGTGCCAGGTACATACCTAGCACGTGTTTAGACACTTCATTGCATCGAGTCCACTGGGAGTAGTTCCCCTGGCACAGATTTTTCCAGCATCAGCATTACAAGGTGAAGCTTGCTTTATAGCTCTGGAATTTTTCTCATTAACAGTCTTTTCAGTTTAGCTCTTTGGTGTTGATGTACATGCTTTTCTTTCCATCCAGCTTGTCTTTCTGTCTCGGCAGTTGGTCCATCTTTTGCCCATCTCTAAGAGTGCTGTCAGCACAGCCAGGTCACGTAAAAGCCATCTCTGCACTTGAATAGAGATTCCCACTATATGGACCAGTTTGTGGAGTTTGTTTTCTGCTAAGAAAGATTTTGACCATATTTCTGGTATTTCCTCCAGATGCCTTCAGGTTTTGTAAAGTTCTCTTTACAATCTCTGGGACCTAAACGTGGGCAAGAGCAGCTCGCCCCTGGGAAAGATGGGCCGCTTCAGTTCATTAGGACCATGCCTTTTCCTAATTAAACATCATCTTTCCTTTGCTTTGAGAGTCAGGTCCTGCCATGCTGTCATGCTGGTAGTGAGGCTGTGAGGAGGAGCAAATGTCTGTGACTAAAAGCAATCATTAAGAGCTCAGACAACTCCAGCTGCGGTCAGCTCCCACTTCCCTTCAGGATATTTAGCTACGTTCTCCAAAGGCCTATGGGATTATCAGATTGAAAGTGTGGCAAGGTGCAACCCTAAATGCCACCTTCACAGTACAAGAAAAAGTAAGGACTGCAGAAAGCTGTAGGCAGGGAGGAATCCCCAGAGGTCTCTAGAGCAATCTCCTGCTCAAAGCAGGGCCAATACCAGAGTTATTCGCCCCCCTTTTCCAGCTTAGCCTACAGAGATGAATCGCACAAGATAACAGGGAGCTATGACATCCTTTTCTGTTTTGTTAACATATTACTTTTCATGTCCTTTAGAAGAAGCATCTTCATGCTGAACATTGAAGGTTCCCCAGAAGCCTAGTTTTGAAGAAGTTGCCGAGATGGATTTGTGTGTGTGTGTGTGTGTGTCTGTGCTTTTACTGCCTGCTGTGTTTGGGCATGATTGCTGTCATTCACTCTACTTAGTTTGCATGAAGCCCTTTCAGTGAGACGGAATCCAGCGTTAAAAAAAACTTCATGAAAAGATGTTCCAGATCTGTGCAAATTACTGAATATCACAAAGCAAAACCGAGTTACCAAGGGACTCACTCCCAATCAAACCAACTTCTTGCTTAGGCAATTTCACATATGCTGGATCCCAGTAACTTTACTGTCAAAAGACAGGTTTTGGACCCTCCTTTCATATGAAATAGCATAAAGTTTCCAATCTGCACAGAAAGGCACTGGGGCATTGGAATAGATTGCATATTTTTGCTCTCCTTTTTTAAATTATTATTATTACCTTTTTGTTTTGTTTTTATTTTTATTTCTAAGAAGTACATATTTCGGTTTCCAGAGAAAATCTAGTAATTTCATGGTGCCTTTCAGTGAAGCAGCAATAGCTGTCATGCACCCCAAACAGACTTGTTAAAAACTCTCTGTTTCTGGTTTTGTTGGATATGGAATCAAGAAGTTGTCCATATTGAAGAAAGCTGTTCTATCATCAGTTCCTGCCCCTAGTCCAGAATGCCTAAGGCATCACATAGCATGATGGAAAACTCTCAAAAGTTGTTCTGCTGCCTGTCATGAGCCAGAATGACGACTTACCGTGAGCTGTGGAGGTGGTGGGATGTGTCCTGGCAAAGACAGGGTCAATCTAAAGTACAAGAAAGTAAGAGTTAATCTAGTTTCTCCCCTCAATATCTTTTCCCAAAAGGGATCAAAACTGCTTTCTCCTTCCTCTCTAGTTTGTTGTGCTACTGTTGTTGATCAATAAATTGCAATTTTGAGCTGAATCCAAAACTTTCTTTAAACTTTGTAAAAGGTGCAATAACCAGAGGCAAGTGGAGGATGGTGGTAGGTTTAATTTGGGAATATTGGACGAAGCAGATTCGAGTGAAGAATCCATGTATTTTTAATGAAGAAAGGTATTTCTTGCCCATACTCCTGTGTCACGTGGCACTACAAAATGTTCCTCAGAGAAAGGGCCAGTGCAGGATTTAGTTCCAGTGAACATTTAACAGTAATCTCCTCCTTATCTCTCTTAAAATGGGAAAAGTCCCTCTGAGATCCTCAGAGAAAAGGAAGAGGCATAGATAATGACTTCTGCCAGCACTTAGCCAGGGTGTTGGTGTGATGCTGGGGTGGCAAAATGCCCCAGGTGTGTAGGCTGACAAACATAAGCCTGGACATGTTTTGAACACAGAAGGGTTCTTACGTACAAACATGCCCTAGGAGTGGGTTGAAGCCCAGTGTTTCTTGGTTAAGTACCTGGTGCTGAGAGCTTCAACGGAGTCAACAGGTTTGATGGGTGTGAGATGCCTGACTACATTGGGGATATGTCTCTCAGTCTCTCTGGCTTTAGTTTTCTAGTATTAGTTGTCTAACGTGTGCCCCTCCAGCATTTGTTCAGCCCCTTGGTGACAGAGAAGGATGCATTCTTCATTTTGACTTCAGCAATTAACTTAATGAAGAGGAAATGGAATAGTTTAGTTGGAAGGGACCTACAAAGATCATCAAGTCCAAACAAATGGCTGAAAATCACCCATGATCTTTCTGTGTGCACTAAGCACAGAGGACCTATTTTTCCAATTTTAGCTGAGTGCAAGGCTGAAATGTGGAAAATTTAATCAAGCTTATCAGCTTGATCAAACCGCCTAATCAAATTTGTGGAAATGCATGTGCAGCAGGATCAGGGCTGTTGTGGTAAGACCGTTCAGTGTGTGCCTGCCCCACGTGGCAGAGCCACAGAGCTGGGGAGTGCAGCCTGAAGGAGCCACGTCCCTGGCAGGAGCCAGGACAGGATTGTTTGCCCTGCCCAGTCCCTGCTGCTGATTTCAGAAATGAAGCATGGTCAGGGCCTCTCATTCACCTTCTTTCCCACCTGCAGCCTCTCCCAGCGGCTTCAGCTCTGAGAATGGATGTCCATCTTGCTCAGGACCTTCTCTCAGCAATGACTACATTTCACTTGAGTGGAGGGCTGCTAAGATGGTCAGTGGGTTGGAGCATGTGCTGTACAAAGAAAAGCTGATGAAGCTGGATTTGTTCAGTCTGGAGAAGAGAAGGGGAGAGGGAGATTTCATTTCAGTCTTCAACTACCTAATGAGCAGCTATAAGGCCGAATGCTTCCCAGTGTTGGAGGTGTGAAAGGATGAGAGAGAACAGACACTTGTGGTAGCAAGGGAGATTCCCATTAGACAAAGAAAAACATTCTTCCCCGTCATAATGGTGCAATGCTGAGACAGGGACCACAGAGTTGGTGGGATTCCATCCTTGGAGAGTCTCCAAGCTTACCTAGACAAAATCCTGTGCAAGCTTATCTGCTTTTGGAATTAACCAGCTGGTTGGACTATGGACCTCCAGGGGACTCTTCCCCCATAATTTTTTCTATATGATTCTTTGATTTAGAGTGGTAAACCCATTTATTTTCTAGTCTCCAGTTCACCTGGCTGTCCTGTGTGCTATCATCATGAATAAAAGTCCAAAAGCATGAGCTACTCTAGCCTGTTTTATTATATTTCTGTCATAGATGCCACAGGAAGCTTCATGAGTCAGTACACATTTTCTTGTAGAAACTCTTCTTCTGTCACGATGGAAAGTTCCATCTATTCACTCATAAGTAGAAATGCAAAGCTAATCTGTGCCTTGTACAACTGAGTTATGCACAGATTCATCATGGAGCTACAGCTGGAGCATGATAAATACAGCTTCCTTAGTCTTTATGACCTTTGTGTAATATATTTACCCTGGAATCCTTTCAAAGCTTTTAATATCAATATTAATGTCTCTGTTTAGCTGACTACATAATAAAAGAGTTCCCTTTAGCACTGTTCTCCTTTTGAGGACTGGGTGGCTGATATGGTCCATGGCAGAGAGCAGTCCCAACACTTTGCCCTTTGCTGGCTTGTTCCAGTCTCTTCCAGTGGAGATATTTGTGCCAGCAGTTTCCAGCGGGAATTGCTTCCATTTCAGAATCCAGTCCTTCTATTTCATCCTGAAATCACTCCTTTCTCACTTAAAAGTCAGTTATGATCTTTAACCTGAACAAATCTTCTCTCTCCCCAGCTTTGCTTTACTGACAGCAGTCAGATCTCTTTTGAGCCTTCATTTGCTTACTGTGAACAAGTTAACTTTCTTAGTCTTTCCCCATTAGGTAAGACTACTTTCCTGCTTCCACCTCTCTCTTCTGGCCAATGTGTGGCTTGGCAGAGTTGGTGAGGAGAAGAGTCACTGAAGCTGCATGATAAAATCTCACGATGTGAGCAAGCCCCTCCTCCCCTTACCTAAGATTCATTTAAATTGGGCCAGGCCCTGAAGAGGGTGCAAAGACCCAGGGGCAAAAGGCAGTCAGCAGAACATGGACACGCTTAGTCTGAAAACCAGGAGAGAAACTACTAGAGCTGTAGTTTCTGGAAACGCCTTGAAGGTTAGGCAAGGCCTGACTGCTTTTGAAACAGAAGCATGATAGGTCTAGATGCTATGGATGTTTGTGACAGAAAAAAATTATATCTGAGGATTTTAGTGTCAGTGGGTTTGGAGCCTAAATGTGTTTTTTAGATCTGAACTGACTATCTCTCCACAGTGAGTTGGGAATGGCATAACTTTTATTATCTCTTTTTGTCCTTGCTTTTTCCCATACTCATCGGAGATAGGAACTGTTGAAAGCCCCATATACCCATGAGCCTGTACTGGGTTTACGTGGTAAAGGTTTGGTAGCAGGGGGGCCACAGGGGTGGCTTCTGTGAGAAGATTCCAGAAGCTGCCCCATGTCAGATCAGAGCCAGCTCCAGCCAGCTCCAAAAGGGCCCCGCCGCTGGCCAGACCTGAGCCAGTGAGTGATGTTGTTTGTGCCTCTCTGAGAGCAGATTTAAGAAAGGGAAAAACTGCCGCGCAACAGCAGCTGGGAGAGAGAGGAGTGAGGAACAGCCCTGCAGACACCAAGGTCAGCGAAGAAGGAGGGCAGGAGGTGCTCCAGGCACCGGAGCAGGAGTTCCCCTGCGGCCCGTGGTGAGGACCATGGTGGAGCAGGCTGTCCCCCTGCAGCCCATGGGGTACCACATGGAGCAGATCTCCACGCTGCAGCCCGTGGAGGAGCCCACGGTGGAGCAGGTGGCTCTGGCCTGAAGGAGGCTGCAGCCCATGGAGAGCCCCCGCAGGAGCAGGCTCCGGGCCGGAGCTGCAGCCCGTGGAGAGGAGCCCACACAGGAGCAGGTGATCTGGTGGGAGCTGCCACCCGTGGGGGACCCATGCTGGAGCAGTTTGCTCCTGAAGGATGGACCCCGTGGTACGGCCCCATATTGGAGCAGCTCTTGAAGAGCTGCAGCCTGTGGGAAGCCCACGCAGGACCCGTTCGGGAAGGACGGCATCCCGTGGGAGGGACCCCACGCAGGAGCAGGGGCAGAGAGTGACCACGAAGGAGCGGCAGAGACGAAGCGATATGGGCTGAGCGCAGCCCCCATTCCCCGTTCCCCTGCGCCGCTCGGGGGGAGGAGGTAGAAGAGGGTGGATGGGGGGAAGGTGTTTTTAGTTTGCTTTTAGTTTCTCACTGCTCTAGTCCGCTAGTGATAGTAATAAATTATATTAATCTCCCTATGTTGAGTCTGTTTTGCCCATGATGGTAATTAGTGAGTAACCTTCTTGTCCTTATCTCAACCCTTGAGCCCTTTTCCATTGTATTTTCTCCCCCTCTTCCTTTGAGGAGGGGGAGTGAGAGAGCGGTTGTGGTGGAGTTCAGCTGCCCAGCAGGGTAAAACCACCACAGAGCCTGGCTTCAAACTCTTGCATATCTGATGTGCTCTTGAGAGTGTGTCTATCCTCAGCGCTTTCAGTGTGCAGCATTACCCTTCTGCATGGAACAGCTTGGTGACGCCCAGCTGATGCTGGTTATTCCCCACTTTGGTGATGCCATGGAGAGTGACTCCTCTCGTAACTAAGCTGAGGGCTAACAGATCCTCACACTCGTAAATCTGCTTCACACTTGTAAATCTGTGTATGTTCTTTTCTGGCTGTGTTTTGTTTTGACCAAGTGGACACCATAATTTGTACTGGAGACATTTTTCTGTCTTTACCTCAGGTTCAGGATCTTGTGTTCTCATAGATCAGTTGTACTTTAGGGTTGCCATGTTCTTTTGGGTAAGACATCAGCTTGCTACAGCTTAGTACCTGTTTGGTAGTACACCGTACACTACAGAAATGTAATTTCCTTATAGCCTTGATGAAAGTATTTGAAAATTGCTCTCAGTGGCTTAAAAATAAAGCTCTTCAGTGGTTTGTGATGATTCCTTTTTGCACCATTTCCTGTCCCTAAACATTCTGGATGAGTTTTCATGTGCAGAATTGTGTAGGATGTTCCTCTTTCATTAGGTGCCTGACAACAACAGCCTTGATTTGAAAGCTACAGCTGTCCTTGCAGGACAGCCATTCAAAGCCTCTTTCACTGGCATTACATTTTAGGAACCTGTCTCCTGGTAGGTCAGGATGCTGTCAAAAGTTGCTTGTCAAATCAGCCTCAACCCAAGCATGAAAGGCCATAACTGGTATTGATAGGATTAGTACTCGATGGTTAAAAGGCATTAGGAATATAACTATTTGCTGGATCAGAACTTGCTTCTGGATAAGAACAGAGCAGCCATGGCTGGTCTCTAAGAATGGGCTCCAAAAGAGAGCTAGTCTGCAGCACTGGCACAGAGAGGTCATCATGCCTGGGTCCTGTGTGCACACAAGCTGCCTGTCTTCGGTAGGTGCTGGTGCAGGGCCACCCAGGTGTCTCTTCTCACCAGGCAATACTTTCCTGAATGCCCAACTCATGCAACAGGAAACACTAAATCATGAGGAGGCTGTGAGCAAAGCTCTTTTCTTTGGCTGCCTCTACTGTGGTCGCAGGAAAACCTTGAGCAATCACGTAGCTCCAGTGTTGCCACAAAAGACAGGAGGAGAAGAGGAGGCACTGGCTAAACCCAGGGAGCAGGGAGCACAGCCAATGCCCTTCTTTATTATCATGCCTTTCCTTGGTTTCTTCATGAGTTATTGCTGAGCCTTGCCCATTTTACTGTACTCAGGGATTTGATTTTGTTCTTTAGGTTGTGGGTGACAACTGATGTGGCTTTATGGGTCTTCTGAGTGTCCTTTGAGAATCTGTAGATCTCAGTGTTGTTCAGAATTTAATATTGTTACTCAACTTAAGCAATAGGTGCTTGAGCAAGGCCTGTTGTGCAACTGATAAGACACAAAGCTTTTGTTTTTCAGCCCCCTCATTACAGTTGTTGCAAAGATCCTCTTCAAGCTGTGGTTTTTAGGAGCTGAAATACTGTTGGAGCACTCCCAGACTCTACTTGCGATTTCCAGGTTTACCTCTTACATATGGAGACGCTGTCTTAACATGTGCCTGCCTCTGGCCATGAAAACGTCAGGGGTAGCTTTGTTTATCTTTTTGTCTAGACATGTGCCATTTTTGTTATTTTTTCCCCCTCTAGTTGAGAAACGTCCAGTTGCTAAGCTTGGTGCCTCTAATGCCTGCATGTGCAGGGCAGGAATTGGCTGCTACAGTCAGTGGTTTTCTCTTTCTCTCCTCCATAATATTGGTTCCTGATTTCCTGGACCTCTTGCAGTCAGCTCACATGGCGAAGTTTGATGCTTGCACAGTGTGAGACAG
Organism: Chauna torquata; assembly: GCA_013399475.1. NCBI lineage: Eukaryota > Metazoa > Chordata > Aves > Anseriformes > Anhimidae > Chauna > Chauna torquata. The sequence continues at coordinate 291,569 of VXAL01004295.1, forward strand.
CCTGGACAGCACAGCAGCGAGGTGTCAGTGCTCCCTCCCATTACAGATTTTCTTAAAGTTGTCATAGTTCCTATACACAGAGCTTGACATAAATGTATGCTTGTGATAAAAGACCCCTGTCCCTGAAGGGAGACTGTCTCTCCAAACAGTCGTTGCTCTACCAGAGCCACACACACGTCCTTCACACGCACAGTCTTGCTATTGCATGTTTGTCTCTGCTTGCCAGCCAGCTCCTACACACAGTGTTGCTGCAGCTCCCTTGCTAAACCAGCTTTCTGATTATTTTAGCTCTGAGCTTCAGCCTTACTGAAGCATCTCTCCTAAATCTCATTCCAGTGTTGTGCCACCCACACGTAGCTGAACAAGGGAATCTAAATGCTGCTCCAGAACATCGGGTTCTAGTTACTCATTCACTGCTCCGAGCAACACTCCTCTGGTTCACTCTGAGCTGAAAGGATGGAGTTATTGCTTCTTCGCTTCCCATTTACTTTTCTGCTCATCGCATTTCTAATTCTTTACCAGGCGAATCCTGCATTCAGATTCTTCTGCAAGATGTCCTTCTATAAGCTGTGGGTCTTCACCGTAAGCATTCTGGTTATTATCGTCAGTCTTCCTCACGGACGTAACTGTGAAAACATGAAGTAAGTTGGCTGTGGCTTGTTTCTGCTCTGGGCATTGATGGAGTCAACTCACACTCTGGTTTGGAGGGTGTGCTGCAGTGGAGATGATCTAGTTGTATATTGTGTGCAGTGTTGCAAAGTCCTGCAACTCAGAGAAGGGATGCAGTTTTTTTGGATTTTACTTGAGTTGATAGAGAGAATAATTAATGATGAGGAAGGAAAGGATGTTAAATGTGACATGAATTTGACTAACTAGGTAATACCAACAAACCGGATACAATGCACAGGTAAAGTAACCTGCTTTTTTTCTCAGAAAACCTCTTCTATCTGGTCTTCAGGGCTGTGCTTCCTATCTCCCTGTGGGTGGTCATTCCCCTTCTAAGCTGTGTTGAGAAAGCTCCTGAGGGTACTCTTCTCTTTTTCTCCCCTCAACTTCGTTCTTAGCCAGTGCCCACCTGAACAGGAAAGAGCAGACATTACCACGGTGCAGTGCTGGCACACACCTGCGTTGTCACCAATGTCCCCATCACTGAAATCACAGCTTGGCACCCCCAGGTCTGGCAGCCTCTGAGCCTGTCCCCTCGCTGCCCTTTCCATCTTTCCATCTGTTACTGCCTCTGCAACGAGCTGCAGGGCTGTGCAGCTGGGTGTACTTGTGTGAGCTGTGACTTGCATCAGTGTGCACTTCATAGCCTCCTGAAGTGCTACAGAGACAGGATTCACCACTTCAGAAGGCATATGCTGCAGTGCAAGTTACCAGCTCTATCTCCTAACTGAGCCTTGGCTTTTCACTTTAAGAAAATTTCTTCAGTTGTTGACTTCTGTGCCTGACTTTTTTCTTTATTTTTCCAATGTCTATGAGAAATGCAGTCTGTCATCCAGTGGCAAAATCATCTCTCTTCCCACTGTTTGGGCAATAGCAGCGTCAGGTGCATGGCATGTTTATTGCAGCCCATATTCAAGATTCAGCAAGGTGGGCAGGGGAGTAGAGAACAAACAGGTTCACTATGAATTTGGGCATTATTTGATAATTGGCTGATCCACGGACTTGCTGTAGCTGGAGTTGCTAGGCCATTGGTCTAGCATGTCCTGAAGAAAACCTACCAGGTGTATTTGTCTTCTCTACTGAGAGCTGAAGAGCCATACTAGTTGCTCTTCTCCAAGACAGACATGTAATGGGTGAAATCTGGGATTGTGGAGAGACAGGCTACTCCACAGGAGCAGTCTGTGAGATGGTTTAGTTTGGAAGATTGGTGTTTGGCCCCTTTACTCAATTTTAGCTTCTCTTTAGCTCACATCTGCTCCCCTTTTCCAGGTTTTTGCGCATGTCGTTTCTGCCACTCAAACACATCTTTGGTATCAAGATAGTGGTGAAGGGCAAGGAGAACCTCAGAACTAAGAAGCCTTTCATACTTGTGTTGAATCACCAGACCTCCCTTGACATTATGGGTATGTGGTGAACCTGATCCTGCCTTCTGCTCCTGGCTCCACTGCTCTCGAGAAGAGGGTAGTTATGAAATCCCTAATACCACAGGCAGAGGGGCAGGAGTGGCTGCTACATAGTCCGTCCCAGTTAGCCCCAAGCCAGGGGTGTGTTCCAGGGCATTAGAGCACAACAGTCATTTTCAAGCTAGAGCAGCTTCATCCTTTCCAATAGACTTGGGATGTGAGCATCAGCTGACCACAGCAGTGTCACAGCTGTTTTTATTCAATGTTGGCAGTAGTCCTGCTCTAAGTGGGTGGTTGGTCTGGAGACCCCCAGAATCCCTTTTCCAGCATCTTTATGATCCTGTGAAGTCGGGTGGGAGCTGCAGGAGCTGCAGGCATGACAATTCCCATATCAGAGGGCTGTAGCCCAGAGGCTGGAGAAAACCTCAGTGTAGATGAAACCTTGTGCTGTCCTTGTTCTTCCCTTCCAGTGATGACGGAGATAGTACCAAGTCGCTGTGTGGCCATTGCAAAGAAGGAAATCCTATACACGGGCACTTTTGGCCTAGCGTGCTGGCTTTCAGGCATCATTTTCATTGACCGCAAGAAGAGGGAAGAGTCTATTGCTACCTTGACAGAGCTGGCACACTCCATGCACAAAGAAAATGTGAGTGGGGAAGACCTTTTGGTGGGGAGCAGGAGGCATTTTGAGCCACTGGAAAATGTGAACCTTGATGTGGCTGGAAGGTGATCTTGGTCTCTGGACTGGGCACTGAGCAGAACAAAGTAAGAGCACCTCTGGTGGGTTAACTGTGTTTTGTGCCCAGAAAGTGCTTGAGGTGGAGGAAGGGGATGTCTCTGCATGGCCAGGAGCAGATCTGTCAGTCCCAGGGGAGTATGCCTGTGCAGTGGTTTAGAATAACGACTCGAGATTCCTCCTTCTCAATGTCTTCTCCTTCCTGCAGTTCTGCATCTTGATCTTCCCTGAAGGAACTCGCAATCATGGTGGCTCCATGTTGCCCTTCAAACGTGGGGCCTTCCAGCTGGCTGTGAAAGCCCAGGTGAGAGCCACCTTCCTCCTCCCCCTTGGGATGCAGTTTCCCTACCATGGTCCACCAACAAGCAGGGCTACGAGGCTCCTGGTCCCTGACTTCCCTTTGGATTGAGCACCCATCCAGGAGCCCAGCAGGAGCCTGCAGGTGGCACAGGATGGGGCCGTTTCTGTGGCAGGTGACTCCACTTGGGAAAAAGGTGACAAAAGGTGACTTACAAAAGCCCTGGACCTGCCTGAGAGCGTTCCTGATGAGCAGGCCTCTGTGAATACTAATTTGGCAATCTAGGCACTGTTGGCCTAAATAGAGAGAAGAAAAGATAAAATCCAACAGTGAGGACATTGGGTGATACAGTTAAATGATTGAAATATCCCTTTGAGTGTCTACTATGAAGCTGACTGGGATAATTGTCAGCAAGGTGCATGATTCATCTGAGAACACCATCTTCCTTTCGGGTGAGGAACAGGGAAATTTGTAGATTCACTCACTGTAGACTTTCTTCCCTCCAGGTCCCCATTATTCCCGTAGTGATCTCTTCCTACACCAATTTCTACAGCCAGAAGGAGAAGAGATTCACACCAGGTGAGGGTTATGTGGGGCAGAGAGCCGGCTGGGTGCTTGTGTGAGCTCAGTCCTTGGAGGGAGCCAAGGGATGTGTTGGCAGAGGACCATGTGCGATGTGGGGATTGCAGCCAGACAAAAGCAATGTCCTTCTTCTCAGGTGGGGAGGGAGTGGGAGATTTTAGGAAATGCTTTTGTCTCTGCCATTGGATTTCTCACAGCTTGTCCCATGAGGGAACCTGGAGAAGCAGCAGAGTACTGAGGCAGATCTTGCCCTGGCTCCACTGCTGTCCTTGGAGCTGCAGGTGCACAGAGAATCAGGGAGCAAAAGCAAACACAGCTCTCAGCAGAAGTCATGCAGCCTCCTGTCTCCTCTCGTTTACCCTGTTCTTTTCATGTTTCATCCATTTATGGTGACAAAATTTCTGCTGGTCATCAATAAAATTTCATGGGGAAAAAAGATGAGTCTTGGGCTTCAAAAGGAAAACGTAGAGAAAATCTTTCAAAAGTTTCTACAGAGAAAAATAGCCCACCCTGTTCCTCCCTTTTCTTCCCTGGCACCCACCCCAAAATGGGCTTCTGCCACTTCCTGCCGTCGCCCAGGCTGGCCCTGCTCTTTCCTCAGGGCGGGATTTGCTGCTGCAATTCTCATTCCTGTCATCATTTCTACCTCGAGGTAGTCATTCCCTTGAAGGCAGACACCTGGAAGAGAGAGTTAAATACTGTATTATCGGTTTCTACTCAGCTTTCACTTTCTGGGTCTGTCTGTTCTGTCTCTGTTGGCCACACACTAGAACCTTTCAGTGCTGGAAGCATTCCCCCACGTGGGAGCTGGATAGGAGCATGAACAGGGATTTCAGCTCTCTGCCCTGATCTGCTAGCCTGCTCCTTGCACTCTCTCTCCAAGACATTCCTGCTCAGTTGGTCAACCAGGATAGAGCACTTCCATGGGAGAACAGAGAAAAATGCAGTGGGGAGGGACCTCTGGATTAGATTAACCTTTTGCTTTATGCAAGACCAACTCCAAACATAGACCAATTTCTCTGTGCCTTGTCCAGCCAAGTTTGGAATAACTCCAAGAAAGGAGATTCAACAACCTCCATGAGCATTTCAGGAAAGACTAGTTGCAGTTGTATGTACATTTGTCTTTGTAATAATCTCAAAAAACCCTGGGAGTTTGCGGTTAGCTGGTTTTTTTGTGACCTCTAAGCACTTTTCAGGGTTGGTCATTTCCAAATTGCTGTTGAACAGGTAGGACCTTCACTGCTGGAGAAAGGACCACAGTTAGCTTTTCCTATACCTCTCCACTTTTCCCATCTGGAAATTTTGCCAGGGCTGATTCTGAAGATGTGCTACACATGGCCAAGATTTCTCCATGTTGAGCAGGCTGATCATCAGGCCAGACCAGTTCTCTGTGTCCACAGTGGCTCTGGGCATGCTGATGAACTTCTGGAAGGCCCAGCTCTGTGTCCATTGTGTGCACACTGAAGCTGTCTATCATGCATGGGGCAAGTCTGGTTCTTGCTGGAAGTCTGTTATACCCCAGCAACAACACTTCTAGCACTGCCCTGTCATCACTCAGCTTCTTCTGCAACACCAAGAGAAGCATAGTAGACTCCTGAGATACAAGGTCTAGCTTTGCATTTAATGTGCTTTGTGGGTATACATGCAGGCAGGGAGCATGCCCTCTACTTTTGGGAAGCTCTTCTCTATGCTTCTGTTTTGTCTTCCTTGCATGGCTCTGCCAGCAACACTCCTGGATCGTATTTCCTACAACACATGTAAAGGCATGCAAGAAAGTTAAAAAGTAGTACAGGCACTCCCCAGATCTCTAGGTTATTGTCTGTGCAGACAGCATCTTGTCTCCACTGTCAACAACAAGGGCCACTGGGTGCAATAACAGACGAGCATCATGACAACTTCCCAGTATATTCTTCCTGTTTACACTAGGCCATTGCTAGGGCACTTCCTGAGAGAGGTATGACGTCTTGGCAAACCAAGAAGTTCTGGGCATGGTTTCTCTCATCCCAAAGTGTGTTTCTGGAAGGAAGGACTCTACTGAATTCAGTATACATAGATCAGAGTATGTCCAGTTTGGATGTATTGTATTAGAGACCTCTTGTTCTCTTTGCCCTGATCCAGACAGACTCTGAGGTCTAGGGCTACCTTGTTGTGGGTGACCTCTTTCCACCATGAAAACTTATTCCACATGATTTTTTGCATTGGGCTTTAGTGTATGGTGATCTCTGTGGATGGGAAAAGTCTGGTTTGGGTTTTTGCTGTGCACATCTGGGATATGACTGGGTTGCCACACACTGCTGGTGTGTGAAAGAATGCATTTCCCTTTATTTCTGTCTTGTTCCTTGACTTGCACCAATCCCTCTGCTACATCTTCTCTTGCTCTCCTACACCACTCACATATTTTGTTCTCCCTCTCTGACTCTCCTGTCTCACTCTTCCAGGGAAAAGCACCATCCAGATCCTGCCAGAAGTGGAGACCCTTGGTCTGGGCCCAGAAGATGTTCCCAAGCTCACCGAGCAGGTCCGTGACTCCATGATCACTGCCTACCAGGGGATATCAGGGGTGATGAATGGGGCTTCCCATTAGTGATCCAGCAACCACAAGAAGATCTGGGTGCAGAAACAACCATGGACTGCAACCCTGACATACCAGAGACAGTCAAAATGTCCACAGAGGGAGAAAAGCTTTTAAGTGGAAGTGGTGAAATGGTTGTATTCCTTTCAGAGAACTCTGCTGCCTGAGCTCTGTGGATAGACACGCAGTGGATAGCTGAACAATTCTTTGTAATCATAACCCTGAGAACTTCTCTCCAGCTGTACCCCAGGCAGAACTAGAGCTTTGCTGTGATCATCTCTGTGGGCTTATGATTACGTTTTCCTATTCAAAACCAACAAGGCGGAGGCATTTATCCCTGAGCCCATGGCCATCCTGCCTGGGGAACTGGCTGTCTTGGGGTGAGAGAGCTACCACAATCCCCTGGCAAGCACACTCAGGAGAATGCACTGTCTCCTACCGTGGGAGGACTCGGGAGTTACCTCTGCCACAACAGGGGGGAAGTCAAGGCAGTTTGAGGGGGGGGATTAATGATCAATGCATTCGTTACGTGTGTCTGCAGGGGTTGGTGGTTTCTGGTTTTTTTTTTCCTCAGTCTTCCTTTTAAGCAAAGCGAGATTTTGTGTTCAGTGGTTGGGCAGATCTTGAAAGTGTGAAGGGAATGTGCCCAGAGGACTCAGAGATCAGAGGCAAACAGCAGAAATGTATTGCTTGACACTCTTGCCATGCCCTGATAATCTCATGGTTTTTAACACACCCTATATATTTTTCAATCCAAATACACTCTGGGAGTTGCAGCTCCTGATTTCTGAATACTTCCTAGTTTTGCCTTGTCTTCTCTGTGTCCTCAACACAATTGCTGGGGCGGATAAGAGAGAACAGAACACCAGTAGACATCAAATAATAATAATAATAAAATAATAAAAATAATAAGTTTGAGTTTCAGGCAATGAACTTCATTTTTACCATGGGCTGTATTGTGATTGAAAAGAAAAAGTGGTTTGTGTTTGTATATGGGCCTCAGAAAAACAGAAGGGGAAGAAGAAAGTATGGTGGAAAGGAAAAAATCCTCACAGGTTGAGATAAGGATAATTTAATTAAAGAGAAAAGAAAAAGGAGGACAAAAAATCAAGCAAAGGCCACACAGAAACAAGGAGAGAGAGAAAAAAAATTCTCTACTTCCCATCAATGAGCAGCGTTCGGCCACGTCCTGGGAAGCAGGGCCTCAATACGCGTAGCCGTTGTTCGGGAGGACAGACGTCTTCATAACGAGAGCCCCCGCCTTTCTCCTTCCCGTTTCCCAGCTGAGTGTGACACCACATGGTATGGGATATCCCTTTGGTCGGTTCAGGTCAGCTGCCCTGATGATGTCCCCTCCCAGCTGCTGCTCACCCCCAGCCCACTGGGTTTGGGGGGTTTGGAGGGTCTGGGTGCTGTGCCAGCACGGCTCAGCAATAGACAAAACACTGGTGTGGTGTCAGTGCTGGTCTAGCTGAGTGCAGAGCACAGCACTGTATGGGCTGCTGTGGGGAAAGTGAACTCCATCCCAGCCAGACCCAGTACAATGGATCAGCCTGGTGGCCATGGCCTGGAAGAGAGCTCTCGAAGACTCCCAAGGAGTCCTATGAGCAAGGACCTGAGAAGTGTCTGGGGCTCCTTTGGCATAAGAGACCTGGAGCTGGTCTGTGCTGCCTGGGAAACCCAGCCAGGCGAGTCCTGGGGACCTCACTGGGAGCAGTCACCACCGGTACGACTGCCGTTTATTTGGCTGGCCTGGCATCTTGCCCTCCTCTGCCCAAGGGCACCACTGCCTTACCCCGCTCCCAACGTGTTGGGGGCTCACAAAGCAGCATGGTCCACATGCTCAGTCAGTCACCTGGGGTCTTAGCAGTCCAGCAGGTCTTCTGTGGGCTCCATGGGCCATGATGGGCAGTGTGGGGCACTCTGGACTGAGACACACATGTGCCGACACAACCACATGGCAAAGCCTGCATGCAGGTGCTGTAGCCATGGGCTTTTACCAAGCATCTCCTTCATTAGTCCCCCTCAGAGTACTCCACCCAGAAGCTTTAGGCATGACTCTGCCTTAAGCTGCTGCCTTCTTGCTCCCGTTCCCCTCCTTCCCTCCTGGTTGTGCCAAGGAGAGATGGAAACCTAATACAATTTTTGCATGTTTAGTATTTATTGACTTAATACAGTCTTGGGAGTGATCATTTCAGCCAGATGATTAATTTTTAGCCCTAATATTTGTGGTTTACGTACCAGTCTGCTTATAGTTCACTTTTTTACGCTGCTAAGTTTAGCTATGAGCCATAGTCAAAGAATGTTTTGGGACAGGTGGTTGACATACCAGAATGGATGCCAAATGTAGATGAGTGCATATAACATATTTTATTAATGCTCAGCACAACCAAGCACACATGTTCACTCTGGGGTTTAAGTGAGAGGTGTCTCTAGGCTTCAAGATGCAGCTGCCATTCTCCGGTGTCTTCAGAGACTGAAATCTCACTGCCGACTAGAAACAGCCCCCCAAAATTATCCTCTTGTGCAAAACAAGAAGGAGATAAGCCACACTGGGACGAAGATTACAGGTACTTGCTAAATTCTGAGCAGGTACAAAGGATAAGGAATTTGATTTAGAAGGCTAAATTACTATTTAATAAACTGTAATTAAGAGATTATAAACAAGGACAACATTTGAAACCTGTTTTAGGCAGGCACCTTGGCTTCCAGATTTGCCACCCCTTCAGGATGGGAAGTAGAAAACTTCTGCGTTGGTTATGCCTTTAAATAGTAATAAAACACGCAGCACCTAACCAAGTCTTGAAAACCCCTGAACATTTCAAGGGCAAGAGATGACAAAATGTCACTACACTATCTGAAGAATTGCATTACTGAAAGCTTTTAAAAGTGAATGAAATAAAAATCACAGTATGGTGAATAAAACAGTGGACTCAGTCTTGAGCTCCTGTCTGGAAAACAAGTGCCAGAGGCTCAGTCAACAGCAGTTGGTTGAGCATGATGTATGGCAGTCGTTTCCCAAAAGCAGCTTAGTGCCATCATCAGGATTTTCCAGCACTGGTTGGAAGAGCAAGATTAGAAACTGTCAATGAAGCAGAAAAGGCTATTGAACAGCAGAAAGTCTTTGCTGGACACAATATTTCTCTCCACATTTTTATTTGACTCTATAGCTTAAAATAGTCATTGGTACATGGGCAACTGAGTATCAGGTCAGATAGTCTGGTTCAACCTGTGTATCCTTTTACCTCTGGGACACTGTGGTGCTTACAGTCTTGTCAAAAGGTACCTTCAGCGACCTAGCATGAGAAAGCCCTTTGGACTTATGCTTTTGGGAGCAATTTTATGGCACTTGAGAAGGTTTAACTCTTAGCTGTTGCTTTTTAATACCCTGGGATTTCACTGTAGCTGCATTATACAAACACACTTCAGCTTTCTCCCAGCCTGGTGATGAGAAGACCACAGGAAGTGGCTCAGCAAATTTCACTGACATTAAGATAAAGTTAGTAAAACAAATCAGGAAGCCTCTATTGTTCAGGGAGAAGGAAAGCAGCAGCTGGATTAGGTTCTTAAAGAACGGGGTGGAGTCATCACGATTCAGCCCTTATGTCAAGTGTCTTTCTTAAATGCCAATATTTGTTTCAAATACAGTTAATCAAACTCAACACAGGAGCTGCGTGGAGATGTTTTATGCTCTATTCCTTGCAGAAGAACAAACCAGGTGATCCCAATGTATTGTGATAATCTGTACATGGGTTTGCTAGAAGGAAAAATTCAATCCAGTACATTCTGCTCTGTCTTCTGCAAGTCTCTGTTCTCTCTGCATCATTTCCAGCTGGGAGAGCTTATGCCAAAAATATGTCAGTAGGAGGACACAGCTAGTTCCTCGTCTTTTGTATGAAGACACGGTTTCACTGTCTTTCAGGATGTGGCACATCATAATCACTGACTGTGTGTGTTAAATTACTGTTGTGTCAGGCCATACATTGTCAAAACAACTCCAGATATAACTTAAAATACTGTAAAGCTTTAGGGAAGGCAAGGGGAAACAGAGGCTTAGACTAGCAGAGTAAGAGTTTGAAGCAGGTTGGCTAATTCTGATTGATTTCTTCATGAACACCTTTCCTGTGAAGAAAGACTCCGGATGTCCTAGAATAGATTATCTGACTTGGAATAAGTTGCTTAGAGAAGGACACATTCACAGGGGCCAGAACAGTATGGACAGTCAGGGATTTTCCATTTGGTTGAAGAGCAAGAGTTAGCCCACTAAGGGATGGATCACAAGGACAATAGGCTAACAGCTTGTCTGCTTCCAGTGGTGTCTGAGTGGGGCTGAATAGGTGGACAAAGTATTTCTGGGGGCTGGGTCACTATGATGACCTTAATTCTTTTATTTCTTTAGGTGCAGGAGAGTCTGATCTTGTAGGTCAAATTTAGTATTTTTGACAGAAAAGGGAAAACCCCTGTGTGCCTTTTCTGCCACTCTCAGGCTCATCTTTCCAGGCTGAGAGACAGAGCATGTGAATCTTATGGCAGCCAACAAAGTTCTCAGGATAACTGCTGGCCTTGAACATGTCCCTGGGTAGCTTTTTGATATAAGTATTGTCGCAGATCACCTTCGACAGTGAGATTTTTGTCAGCGCGTGTAACTGCTGCAGAGTGAAAACTCCTGGTTTCTCCCACCAGAATCTGCAATGATATTTTCAGAAGCAGCTTATAGTCTTGAAGGCATTTATTGCTGGTTATTTCCCAAAATGGAAACCTGGCCAAGGTGAATCCCTGCTCAGATCCAGCTTGATTGAGGCAGTAGGCACAACATTTTGGAAAGAGGTGTCTCCAGGTCTGGCTTCTACCACACTCATCTGCCAGTGCAGAGAGCCTACCTCTTTCACACAGCATCACCAGGCTGCTGGGACACAGTGACTGCTCTCCCCTTTAGTACCCTTAGAGCTAATGTCACCTCAGGCAGACACTACTGCAGACCACCCATGGCCTGGAGCTGGTGCTCCTCAACCACATGGGTCTGTATGGATGGACTGTAAGAAAGAGCCCTTTGGCATCTGGGGCTAAAATCAAGGTGTGAGCCCTGCTGGGAGCACTCAATGATGTGTTGGAGATGGGCTGGATCAGTGAACGGCTTGAAATGTAACCATTTTTCCCCATAATAAATGCCATGGGGATGGCTTGCTCTCAGAGCTACCTACCTGTCCCCATCACGCAGGTTTCTGAACTGGGTGCCAATGATACAGGCCAGGAGGGGGCCAGCTCTGCCCTGGGGAACAAAGGGCTCTGCAATTGCCCCAGTCCAGAGGTCAATATTGTCTGCTGTCCCATACAAGTCCATGAACTTATTGGCCATTTTGGAATTGCCTAGCACCTCAGAGAGTTCGTCTATATTTTGAGGCTGGGAGAGCCCACAGAAGCTCCTCCAGGCATTGTAACCTGCAATAGTAGGAACAGAAGCTGGTCAGGACCCACTTCTCCCCATCGTCTGCTTATGCTCAGGAGCTAAACAGACCCCTTGGCCCGTAAACAACGTCTGCTTCTTCCCATGGCATTAAAGGATCTGGAAGACATTCTTATCTAGGTAGAGACAGTCACAGCAAGTGCCATGTTTTCAAAAGTGATTTTTGTGTGCACGCACTGAATTAATAATTTGGGTTTTCTTTATATGTGACTACTATTCAGCCCATCCTGTCAGTTAGAGCTACCTGGTGCTGAGGGTGAATGCACCAGTTCTTGCAGTTTTGGGAGGCAAAATTTCTAGGATCAAAATCCTAGGAATGAGCAGCATTTGGTTGTGCTTACCCCAAAAGCACCAATTCCTCTGCAGCACCGGGGGGCAATCATCCCTGTGGGTGCAAGCCACTTCTGCTCAGAGCTGTGGGTTGTCTGAAGACATGAAACAAGTCTTGATGGGCAAAGAACAGATACTCTGTCTAGCTCACATGAAAACTGAATCTGATCTCTTGGGTCTGTACCCTCTATACGCCATACACTCTCTTTGCAATACACCATTGCTTCTACCCCTCTTTAACAGATAATTCCAACTATCATCTTTGCCTTCTAAGCCCTTTGTCCTTTTCTTATATCCCCCAGATAAAGATCTTAATAATATAGACCTCTTCTTCCCTGAGTCTGACTGTCTATCCATTCTTCCACCTCAAATTAAAGTACTGTTTTTTTCCCATTGTGTGGAAAAAGCTTGGTACATTCATGGAGCTGCTACAAGCAACAAAGGAAAAGGAGTATTCTTCATGGGACCTGCGGACTTGTGTCTCCTTGCCTGGAAGGCCATGGTCTCTTCCCTGTTGCAAGTTCAGGGCTGCTATATCCAGACCCATTGCTGCAGTCTGTTCAAAAAGGTGATTCTGGAACTCCTCAATGAGCAGTTGATTCTGTTTCATTAGTTTTGCATGATCAACAACCATGCACCGTATCAGTGGGTTGATGCCACCTGCATCCATTGTAAATCAAGAAAAGACTCCCCTTTTATCAAGTTCCAGCTTTGATGGTCCATTCTATGCAGAAACAGTGCTGCATTAGATGTCTTTTCTACTCTGAGCAGTGTGGAGTTCACCTAGCTCCACATTTCCATGTCAACATATACTAGTGCATATGTACATATCTGCAAAGGCCAGTTGATGAGGTCTCCCTTTAGCAACTATATTCCTTACCCCTCCCTGTCCCTCAGCCTTCCTTTCTGCAGCCTTAAATCCACTTGTTGCCCACCAGGACCTCCAGGTCCCCTTCTGCAGAGCTGCTCCTTAGCCAGTCAGTCCCTAGCATGTACTGATGCATGGGGTTCTGTCCAAAGTCTTGTTTTACAACTGATTTTTGTTTATAATTAGCTATCAAATGACAAATATTTATTGGAACATTAAACACAAAATCAATTTGTGTCTGTCTCTTTTTCATAGCCATTAAGAAGACAGAATTACTAAAACACAGTAAAAATGGCTGCATGTGTATATTTTGGTATATTTTCCATAATTAGTGAGATAATTCATTTTGGAAGAGACATTCATCTTCCTTGGAAAGATTCATGCCTGCAGACATCAGTTGTATAAGAGCTGGATCCCATAACTCCCTTTAGAGTCATAAAGAGAGAGGGCCACCGGTAGAAAGCAATTATCCTGTCTTAGCTCGGTTGGATTGGATGTGTCACCCTCTGGCAATGCCTACCAAATACAAGGGGATATAAAACAACTTGATTAGACTGCCCTGAATTTTGGTTAACTGATACCTGGCACCGTGAATCTCATGCCCCGAGAACAGCATGAGCAACTGCAGTATTTGAGAGAATGCACAATGCTCACACTGTTGGGTCTCACTGAGCCGAGAGACAGGTGGCCACCCAAGAAGTAGGTTTGATCTGTTACAAATTCTGGTTATTTGCTGGCGCATTCAAAATATGAATGCAGTTATCATACAATGAACCAAGGAAAATAACTCTGAAAAGCTGTGTGCAAGAAGGTACAGAATTGTATGTTCTGATGGAAAATCCTGCTCCAAAGCGGCTCCTTCTGGTGGAGCTGGTGCTTGATAACATTCAATGGTTGGAGTATTACAGCCTGTAATTTTTGGTAGGGCTCCTTCCCCTGGGTACAATGCAGGGGTAATGTTGTTGGGCTGTGTTTGGAGACAGTTCTGCAGGACTGTCCTGGTGTCCCTCTGATTTGTCTGCTGCCCCTTGGGTAGACATGTCATGAGCACCTTTAGGCTGAATGGCACTATAATTTGTGTGAAAACAATTAAATAAATGGAGCTAAAGTAGGTTTTGGAGTCTAGGCTCCTCTGTCTTACCAGCCTACTGCCACCTGAGCGCCTAGTTCAGGACCAGATCAGGACTGCTGGCTGCCCCATGTTCTTACCTTCCATTATAGTTCTCCATGAAGCACAAAATATCAAATGAAGAGGGATGTGGGAAAATGAACCCATAGGCTGAAAACTATCATCTAAACAGGATACAAAAGGCTGTACTGAGGTATGACCAAATTGAAAAGCCAGGGAGAAAACATTTGACACCGTAGGATCCACAGTCTCATTGTAGCCACTGTACAAGGGTATCCACTTGTTACTCTCCTCTGCAAGCAGAAACGGAAGATGATCTCTGTATGTTATTATCTGAAAAACAAAACAAAACAAAACCAACAAAAGCAGAGCAAGTGGTCAGCAGCTGTATCAGAAATGGCATCAAAGACAACATGGAATCTCACTGAACATAGAATCTTAGTCCAGTAGCAGAGACAATGTAAGATCTTCAGAAAAAAGAGCTGCAGCAATAGCATGAATCTGGCAGGCGGTGTCGAGGTAAAATAATTGATATAAAAAGGCAGAAAGAAAGTTATTTGCATTTGAGAAAGAGGAGGAGGATTTTCCGTGAACTCCATCCTGATGTTACTGTACAAAGTGACAAGGAGAATAGCTGAGTTGAATATCTTCAGATCCGCTGAAGAAAGTACATGTGGGTTGCACAAAACCTCTGGATATGCACGCTGTCTCAGGTGGACTGTGCTTCTTCAGAATTTTTTGACTCCCACAAACAGCTCCATGAGTTCTGCAAAGCATTATTTTCCTCCTTTCGCAGGAAGAAAAACAATTTCTAAGCATGCCAGTGATAAACAACTAGCAGTGGTCAGTACCTGGGTCATGGCAACTACTATCTTTCGACACTCTTGGTAAAGCTTTTCTCCATCCCAGAGAGGATTTAACTTCCCCAGCTTTGTAACCAGGTGATTGTGCTCTCAGAGAAAGACAGTGTGTACAGCAGAAAGTCCCAGGTTTTCAGTTACACGTTTGTCACCTACAAATGAAAATATTTTAGGAATTTTGTAAACTGCTTTTTATTTTGACAGCAGATTTTGATGTTAGGACAGACAAGTTGCAACTGATAGTGTTACTGGCAGTAACGCTTGTGGTTACGCTTCCTAGTAGTCATCAGTTACACCAGATACTTGTTTCCAGCACAGACGATCATTCTCTCCCTCCAAATCGTTTAGCCAAAACCATTGGAGAAGGGACTTTGGGCAATTTAAACTAAATTGCACTTGTTTGTGAAGCACCTGTAAATGTCTCATTTTGTGAAAACTTAATGTCTGTCTTCCTCCTGTACCTCAAGGCTTTTAACAATCTTCCTTTGCATCAGCAATGTGAAAGTCTGGGTTTGAAAATTTCTCTCAGTCCACTCCAGTTACAAACACTTTTGAGATGTCTGTGAGTGTGCTTTCAGCAGAGATGATGGAGAGAAAACTGATGCAGAGAAGTCCCTCTGACAGCTGATGGAAGAAGCACTGAGTCTCTCCTCATTTAGCAAGGGGCTCGTCTTGTGTGCAAGGAAAGATGCAATAATGTGTAATGGGGACAGACTTTATAGTCTTATCATTACCTTTGGAAGCCTCACATTTCTAGTAATTTTTTTAATATTGTGCTTATTCTGGACTACTTCCCATTTTAAAAAGTTACATTTTTGAGTCATTGGTTTGTTTAAAAGTCAGACTGAAATTTCTAGGCTTGTCTTCAGATGTAGGTTGGGATATTCTTAAATATTAAAAATTTAGAACGTGGTGCCAGGGAAAGTTATTAACAGAATTAAGAGCTTTTAATTTTTAGTATTGATTGAATTGAAAGCTGAATGGTGAATTCTAGGAAGAAGGGAAAAAAATCACCAAGAAGTTTTAAACTCTGGTAGTTATTCTATTCAAAAACTCTCCTGCCTTGGAAAAGATTTTTGAAAGGGGGGTGATTTGCTGTAACTATTTCTGGAAATGAAAACAAAATCACTTTCATGTTCGATTAAACAATTATTCTTCAATTCTTACTCTTTTTTATTTTTGTGAGTGGTCGCTGTCTTTCACTTTATACACTCACACCTTGCAGCACCTCATACAAGTATGAAGAGACATCAGACACTTGACCATAATAATCCTTTTTGGCTTTATGGACCACTGAAATCTCATCACTGTTCCCAGTGGAAAACTACTCCACAGATGCACCTTACCTGCTTTAAAACAGGGGATATTTGTGCTCTTGTTCATGAGCACGCAAACACTTTTTGTTTTGTTCTCAAAGGGCAATAGTTCCAATCCCATGTCAGTAAAATTCTGGTTCACAGCCAACAAACCCAGCTGGTTTGTCTGATTTCTAAGACTCTTTGCCACAGAGTCTTCACTGCCACACACCATGCTGGCATCAATGAATGAGCTGACTGCGTTAAGTAAATACTCGCAAGTAAATGTCCTGGGATTGCACACGGAAGCTGATTGGATGAATGGCATACAGGAATTTGGTCTCAGCACCTGTGGGTCATCGGAGGGGAACTGAAGCAAACAAACATAAGCAATGCCTCAGAGAAAGTTGTATAGTTTTATTTGTTTATCATTAAGGCAGTGTGGGATGGAACAAAAGTCATGGTACCTTAATTGGGAAGCAAGGGGACTCGAAGTTGCAGTTGATCTCGCAGTGAAGCTCCGGGTTCACTCCTGCACCACTGGAAGGGGCTAAGTCTGTATCATGGTTGACCCACTGGCCCCAGTGCATGAAGAAAAGAGAGAGCTGTTGATCTTGAGTGATGTTCTCATTGCTTGTTCGATCAATTTCGTTGGACACTTTTTGAACCTGCAGAAAATATAAATCAAGATGTGTGTGACTATCCGTACTAAGGTGAATTTACCTCTCAGTGTTACATCTACTGTGAGACCATGGATAAGATGGTCTCAGAAAAGCTCATAAGAGTTAATTATGGCTTTAAACAGACCCATGCCGTGCCCCAGTTGGACTAAAACTGATGTGATTATAGCCTCCAGCCCCTTGGCAGCACCATCTTAACTCCACAGTCACTCAGCCAAGCCTTGCTTCATGGCAGGCCTTTTCCAGCTCGAACTGAGGTATGTGCACATACCTAGAAAGTCAAGAAGTTGGCTGAGGAACAGTCAAGTCTTCTTGTTTGTAAAAGAATCCTTGTGTACCTGAGCTCACTGTTGTGCTGCCTGCACCAAATCTCAGGATGCACACTTCTGAAAATATTTTGATGTTGCCCGTATGACAGCTGGATTTGCATCATTAATTTGGTCCTTAAAGCTTTTTGTGGATCAGCTGTCATCTCTGAGCAAGGAAAGCTGGGATGGCATGGAAAAACTTTCCAGGAGATTTGGGGAGCATCATCACCATCAACATTTTACACTTGACTGGGAACAAAATCATGAGCATGCAGATGGGCTTCTGTCCTCAGAAGTTGGAGTCTCCGGACACTCAGTACGTTTTGTCCCAGATTTATCCCACTTATTCTTAGCAACTCCACTGCTACCCCGCTCACCCTAGGCTGTTTCTATCATCAAAGATATGAGCTGAGATAGGCAGTGCCAAACGGTGATTAAACACCAGGTGGTCTGGGTCTGCCTCTGAGCATGCTTTATCTTTCCACTGCTTACAGAGTCTACTCTTCCAGGACCATAAAGTCAGGCAGAACCAGCTGGGCCTCTGTGGGGAAGAGTTTTATAACCAGTTATTTGGATCATGGCAGAGCTGCTCTTTGATGCACCCGCTGTGATAGTTTTTCTACTGTTGGTAAGATATTTTGGTGTAAACCACATTACCTGTAACATTGAACCTCCCCTTCCCAGACAGCTGCAGCTTTCTTTTGAGGAGTTTCAAAGTAGTATCCAAGTAGTCAGCAGCATGAACTGCAGATCTGGTTCTTCCTGCTGGCTCCTTTAAGTGCTTCAGGAAATCCACTGGGCTGGCAACTTTTTCCTCTAGTTTTTGCTTTAAGCTAAACAGAAAAGAGTCCCATGAATTGCCTTCTCCGAAAACAGACCTCCTCTGTCCTGCGGAGCTGTTGCACTTGGATGTGACAGTGCTGCCGGGTCCCCAGGCAGGCTCTGCTCATCTAGGACAAGCTGACTGCTCATCAGCTTTGCACATCTCTATCTCTTAGCCAAATTTTGGCAAATGAGTCATTGTGATCCCTTTCAAGTTTGCTTTACATCCTTGTTACAATGAGTAGTGTTAAACTATGTGAAAAGCTAGAAAAATCTGTGGAAAACTGAGTTAGTCAGTGACTGGATAAAGTTTCACATTTAGGATGTCACAATACATATTCTGTGAACAGTCTTGGATATGTTGCTTCTGTTCCTGGCCCCATGGATCTTTTGTAGAGAGACACTCCTCCCCAAAACAGCCTGCTGCCTGGAACCAGCTTTTTGGAACAATACACATAGTCAAAAAACAATTCCTATTTTTTTGACTCCCACTGAAACTTTTGTGTCACTAAAACTTTTTGTGACAGGGCGCTCCTCTGCACCACTCTGATGCCATGGTCCTTCTGGAGAGGGGCAGAACTTCAGCAGCCAGGAGAGGACTCGACGTGTGTTTGGCATGCTCATACCACTACAACTGCTGAGAGGAGCCCGTAAGGGCAGCGTGGGTGAGGAAGCAATAGCGGCAGCGTGATGAAGGCTGGCCCTGGGCCTGAAACAGGACACTAGATCCAGCCAAACTGAGCAAAAGGATCTCTTGAACTATCACAGGGAGAGCCCTTGGACAAAGGTGTCTCCTTTATAAACATACATTGGAGAGCAGAAGAAATGTGTTTTCTCTTATTGCCTTATAATGTTGGAGCCCATGTGCAAAAAAGGACTCACCATTTTCGGGTATGTAAATATGCTGCTCCACCAACTGCCTGGCTTCACTAATGCTGCTCAGAAGAGATGAGTCTGATAGCACTTCTGAGTCCTCTACTCAAAAAAGAAGAAAAAGCTGAAATTGAGCATACTTTGTAGTGTACACCAGGAGCTACACATCCCACCCCCATTGCTGGGTGCTGGGGTACATTGACTCACTTTACTTGCAACCCCCACTATGTTTTTAGTGCTACCTTGACAGCTTTATCTGTGTTTCTCTTGCTCATCTGCTTCACCCCATTGCTGAGGTCCTGAAAGTTACAGGACAATAAGTGACCATAAAGTGATAGTTTGTTATCCATGTCCGGCTTGACTCTGTTGGCTTTGGGAATTTGCTGGGGGGGTAATTTTCACCCTTCTTTTTGAAGTTATTCTTCCCTTTAAGAAGGGAATTCACTTAGAACATGCATAGAAGAAGGCAAATATATGGTGTGTGATGAGTTTTCCTGTCATAAAATGATGCTCATATCCTTGGAAGACGCAACATAGAGAAGCATCTTAGGCAGTGACTTCGTTGTTGGTGGGTAAGTCTACAGGATATTTTGAATTTATATTGGAACTATAACTAACTAGGAAATCCGACTGAGTTTTGACTCAAATCCCCCACACAATATCACACCTTTTCAAGCACAGTAGCAGCAGGAGGACAAACAGAAACTTACTATTTAATGAGGATTCCAATGGCCCAACTAAGCAGAGGGTGATGATGAATCCTAGGACAGTAATTCTCAGTTTTATGCCTAGAGAGAAACATAACATAAAAATTCTCAGTTCATGTAATTGAATGTGCAGGGCTTCCCTGAAGCATCAGAAGAGATTGAGAGGCCCTGTTTGGTTTGAATTTTTCTTTCAGGACCCAGGAATAAAACACCTCTGATCAGGTTTGTAGGTGGGACTCTTGACTTGTGAAGGCTGCAGCTGTAGGTCTTGGCAAGACACAAAGCCATACCTGTGATATAGGACATTTACTAAATTGGGTTGACTAATTGCCGAGGAGGAGACAGGCAAATACAGTTCAGCCTGCAGTGACAGGGATTGTTAGGAAGGTGTGTTGGAAGAGAGCAGTGTCCCAGTGTACTGACTTTGGGAGGGTCCACTGCAGGTGGCTGGTGTGGAGAAGACTCCGTATCTCCATGGTCAGCCTGCCCTCTCTGCCCCTTCTCAGTCTTGTTACTGATGTGCTGAGCAAATCTAGCACAGGTCCTCCAGCCTTTATATATATGGTAGAGTGACTTCCCTGGAAGGAGATACTTAACCAAAGGTTGCAATTAAATACATATATACTTAAGTATGTATAAAGTCATTTAGTCAATACTTTAACTCTTTAGAACAGGAAATAAAGACAAAATTTGGAAGAACTAATGAATTTCTCACATGGGCCAGGTTGTCTTATATTTACAGTCTCTGGAAATTCTTCAGCCATCTTCACAGGGATTTAAGGCTGCTTATTCCTTGCAATATTTTCCTGCAGGATATTACTACATGAGGGAGGAAAGCTCTTTTTTCCCACTTCTCAAAATAAATTTATTTCAGGTATGCTGGGAGATAGAAGTAAGAAGAAACACCAGCTCCTAATGCTCTACTCTGCTCATCTCCTTGGGCTCAGCCAAGGAATGCATCAATATGCACACCAGAAACATCAAAATGGTTAAATACAGATTTAAAATTAAAAAGCACTCATCTTACCTGCCATCTCTGCAGAGCTAGTGAGACTGGGAAACTAGCCAGTCTTTTATAGCATCTGCAGCAGGGCTGACCTAGAAGGCCAAAAAGGGAGAACTTGGGACCAGGCTGAGCCAAGAGGAAATATCTGCTGGTTTACTTTCCTGGATTAAGAAGAAACACTTGTCCATCCCTTTCTGGTAAATGTTGACCTCCTTTTTGACAAACCAGTAAAAAAGGAAAAAGAATAAAGGTACACATTTCTTTTCTGCTGGGTGAAAGGAATCATCTTAATTTTATGAAGGTAAAAGACGACAGTGGAATTCTGCTTTTTTCCCTTTTGGTTGACATGCCTGCCGGTTTGGAAAGCCAGAAATGTGTCTGGCCAACATGTGTTTGCAGAATATACCGAAGTCCAAATAAGCATGTCTGTCTGGCAGACTTGTGGGCTTGCATGCAATTTCTGTGTGCGTGCCCTGTAGGTTCAGAATATGGAATGTGAATCCAATGTCCTGCTGACCATAAGTGTGCAGAAGAAAGCTGCGTGCATTTGTCAGAGCACAATACAAAACTGTAAGCGGTAACCTGTCATCAAAATTCATAGATGTGGCTGGAGTGAAGACATGATGTTTACTAAGAACAAAAATTGAACATTGCAACCTTACTTTAAAGTTACATGGTTGGATAAGTGCCATTTGAGGTATTTGCTCAAATTTGTGTCCAGGAAAACCAAACTTGTCTCCTATTTCAAATTGCTTGATAAGATTATTTGTATTATTAAAAAGCAGTCAGATCATCAGTGATTTGGAAATGAAAATAAAATTGCTGCTGATCATTGTGGACGTAAAGAACTGGACAAAGTACAAGGCAGTTGCACAGAACAAGATGGAGCAGTAGGAAAAAGGGCTGCACTTCAGTGGACAAACAAGAAGGTAGTAGAAAGAATGTACTTTGAACATCAGTCAGGATTATTTCAAAAGACAATGCTGATGACCCTATTGGGAAAAAAAAGCCCTACATATGGCCCTCGTGCCTTGTATAACTGTGTTCACAAAAGAAGAGTACTCTACTTTAAACTCAGTTTAAGTAGCCGAATTTTTAGGCTCAGACAAGCCCTTAGAGAAGCCCATCAACCTACCAAAAAGAAAATTAAGTACTGACATAGAGTATGCATGTACCTTAACACCTCTTACTAGTGATGAAGTACTTAAAACAAATCTTAGTACCAAAACGAAGAGCACATGTCTGTCCTCCAGCAGTAAACCAAATGCCTACATATGGTCTTGTCTTCTTCAGTGCAGAAGCAGGCACCTCCAGCCTGGCCAGGCCATTGGGGAACTTGAAATCGCTACTTCTGCCACACTATGGACTGACTCTTCATTCTACTGGGAAAGATGGAACAAGTGCAAATTGATATAAACTAAACCCAGAAGGCTGTCAGAAATAAGACAAAAATTTTGAAAGACAAGAATGAACCATCCTCAGAAGATTGCTATAATGTATTCATCTTTGATCTCTACATAATTTCAGTTTGAGATCAGATAACTGAGATGGGTGAGTGTGAGCATGCTGCTGTGGAGTAATAAACTCTTCTCATTAGAAGCTTAAGGGGCCCAGAATTTCATATGATAAAAAGACTAAAGACATCAAATGAAACTGTCAAACACAGGGTCAAAAAAATAAACAAAAGGGGAGAGATTTTCACACAGCATGTAAGTGTGAAACCCTTGAGCATAGGATGAGTCCAGAGACTGATTAGAGAAATTAATAGAAGAAATAACCTTCCAAAATGTATCAAACACAAAGACACCAATATGGTTCAGGTATCACTGAACTACCAACTGCAGACAGAAGGTGGAGGAGAAATCACATGGGCGCTTGCTCAGTTGAATTTTCCTCTCCTATGACCATATCTAACTCACTCTCTGTTCTACACATGAAACCACCAGATATGAGCGGATGCTGGAGTGGCTCTCCAGTGTTCGAGAGAGATCTGGGGATAATTCACGTGTGAAAAACAGGTTATTTAGGTAGTTTTGCATCCAGTCTGAATTGTTTTCTTCTAGACTAGGCTTTCATAGTTTGCTTACAAGAATATAATTGGAAGCAGAGCCAAAGGACTCGCTGGAACTTATCTGTGGTGCCTTTTTCTTCTTTCTCCCAAGTACCTGCTGCCCTGATTGGTTTGGCATGGTTTGTTGACAAGCCAGTGTTGACACTTGCTCATCACCTTGGCAGTTAAATAATCAAACACTTTGTCAGCACTGGCAGAAGTTCATCCAAGAATTGAATGAATTTCCCAGTTCCTCCTTCTGAAGAGAGGTACCAGATTTGTCCTGTTCGGTGTCCTTCATTTTTGTCCAGCCCTTCTCTTAGAAAAATGTCACAGGCTTGAAGACTCTATCAAGGAGTTTGGGAGAGTTTCCTCAGTTCTTTAAACATCAGGTGCAACGTTTCTGAAAATATCTAATTCATGTAAATTCGAAGCTGATTGATATTTTGCTTTTTGCTGGTATTATGAAAACCACCTGATTTGCATTGACTTTCAAAGTGAAGACTGTTGCCAAGAGGGTAGTAAGTATTTTGGTCCTTAGAAGTCATAGGCTGATAGCAGTCCACTGCATTGTGTGTGCACCTGCTTTTTTGGTTGTCTTTTGATGCATTTATTGAATGATGCTTGAGGGCAGCCAGGCTTTGTGGCAGGTGGTGGCAGCAGGGTGCCCTACGTGGGGGACACAACCTCTCTCTGCCATTGGAAATTAAACAAATGGGATGGCTGCTGAGCCTCCACATATGGAGGTGGGAGCTGGGATCAACGGATGTCGCAGCAGGTTGTGCTAGAGGGAAGAGAGTGGCAACAGTGGAAAACCCACAGGTTGTCCCCAGAAGCTGCAGGTAAAGATGTACTGGGTCTGACCAGGATAGAGTTCACTTTCCCCACAGCAGCCCATGTGGTGCTGTGCTCTGCACTTGTAGCTAGACCAGCACTGACACCACACCAGTGTTTTGTCTATTGCTGAGCCGTGCTGGCACAGCACCCAGACCCTCCAAACCCCCCAAACCCAGTGGGCTGGGGGTGGGCAGCAGCTGGGAGGGGACATCACCAGGGCAGCTGACCTGAACCGACCAAAGGGATATCCCATACCATGTGGTGTCACACTCAGCTGGGAAAGGGGAAGGNTTTTTTTTTTTTTTTTTTTTCCCATCATACTTTCCTCTTCACCTCCTTTTTTTGAGGAGGAGGAGTGAGAGAGCGGTTGTGGTGGAGTTTAGTTGCCCAGCAGGGTAAAACCACCACAAAAGAGCAAAACTGTAGCCAATGTGCACCGGTGAGCTGTGTGCTAAATGCTGTACCACAATCATCGGCACTTCAAGGCCACCACAGCCCCTGATACGCTGTCCTGTGCTGGCTGCACAGATTTCAAACGCATTTCATTATTACAGAATACTTCAAGACACTGCAATGATTTGGTGCCAGAACTGCAAAAGATTCAAATTGCATAGTACATCACTAATCTTAAAAAGTGAAATCTTAATTCTGAACGGCAAAAGAAAAATACACCATGTACCAGGAATTAATGCTGTTCTGTTTTATCAGAAATGAGTTACTGTTCAGAATAAACCCTTCCCTACTTCAGCACTATTTATGATCGTTCTGGAGAACATTATACAAGCTGTTGTGGAGACACTGACATTCAGGAGAAACTTGTTACTGATGATCAACCATGTAAAGCCCAAATGATTAAGTACCCAAACCTTCCTACTGTTTAAATATTTTTCACAGACCTTATTAAGCCAAAATAAATAAAAAAATACAAGGAAGAAAACTGCAAACATATCATGTTAAATCAAAAATATATATATATTGCTGAAGGTTAGGTTTTCAGAAATTGAAAACACAACGCATTTTTTCCACCCCTAAAATGAAATTCAAAATCAAAAGCGGAAGCCTACCTCTAGTACCAGAGACACTCTGGTTACCCCAAGTGACACTCTGCCTTGTCCACCCAGCATTCTGCATACAAACTGTACTTAAGCATAAGTCTGGGTATCTCAGGGGTGGTTTTGCTAAATTGCTTTTGTATTTTTGACATGTATCATTGCAGTTGCTTTAGTGCCTCAGCGACAGTCTGGGACCCCCCAGTTGCCCTTGGAACAGCGAAAGTGCAAGGACAGGGACACTGTCTGCCTTTAGGTGTGTGCAGTCATTTGCAGGTAGCGCGATGCCCTCTCCCAAGGTTGGAGTCACCTGCCATTTGCACTGCAGTGTTACATTAGATGTGTCCTGCCAACTACTCCAGCCCAAGTCTAAGTGCAGTACCCAGGGCTTTCAGCTGCCTAGAGGCAAGTTTTCCCATGTCACCTGCAGTTAGGAGTTAAGGTGCTTTGGTGCAATCTTTTGAGCTTCAAGATAAAACAGGGTGGCCGGCCCACCAAGGCTGATGTCCATTCAGCAGAGCATACAAGACATCTGGGCAGGCAGGGCATTAGTTATCCATTAGCTAGCCTGTTTCAATTGCAATAGTTCCTCTGTTCTCTGAGTGAACAGAAGTTTCAGATTTCTTCTCTTTCAGACTGTTAGTATGACTCATATTATGTCTTAGTCTTACCAGTCAGATTGCAGTTCTTCAGCTGTTAATCTGTGTTGGTCTAACAGTATGTAGCTATGTGGCCACTGACGTTGTTTGCTACATATGTCATTAAGCATTAGATGTAACAAGAAGATCTTGAAATGTAAGCAACACGCACAAAAAAGAAAAAGCTCATTATTACATTCCTTATTTCCCATCTTAACGGCAAAAAGCAACATCCTCCCTTTCCCTGTTCAACACACCTCTGATTTTCCTGCAAGCTCATTGAGCACCCATTTTTATGGCACAGACACATTTATATCAGCAAAACCCAGACGTGAGCCACCATCTCTCAAGATTAACAGGCATTAAAGACTTAACTCAGGTACAGCTTCAAACCTACAAAGCTCCTTCTTCACCTGCCAAAGACATATTCTTCCTGAATTTCAGACTGTGGTTTTATTTACTTATTACTTAGAGCAAACAGCTTGTACAAGCCAAGCCTGGCCTTCTCCGGGGCACTGTGGTATGGAGCAGCCTCCCCTGGTTCACAAAACTCTGTCCAGCATAACTTCCATTCCAGCAGATGCAGGGCAGAGCTTGTAAAGGGATGGAGTGAGCAGGATAAAACAGAAGAAGTAAGAAGTGATAGGTTACCAGCACAGAAATTTTAAGGCAAGCAGAGGAAGAAAAGTTCCCAGAGGTTCAGAGGTGACATTTAATCAAAAAAGGTTTGTCCAGCTTTATAAATATAAAGGTTGCAGTGCTAAAAAGTAACTTTAAATCCCTATGGAGAAGGTCATCCTGCTTTATGTTCAAGGCCAAATGCCGCACTGAAATATGGACTCTGGACAATGGCGGGGGCGGGGCAGGGCAGTGGTAAGAATATTCTGCACAGGTTATAGTCCAGCTCTCTGCAAAAGCTTTTATGGACACAAGAGTGTGGCCAGGATTCACAGAATCACAGAATCACAAGGTTGGAAAGGACCTTCAAGATCATCTAGTCCAACCGTCATCCTATCACCAATACTACCCACTAAGCTACTAAACCATATCTTGTAGCACCTTGTCCAGGCGCTTCTTAAAAACCGCAAGGGTCGGTGACTCCACCACTTCCCTGGTCAGGCTGTTCCAGTGCCTGACCACTTTCTGAGAGAAAAAGTTTTTCCTGATATCTAATCTAAATTTCCCCAGGCGCAACTTACGGCCATTTCCTCGAGTCCTATCATTAGTTATGTGGAAGAAGAGGCCGACCCCCTCCTCATCACAACCTCCCTTCAGGAAGTTGTAGAGTGCAATGAGGTCTCCCCTGAGCCTCCTCTTCTCCAGACTAAACAATCCCAGCTCCCTCAGCCGCTCCTCATAAGGCTTGTGTTCCATACCCCTCACCAGTTTCGTTGCCCTTCTCTGGACACGTTCCAGGGCGTCGATGTCTTTCTTGTAGTGAGGGGCCCAAAACTGAACACAGTACTCGAGGTGCGGCCTCACTAAAGCTGAGTACAGGGGGATGATCACCTCCCTGCTCCTGCTGGCCACGCTGTTTCTGATACAGGCCAGGATGCCATTGGCCTTCTTGGCCACCTGAGCACACTGCCAGCTCATGTTCAGCCTAGCATCGATCAACACTCCCAGGTCCCTCTCCTCATTGCTGTCTTCTAGCCACTCTGCCCCAAGCCTGTAGCGTTGCATGGGGTTATTGTGGCCAAAGTGCAGGACCCGGCTCTTGGCCTTGTTAAACCTCATGCCGTTCGCCTCAGCCCAGCAGTCCAGCCTATCCAGATCCCTCTGAAGGGCCATCCGACCCTCAGGCAGATCGACGCTACCTCCCAACTTGGTGTCGTCTGCAAACTTACTGAGGGTACACTCAATCCCCTCATCTAGGTCATCAATAAAGATACTAAACAAGATAGGCCCCAGTACCGGGGATTTGGACAGGCTTGCTTCTGGATGCACTCTGGGGAACAAGTAAGAGGCCAAACCCAGAGCTACAGGTTGAACAGGTCTAAATCAGGTGAATTAAAACCTAAGAGGTTGTGGGCTAAGGTGGGCACTGGAGCTCTCCTACTCATAATGCTTCCCTTCTGTCCACGGTTGGACCAACCTACCCCCATCAGCCAGCAGCTCTGGAACTCTCACTCTCCACTCAGGGATGGCAAACAGAGAGATTTGCTCAGAAAATCCCCTCAGCAGGAAATACGCCCCGGCAGGAGCTGGTACCCATCTTGCAGTAGCTGCATTCGTGCTTGAAGGCCCCATGGCCCCCTGGGGCCTGACCACTTCCGACTCTTCTCTCAGTGGGCGCTGGCAGTGTGGTTGTGACAGCAGTGCTGGAGACAGCAACACCAAAGGGTGCTCAGGAGGTGGCACCACAGGTCTTTACAACATCCCTCAAATGTTCAGGGGCTTCCCCAGCTGTGTGAGGCTTAGGGGTGAGATCCTTACCCCTCTTTGAAGTCCTCCATTTCTCCAGTTTACATTATCTTCCTGCTCTGGAACCAGTTCCTCTCTTATCTGGGCATCTGGAACACAGCCAAAGCAGGAGCAGTTTGTCAAGCCCCCAGAAAGCCACTGGGAGAATACATGGCTTCGAAAGCTCCAGAGATTTCTTTAAACAAAGAGGGAGTGGAAGAAGCTTTAGATGCTCACTGTAGTTTTCAATTGTGCCATACCAGCTGGGAGACATGGGAGTCACTTGCTGCAGTGTACTCTTTTCCCTGGACTACAGCTTAATTTCTAGAGAGGTTTACCACATGAGTAAATGAGAAAGTTTAGCGCAAATTTTGGGGTTTAATTTCAATGCTTAACCATGTGAAGGAACGCCGATACAATCAGAGCTTGTAGGAGTTCATTAGTATTCACAGTGCAGAAGCAGTAGGACTGCTTTTGAACACAATATGCCATTGTGTTACTACCCATGAGATACTTAAGCGCAGTTTTATGGTCAGGACAAGGTGTGTTCAACATTACAGCAGGAAATGGGATGCAGAAGTGAATCGTGACCACAGTCTGTTGAGTCCAGCAAAGCCAGTGCTAGAGAAAAGCCATCACTATTTTCTGAACCTTGGGAGACAAAAGAGTGAAAACTTGCAAGTAGAAGGATAGTTTGAATATTTCTCTGAAGAAGAAAAGTCTGTCTCTTGAGTACTGCTTTTGTTGTGGTTTTCTGTGTTGCATAATATTGAAAAGTGCCTTTGTTACCTGAGAAAAGCTGTGATCTGACCTCTTCTACTTAGATTTTTCTATAAACACATCCTGTTCTTCTTATTAGGCAATATTGTTTTGTCTGTAAATATTCTAAGAACTGTAGATGAAAATAGGTGTTCAATGACAATGGCAGAAGATGAGACAAGAAAAAAAGTCAACAACAAAAAAAATTCTCCGAGTAATATTGTGGGAATTCTGACCAGAGTAACGAAAGCCTGAGTCCAGCCAGGCTGAAAGAACCGGTCAAGGATGTGGTTGTCTACAGACCCATCTGGTGTCCAAACCAAACCTGTTGCTGTCTTTACCCCCTTCAGACATTTCCTTCAAGCTCTGGTCTATTCCAAGCTCCTCTGTTTGGATGCCAGTGGTCTCCAGGCCTCTCTGCTCCTCCTCTGGTGCTCTCAAGGTCCCTCCATTGGGGTCAGGAGCCCACCTGTCCTTTCCATATACACTGTGGGCCCCTCCAGGCCCCTCCATTTGGGCTCCAGCATTGTACAGATCTATGTGCTCTGTTTTTGTCCCTCCAGGTTCCTACATTTGCCATCTGAAGGATATTTGAAACCTTATCCTGAAATGAAGCCTCACTTCAACAGAGCTCTTTCTTTAGATACCAAATGCACAGTATTTCATGCTCAAAAGGTGTAACAAGAAAGACCTCATTGCAGATCACAGACCTCATCTTTACGTACTGTGCCCATCAGGACATTAGTGGCTTTCCAGCTCTGAAGGTTCTTCTCTCTTGAGCCATGCCTTAAACAGAACCCAACAGTCACATAAGGAGATCCAGAGGATACATCTCCTAGCTCTGAATGTGAACATGGAGCCTAGAAGAGGGAAAAGGAGACCCAAGTAACTGAAAGGGATGAATTTAAGCTTAACTTTTCTCTCAAGTCTCTCCATTGTCCAAAGATACTCTTTCCTCCCAGTCACACCTCTGTTTAGCTCTATCACATTTGTTAGCCTTATTCTATTCACTATCTCATGTGTCCAGAGATAGAGCTGGTTTAAGGAGCTGGTTTCCAACACATAGATGCATTTGAGCAGGCAGGCATCCATGCCTGGGCATTCATCCATGCCTGTGTGACTGTGCCAAGCCTCGAGTATGTCAGGAACATGCTCCTCCCTGGCCAGTGGAGGAAGGAAACCAAACCACATGGAGAGGCAGAGGCCAGGGAGGGTGGCAATGCAGACAGACCCTCCTTCGGGCTGGGAGCTCAGCACAGACGGGCAGTTCCTACACAGTGAGGTTTCCATCCAGCTGCTCCCTGCTGATAAATCCCAATAGGAGAGGAGTGGGGTGGCACTGAGATAGTGAAGCACCTGCACAGGTCCTGGGCATAACTCTGGGAGCCCAGAGAAGGCTTTGGATATCTCAGGACAGGCGCCCAAACCAGGGGTAGGCAAATGCTTCTAGGACTGTCCTCCAAATAGGACTTCTGTGCTCCAAAGGAGAGACCAAGGTGACTACCAGACCATACTCAGCAAGGATTTCCTCTCAACAGTCACTTTTATTCCTTTCTCCAAATCCCCTTTGCCAGAAGCCAAAAGGCAGGCAGCAACCCAGTCAAAACCACGCAAATCTGGCAATATCAACCTGCCAGCTGTAGGACAAGATACTGCCTGGTCTGTGTGTCAGATGGCCTCAGTTAGCTAAGTCTGGACCTGGTTTCACAGAGGCAAATCTGTGTATATCAGGAGGGACAGAGGAGGCAAGGATGTGCCCAGACTGAGAAAGGAGGTTAAGGCTGGTTGTCCAGGGACAGGTTTTCTGTTGGAGAGAAGGAGATGAGATGGGACAGAGCTCCCTTTCCTGTGTCACCACCACTGATGTTGTGAATGGTGCCCAGTTCCTTGTCCCAGAACAGCTAATTTTCATAGCAGCCTTGTGCAGTGCAGGTGACAGCAGTAACAGCAATACCAGTGCTGTGTGTGCAGCAGGGACCCATGTCTAGGGTGGGATCAGGTCCTGTTGTGGCCCCTGGGGCCAAGTGACAGCCTCTCCTGCCATCCTGCTGTGGTCTCCTGCAGAGAACCCCCCCATGCAAGCTGCTGTGATGGCCGAGCGGTGAAGGCGTTGGACTTGAAATCCAATGGGGTTTCCCCACGCAGGTTCAAATCCTGCTCACAGCGGGAGCTTTTACTGACAGCCAGTGCCCTCCTGTCCCCAGGAGGGACAGCTGGACACACACCCATGACCCTGCCTTCCCCTGACCCCAATCTGCTGCTGACCCCTTCCCTTTAGGATGGCTGAGATGGTGTTCAGGGGAGCAGCCCTGCACCTGCAACTCATTATGACAAGAACAAACCCACACAGCCACAGCATCACCCTGTGCACTACAGCTGCAGCATCCTGCTCTGTATCACCCTGCTCCCTACAACATCACCCTGCTCCCTGCAACCAGGACAGGCTTTGGCTGCCCTCTGCACAGGACAGATTTCTGCTGGAGGGTGCAGCCTGATGGTAGTGGGGGAGAGGGGTTGCTGCTGACCCCAAAATTTACCCAGTGCTGACCTCACATCATGCCAAACCCCAGGATCTGCTCCACGGCAGTACAGTCATCCAGGAAAAGGCTGGGACCTGCAGTGGCCACGGGAACCCCCTTCCCTGGCTGGGAATCGAACCCAGGCCGCGGCAGTGAAAGTGCCAAATCCTGACCACTAGACCACCAGGGATGAGGTGATGGTGGTGATGATGGACTCTGTGGTGGCCACCAACAAAGCTCTGAAGGGACATGGACATGTGGACCCCGCAACCAAAGCGGAAGATTAGTTGGTGTGGATGCCACAGACTTTCTGTGAGACTTTGCAGGGACACCTGCTCCTTTCTGAGAGCTGTGGCATTGGGCAGACCCTCTGTGCCAGAGGACCCCATCTCTGCCAGGTCTGGGAAGAAGAAGTTGGCTATGCTGGGGATATGATCACCAAAGATGGCAGGTTTGGGGAAGGCAATGATGGGCAGTTGCTCAAGAAGAGAATTAGCAGTGCCCTGGGGGTTCACCAAGGAGGTTCAGCCCTGCTGTTGTTGGAGCAGGGCCCCCATTTGCTCTGCTGTGCATGGCCAGGCTAAGGTGACACATCACAGGTGATCGAGCATCATGGGCACTGCAACCCTGGCTCCTGGTACTCAGCCAGGTTGTCCCCGAAGTTGGGTGAAGCAGAGCAGCATAAGCACAGGCTGATTATTGCCAGCAGAGCCTTCCCCTGCTCGGAGGAAAAGGGGCTCTAAGCCCTCGTGCTTGTAGAGGGGCAGTGTCCAGGGTCCTTGTTCCTATGGGTGCACAGCAAAATCTGCATCGCATTTTCCCAGGGCAAGACAGATGGTTGGTGCCATTCTTTGAGATTTTGGCTGGAGCTGCAAAGAGAAGGTGATCCTAGTTTCCAGAGAGAGTTCTTCTAAAGGAGCAGAGACTTTTGCCTTCGTTTACCCGGCAGAAGGAAGCGGGTCTCAGTTTGCCTGCATGCTCTGGGAAGCTGTGCTGCAGGAGGGGATGGGTGAGGGCACAGGCGGTAGCAATGCGTTGGCGCTGCACAGGCATCACACAGCAGTGACGCTTGTCATCCCACCACCCTTGCCCCAAATGCCTCACTTACTTAGCATCTTTTATTTCTCAGTTTTATTTTTTCTTAAGTGAAATGTCTTTTTTAGTCTTATTTTCTTAAGTGAAATGTATGGGGACAAAAACCCCAGAGCTTAAGTCAGGTAGGCTGGGACAAAAGCAAAACTAGACTTCTCCACCACTTGCACCCATGCCCTAAAAAAAGAGGCTTTCTGCTGAACAGAGAGGAGCAGAGGGGCTAGGAGTGGGCACCCACTCCTCGGGTGCTTGCTACCAGCGTGGGCAGCACCGGGTCGTGCCGCAGGGAGAAGAACCCCAGGCGTACACCTGGGGCACTGCAGGGCTTCCCAGCAGGTAGATGAACCTGACTACGATGCAGAGGAGTGAAAGGGTTCCAGGAACATTTCCCACAAAAGACAGCAGAGGGCCCAGTGCTCCTTGGATGCTCGTGTGGTTGAGAGGAGAAATAAATGCTGCTTGGGACAAGAGACATCTCTCTGCTCCTTCACCAACCTACGCTACGGCCTTGTCTGTAGCTGAATGCAACAAGGCGAGTGCCGTCGCAGCCTCCTCTTTATTCCTTCCTTCCTTCCATCCTTTGCTCCCACCTCCCCCAGGCACCATGCGACACAATCCCCATTGCTATCAGTGTCAGGCAGGGTCCCTTGCTGGTGACTTGCAGGGGTCAGTGCACGCAGAGTGCTCTGGGGAGGCTCCTTCGGGGCTCTTCCTGCCTCATGCAGCTCCCTAAAATGGCCACACAGCTCCCGTCTCCATCCAAACCCTGGCAGAGTCCCCATGGTCCCCCCTGCAGCCCTTTCATGACATGGTCTGGGATCATACAGGGACATCCAGACACAGCTCCCCTGTCCCCCCGGTGCCCTGGCCTCTCTGCAGTTATGCAGTGCCCGGTGGATGCTGACTGCTGCTCACTGCCTTTGCCATCACCTTTCCCTGAGGAGCTGCATTGCAGGGAGCAAGAGAGGGCAAAGGGAGGCAGGGGACAAGGCTGGAAGGCTGGCCGGTGACGTGCAGAGTAGAATGAAGAGGAGAGCAAAGAGGAGTGACACCCTCCCGCAAGAGCAAGGATGGAGCCATGACAAAAGACTAGAGCCTCCCATCGTTGCAACACTGCAGCATCTCAGCCACGATGGCCAGGGCTGCGGAATCCATCACCTCCACTACGAAGACCTGCACAGGGCCAAAGCCCCAGCATGAGGGATGAGGCTGGGCTGCGTGGCGGTCTCCAGAGACACCTGACATTATTGCATCCCTTGTGCATGTCGGCGCAGTGGGGAGAGGGAGTTGTGCTGGGCTGAGGTGCAGATGCCCTGCATCGTCAGAAGGATATGCAGATATCATGGTTTCAGTTGCCTCTACAAGCTGTAACACAGCGTGGGCTCAGACAGTTTTGTGGTTGGGGAAGCGTCAGTATCTCTCTGTGGTTTCTTAGATCTCTATCTGGGACTGTCAGATGTTTTATCATAGACAGTAACCGCTCCCACTGCTGCTGGGTCTGCTGGCAGGACCAGGTTCACTTTGCACGACCCATACTGGGCATGGTCTCTGGCTGGAACGG
Organism: Chauna torquata; assembly: GCA_013399475.1. Lineage (NCBI taxonomy): Eukaryota > Metazoa > Chordata > Aves > Anseriformes > Anhimidae > Chauna > Chauna torquata. Next base: position 325,076 of record VXAL01004295.1, read on the forward strand.
CAGAGGATGAGGAGGTGGGTGATTGCCTACCCTGATTGCAACGAGGAAATGATGCAGTCCAGGAGCTGCTCCTTGGAGCCCAGCAGTGTGCAGGGCTGTGTGTGGAGTGCAGGCAGGGGGGATGTAAATACTTATTTTCTACAAGCACTGCTCTTTTGAAGAATTCCCAGCCCCAGGGTCAGCTTTGGGGCAGCAGGCACAGGTCAGGGCTCAGTACAAAATGAAGTCACTATTGCAGTGAGGAGACGAGTCTGAGGTGCATGGCCTTGCTTTGCACCCCAGTGTGGATCTAGGGCATGAGCAATAAATGCATAAATGAGCCAGAACAATCAGCTAATTGCAATATTCAAATACAGTCAGCAGAGGAGTAGCAATAAATAATCCCTCTTCCCAGCTCAAAGTGTAGCTCATCCCTTGGCAAATTCCAGCTGAGATTTTGTCTCTGGCAAATCCCAAGTGCCTGTTCGCACGTTGTTGTGTTCCCCCAAAAACGTCCCACCAGGCGTTTGTGACAGCCTCATGGTGCCAGTCACAGCAGCTCTGCCATCTCCGTCGCATGATTCAGTTCCAGGTCCTTCACATTAGCTTGAGAGCAGGAGTCCTCGGGGTCCCCACGGCACTTCACCCATCTGGTGTCCCCCCTCCATCCCCACGAGGACGGCTCCTGCCTGCTCAGCTGGGAGGGCGGTTTGGGAAAACCACAGGCTCTTGCCCTCCCATAGCACAGGGCCCTCCCACAGCACTGCTCATCCTCCCCATCTGTGGGGACATTGCAGTGAGGGGGACACCATGCCATGAGACCAGAGCAGCAGCTCCTGCTGCGGTCCACCCTGTGCTGCAGAGGCCATGGGACAGCAAGGAAACCCTGGGGAGAGGAGCTCATGGTGCCTCGTGAATGGCAGTTGTCGCTGGGACCCAGGCATGCAAATACCCGGAGAAACCGCAGGCTGTGCGCTGGCAAATGTGGTGCTCACTGAAGAGAAGAAGGAGGTGAAGAAAGGGGAAATGCTCCCTGTGGCATCCCGCAGAGCCCATCGTCTCGTGGCAAGGGCCATGCGGGGAGCTCTGGGCAAGCCCCAGGACTGTGAGTGTGCATATGGTCATGGGGGTCTGCATTGGCACGAGAGCAGCTGCCACTCAGGGGAGCCCCCTGCTGTGCCATCTGCATCCCACCTTGTACCAAGCCCATGCTGGTGCTTGTGTTTGCCCTGTGTGTCTGGGTGAAGACAGTATTTATAGTCAGCCCATCGAGGTGGGCTTCCCAGGCAAGCACGCCCCCTTCCTGGCCAATGCTGGTGTGTACTGGGAGGTCCTGAGCTCCATGCTGGAAGCACAGCTTTGAGGATTTTCCGTGTCTCCAAGACCACCAGCCTGAGGCTACAGGGTGCCAGCCACCCTTGCTGCCTGCACAGGCAGCAGCGCTCAGAGTGTGCCTGCAGCCCGTGCTTCCCCTCGTGTGTGTCCCAGACCCACCACAGGACCAAGGACCCCCCCGCTGGACCTGTCCTGGTCCCAAGCCATTTTGAGGGGCTGAGCATCTTTGTGCTCCAGGCTTGGGTCCTTGAAAAGGAGATTGAGTTGGCACCATCCTGGCCCTGTGGGGAAGCTGCTGAGATGAGCTTGCTGAGGATTGCTGTCATCTTGGTGAATCTAAGTGCGAACCTGCTGCTCAAGGGCTGTTTCATATCCTGTCTTGGTCAGTACAGCCCCTGTGCGGGTGCTGATTTGTTCAGATTTACCCCACCTCACACAAATGCTATTTTGGTATTTCCTAAACCTGCTGCTTCCTTTTTTTCAGTACTTCTGAGGCAAAGGTGCCATGACATCAGCTCTGTTACGCTTTGGAAACTCCAAGTGCTCGCCTTGAAATCTACCGCCATCCCTATAAAAAGCAATGAGCGTCCCAAGCACCTCGCACCAGACAAAGAAGAAATCTGATCTGGGCCTGCCTCTGACCTTGCAGCTCACCGCTGTGCATGATGAATGTCTTTGGTGCATCCCTCTCCATCCTCCTGGTTGCTGCCCTCTTTTCTCAGGCCTTTTCTGGTCCAAGTGAGTACAGCAGCAATCTCTGCAATCCTGGGGTGGGGGGCAGGATTTTTGCTCTGACAAACAGTTATTTTGAAGCAGAGATGGAAAAAGCAAGCTTCAAAGGTTAAAAACCTGTGTGAGTAGCTTTTCCTGCTGTCTTTGGACTGGTTTTCCTTTCTAGCATCCTTTTCACTTGGACAGGTAATGATAAATTTTACTAAGCAATTATTAAAGTTTCCAGATTTCACACACCTGCTTTTGTTACCGGGCTTTAGGAGTGATCCTAGGGTAATTGAGGGGATTTTTGTCATTGGAAGTGAGGAAAAGAGGACTGCAAAACATTTAACAAGACACCCTAGCAATGACCTTCATTAAGCTTTGATGGTCTCAGTAATATTTTTTCTGACTTGCTGGGGAAATTGGATGAGAAGAGGGCTCCACAAATGAGTAAGGGGATGGTTGTCCATGCTCTCATGGGCCTGGGTGGTACACTCATGCTGGCCTTCCTGATCTCTTCCAGTTGGAGCTGACACAACTGTGTGCTGCTTCAGCTATGCCTTACGGAAGCTGCCCCAGAATCATGTGAAGGATTATTTCTACACCAGCAGCAAGTGCTCACAGCCAGCAGTTGTGTAAGTACTGGCTCCTGCTCTGGGCTCTGGGGGAAAGGCTATGCCAGCCTTGGGGCTCTGCTCCAAAGTTCCTTGCCATCCACTGGGACCAAAAGCATGGTGATGTGAGGAACCACTCCTGGAGTCAGGGAAGGGGGCAGCCACCATGGGTCCCACACGCAGTATGTGAGCACTCATCCTCCTCAGCTGACAAATAAGGCCATCCTGGTGCTGGGAATGAGGTGCGGGAATGATGTCCCTGTGTGGGCAGCAGGACCTCCCTGTGGCCATGAGCCCAAGGCACATAATGTGCCACCTGCAAGACTTGCACCTAATGTAGTCTGTGGGGCTGAGGCTAGCAGATGCTTGCCCCAGAAATGCCAGCTGCCTGCATCCAGGCTCACCTCCAGACTGGACAGGGCCAGAAAGGTCTCGAGCATGGGGGGGTTCTCCCAGGGGACCTTGAGCTCTCCTTGATGCCTGGGTTTTAGCAAGCTCCTCCTCTGGAGCTTGAGAGTTTGCGGGAGGGTAAATGATCCCCCTGAGAGCCAACAATGATCACAGGACAGGTCAGCAGGTGCCCAGAAGGTGACCCAAGGCCCTGGCTGCCACTTCGTCATGTCCCTTCCACCTCCGGGGCTGTAACACCTCCCTGCCTGGCTTAACAGGTTCATTACCAGGAAGGACCGGCAGGTCTGTGCTAACCCTGATGCCAGGTGGGTGAAGGAATACGTGAACTTCCTGGAGCTGCAGTGAGCGCTGGGAGCAGAGAGGCATCTGCCTGGAGAGTCCTACAAGACCATCTGGCAAAGTCATGGCATGGACCCAGAAATCCTGCTACTGAGCACCAGGGCCAACAGTCAAGGCCCCTGAACTTCCTTTTGTCTTGCAAAGGCATCGTTTATCCTTTACAACTTAGCCGCCCTAATGGGCAGCTGTAGCACTGGGAACCTACCTCCTGGCCTTGCAGACCTAGCTTGGCGTAGCCTTCTGTGTGAGCTGTGGCTAAAGTCCGTCCCCTCCTTGTGCCTCTGCTGCTAGAAAGGGAGAGGGATCTTATCTTAAGAGCTATCTGTGGGAAGTGGTCTGCCAAAACTAGGTGTGAGTGCTGTCATGTAAATGCAGGCTGACTTCCAAGTCAGCTGGCTGAATCTTGCCATGGTACGGTAGATGCTGTGAATGAGATCCTTCCTTAACGGAGGAAATGGTGCACTGGATATTTATGGGATGCTGGTTGTGGAACCATATTTTTCAGCCTTGTTCTCAAAATGCTGTGTCTTGCTGGTGCCAAAGAATAAAGATTTTTCTCTCTCTCTCTCTCTCTGTCATCTCTGTCATAGGTTGTTCCCCTTCTGCCCAGCCCCAGAGGAGGGCAGAAAGTGCTCGGTCCTGGGAGGGCTGGGGTGTGGAGGGATCATTCTACTACAGCACCTGCCTGCCCTGGAGCTGGTACTGGGAAAATGGGGCTGGAAGGACCCCCCCCACAGCCACCTTGGGAGAGGCAGGGGACAGACCCCGACTGCCCAACTGGAAATGCCTCATCCAACTTTTCCCTAAAAATTTCCCCTCCTGCATTGCCTCCCAGCTCTACAGCACCCAGCACCTTGCCAGCCCTTGTCCCAGCCCTTTCCCCCCAACCTGCTGGACCTGCTGCTCCACTCTGGCCATGCCCTTTTAGTGTTTTGCCACAAAGGACAGGCACCCATTATCTGCTGCAGATCTGGCTTCAGCTGCTTTGCGAAGGAAGCCTGAATTTGGTTTAAAAAAGCACACCGACTAAAACCATCAAAAACACTTTGTCAAGTTATGGTTTGCATTTAAAACTCACTGATGTCTTTGTAGGGAGAGAACAAAACTGCTTGGCCTGACCTCCTGCTGCAGAAGCTCTGTGGAGGGGGGTGATAGGACCTTCACTCTGTGCCCTGGGTTGTCTCCATCAAGCTGCCTGAAGCAAAAGCCCAGAAGCTTTTGTAACCCCACCTGGCCTTCTGCACAGCAGCTTGTGCATGTTGATCTTCACCTCCCACAGTATTTTTCAACAGGAAACGAGCTGCTTATCACCCGCTGGGACTAATTTTTTGCCCCCCCCCCCCCCATCAACAAATGATCCTCCATAATTTGGAGCAAGCAAATCACTGTGAGATACAGTGTCTGTTAAACACCCCAAGCCCACCGGTGCTACAGTGGTCTGCAGATGTTCGGGTTGCCTCCTGCCCTCCCCTTGCTCATCACCACCTTTCCACAGGCCTCCCTCATAAATGACCACCCTTTCCTATGCAGTTCCTTATCAGCTGCCTCAAAGTCTCCATTTCTGGCAGGAGCCGAGGCCAGGGCTGTCACCCACAGCTGCCAGGGCTCTCTGCAGGCTGAAGCTGCATTCCCTGCAGCAGCTGCCCGCCTTGGGGCAGGGAATGGGTGCAGAAGCCTCGCCGAGCCCAAGAGCACAGGGGATGTTCTCACTGCCCGGAGCGAGGATGGTGGAGAATGTCCCAGCAAAGAAGGGGCTGCCCTGCTCAGCACGGGGCCTCTGCAGCCCTGCTGGGCCTTGGTCTGCCCAGCCAAGCTGGCAGTGCGTTCTTGCAGTGAGAGTAGGCAACAGTGAGGCCCAAAACATCCGTGCATGTGTCCACGCTGAAATGTCACAACCCAAAACGATCCCGTCCTTGCATCCTGGCAGCTCTCCTGCCTGTGTGGTTGGTGCCTGCATGCTGAGGGGTGGAGCGGGTCCCAGAAGCCTCAGGGGTCCCAGGGGTGCCAGAGGTGGAGTGAGCCCCAGATCCTTGGTGATGGGACACAAGGTAACAGCCCCAGGCTGAACCGGGTGGCTCTCCCTGGGGTTAGGGAGGAAAGGAGTAGGGGGTGGAGGTGGGTGCAGGGCGCCCTGTGGGACAGGGAACCGTCAAGGAGGTGCAGAGGAAAGATGCAGGGAGCTGGGAGGCTGGTGGCAGAGGACAGAGGCAGAGGAGGGAGAGGGAGGTTGCAGTGGAGGAAGGGATGCTGGCACCCAGGTCTGGGATGGGAAGAGCCCTGTTGGGTCGGTGGGATTCACAGGTACAGGGGCTGGGGGCCTGGAGGTGCTGCCCCCAACGGACCCTGGCAGCAGCCTGTGGAGTGAACATAGAGCTGCCAGGAGGAGATGGGGGACAATGTGCTCCATGTGGGTTCAGGTCTGGGGCTCACAGCAGGCTTGTGGCCAGGGGTCTGCAGGGCTTGGGGGTCCCAAAAGGACTTGGGGTGGTGGGCGAGAAGGTGAAGCCTTTGAGCCAGGGACAGGGGCTGTGCGTGTCCAGGCTCAGTGAGGGACATGGCAACAGGTATTACAAGCAGGAGGCTTTGCTCCTTAATGTCAGCGTGAAACCATGTCTACAGAACAAGGCTGAAGACTGCTAATTAGTAGCACGCCCAAAACGCCCCAGTACATCACCGCTTTCCTCGAGGTAGGTGAGGGATGCCCCAGCATAGCTCTCAAAGAGCCCGAAGGCTCTGCGGGCTGGGCTGGTAGCTCAGCGGGAGGGCAGAGGTGCAAGGCTTTGTTTTCTTCCCTGCAAAGCAGCTCAGGCACAACTAGATACAGCAGGAGGAAAGGGGGACCCTGGGATGCAGCCTGGCCACGGGGGGAAGCAAGGAGGGGATGCCAAACCAGCCAGGTACACCTGAACACAAGAATAATCAAACGATGCGCACATTGCTTTGCTTTCATACAGTGTTTCCTTGCACACGTCACAGACAGGTTTTCAGCATTGCTCTCCTTCTCTTACAGACAGGGAAACTGAGGCACAAGCTTGCCTTTGCCAGGGTAGGCCAGCTGAGGTGAGCTGACCGGGCCAGTACTCCCTGGCAGGGCACGGTTCCCTCTGCCTTGTCTGGGGAACAGCCATGAGTGAGAGGCGATCAGTTCATGACACTGAAACTGTTACTTCGCAAGAGGAGGGAAAGAAGCTGGGGCTGGCCCTGGCTGCCCATGGGCCAGAGACGCTGTGTGGGGGGCAGGCTCATGTGTCCCCAAAAAGTTCACAAGCACCCTCACCCAGCAGTGCTGGGGCAGCGCTGACCAGGTTTTTCTTTCTGTTGGTGAAGCTGGGAAGCGGAGGTCACCAGGAAGCCTTTGTGGTGGGGAAGGGACGCACCACTGCAGAGCTGCGCTGTGGTCTCACACGAGGGCTGAGAAATGTCCTTTTTGTGACTGCTGGCCGCTGTGCAGGCAGCCAGCCAAGGGGAGGTGCTGAGAAACCTGGGAAGGTCCTGGGTCAGACTCCTGGCTCTGCCTCCACTTGCTGCTTGCTCCATAGACAGGGAGAAGGACCACAGACCGCAGACCCAAGTGGTCACTGCAGGCAGCGTGGCTGGTGGCTGCTGTGGCAGGCATCCTCTGGGTATTTTTCTCTGCACACCAAACACCTGGACTGGGAACACTTCCTCAGCCGGGCTAGGGTGGTTGCGCCTCACAGATTGCCAGGAATAACCTCCCATCCTTCCACAGCGCTCATCCCTTCACCAGTGCAGGCAGGTCCTTCTCAGCCACCTCCCCACAGCTGGAAGCCTTTCTGCTTGCCAGCACTGAGCGATGGCCAGCCCCAGATAACGCCCAGCAAGCCCTGCTCTTGGTCTCAAGATGGAGAAAGGTTTGTGGGGCTGAGCCAAAGGCTTCCTGCATGAGGCCAGAGCTGGTGTGGTACCCACACAAGAGCTGGCTGCTAGCACCAGCTGGTGGAGGAGGAATATTCCTTCACACATTTCCTGGGAAGCTTCTGCCAAGTGCATACAAAGCAGCGCACAGCTGTGTCAGGGCTGGCTGGAAGAGATTTGGGGTGCAGGACTGAATCCCCATAACCAGAAGGGGACATTGTGGACACTGACCCTGCCATACCATGCACATGGAGAGTGAGAGCAGGTCCCCGTTCCCACCCCGGAGACCTTGGGACCTTCTCCCCACCAGGCAGGGATGGGCAGGCAGGACACGGGCTTCCTGCACCGCCAGCCGAGAGATGCTGAAATCTGCAGTGTGAAGAAGGGGCAGTGGTCCCAGCCAGTGCCACAGATGACAGCTTCAGCCACCTCTGCCCTGTCTAGCTCTCAGGGCAGTCCCCAGTCAAAGAAAGCTCCAGCTGAACCTCCTGCAAGGCCCCACCATCACTCCCACCAAGCTCCCCAGGACCTTCTCCTGGTGCCCTCCCAAAGTCCTCTGGCATAATAAGGAAAATCAGCTGTGTACAGCCAGCAGAGAAGCACTCCCGCTGGGCCATGCTCCAGACCAAAGAGTCAGAGCATCTCATGCCTGTTCCTCAGGCCTTACAGGTCACTGTGATGAGCCCTTCTTCCTCCAGGAGAGCAAAAAACAACCCAAAGACAGAAATGGATTCATCTGGAGCAGGGCAGTCTTGGGAGCAGAGGGCAGCAGCAAGGAGAGCAACAAGGGAAACCAGAGAGACCTTCGCATTCCCATCAGGAGCTAAGCAGACATAGAGACCATTCCTGTGTCCAGCCCATCCTTAGTTTCTATAGGGAAGCACCTGTGATGGATGTTATAAACCTGGGTTTAGGAGAAGGGCTTCCTGAGTGGCGTGGAGCTCCCAGCACACAGCCAGCATCACATAGGTTAAAAGGACAAAACTCAAAGATGCTGAGCCGTGAGGTCAGATTCAACCCAACAGCTACCAAAGAAGAGCCGCAGGATGTAGCAGGATGTGCATCCCTTAATGCAGCAGATGCTTCAGCGAAGGTGCCTAGAAGTAACCTCTCATCATGGTGAGGACAGTCAGGAGCAGTAGGAGGGGAGAGCTGCCCCATGGGGGGACAATGCTGCCTTTGGGGATGCTCACTTCCTATCTCAGGGCTTCTCCCAGCTTCACTGGCAGAAAGGGGACAGCCAAAAAGGGTTCAAGCTCCCCAAAAGCCCAGAGAGGACCAAGACACCAGTTCCAGCCTTAACACCTCCAGCAGTGCCCCAGGCTCAATGCTTTTCCCATGGCACTGTGAAGCTCTTCTGACTTTCTGGGTGCCTTCTGGGCATTACTGAGCACAGGCAGGGAAGGAAAAGCCTGTGCAGGTTCAGAAGGTTCAACGTGCCAGGCTCCAGAGCTGGTCTTGGCTTCTGTCCACCTCTATAAACACATGAGAAGCCTTGCAGCAAGCAAGAAAGGGCTGGGGAAAACCTGGTGCCATCCCGAGCCTCTGGAGAAGACCATCGTGAGCAGCGGCTGCATCCCCTGGATTCAGCAATACCTCACCCAGCAGGGCTGCCCTGCCCTGCCCAGGTCTAGCGGCAGGCGAGAGGCTGGGGGCAGGCTGCTCCCAGGCATCCAGGAGCCCCCCATTGCTGAGACCACCCCCATTGCCCATTTCCCACCCTCTCCCTGGCTCCCTGAAAGCTGGGGTTGAGGAGTTGGGGAGCAGGGCTCCTCGAGCAGGCTGGTGTGGCTGCTGCTCCGGGAGCTCCAGCAGGGAAACTGAAAGCAGAAAGTCTGTGAGGGAAATTCCCACAGACGCCTGGGCTCCCAGCCAGGGACTGCCCGGAGAAGATCCAGCTGCAGAGCCAAGCTCCTCCTGCCTCTCCAGCCTGTCCTGGGCCTGGGGCACAACCTCCTGCCCACTAGCCTCCCCTCTCCGTCGCCCGGCACCACGACATCCATCCTCTGTCCCCTCGCAGAGCTAAGGATCAGGGATGATTTTGGGTGCCTGCAGGTCCTCTGCAGCACCAAGCTCTGCTCCTCAGCACAAAAGGCAGCTGAGCCTTTGGGTCGGGGTGCTCTGTGGGGTACAGCAGGAAGGTGCCAGCTCCAAGGCCCCCAGCACTCCCTTCCCAGGCTTCTCACCAAGGCAGCGGTTCCTGGCCACCGACCCCACCACACAGTGGCCACACTCTGCTCCTATGTTTCTTCCCAGCTCAGTATGCCCTCTCTGCAGATTTTCTCTCTTCCCTACTATGGCAAGCCCTGAGCTAAGGGGATGCTGGCCATAGAGCAGGGCAAGGTTTCTGCAAGTATGCTGACCCACCTGGTCCCTGCTTTAAGCTGCCCCTGTCTGCTAGGACCCTGTTGGGGCCTGTGCATTTCCCAAATCATCCTCCCAGCTCAGCAGGCAGAAGCCATCCCCATGGGGTTGAAGAGGAGCCCTCCACGTACACCCCATCAACAGCACTGTCCCCTGGGACACAGCATAGTGTCCATGGCCAGGGACAGGGCTGGGTCTGCCTATGGCTGGGATGCTGCTCCTTGGGTCCCCACGAGCCTTCCTGCCTGAGGTCAGCTTTCCAGCTGGGAAAACACAAGACTAGAGGGAAATCACAAGACAGCTGGGAGGTGCTTTCCCAGTCTCAGGGTGGCAAAGTCTGATCTATAAGCTGCAGGAAAAAAAAAAAAAAGAAACAGTAAAAGAAAGGCTTTTTGCATTAGAAAGAAGAAATAACGACTGACCAGAGCAAATGCCGTGGACAGGGGATGGCTGTAAGGTCAGGCATTTCTTCTCAGTGTGCTGAGCACGACAGAACATGGGCAAGCTGTGCCCAGCACTGCACTTTCTCCATTGCGACCTGCTCCCCACCATTGCAAAGCCATGTCCTGGGAATGACAGCTGGGAGAAAGCAGGTTTGCTGGTGGCTGTTTTACCCCTGCAGCACAACTTAACTGTGGTTTGGTTTACTGATGGGAATGTGAGGAGCAATCCTGCTGGGATGCTCAGAGAGCTGGGTGCCTGCTCCCCTCCGGGCAGCACTGCCAGCTCAGCAGGACCCAGCTGCATGCAGGGACTGGTGGGTAGAGCTGCAGTGAGGTCCAGGAGGAGCAGGAACATGGGGTGAGCGATGCCGCAGGGCTGCTGGTGATACAGGCTTGGTGCCTGCAGGCTCTGTGCTGGGAAACACGGCTCCTTCGCTGGCATAAATGTCCAGGAGAGCATGCCTGCAGGCTGGGAGCTGGCCTTGCTCTATGCCCCAGCACCTGGGCACGAGGGTGTATGGGTGGCTCACGTGCCCCGAGTGCCTGTCAGCTCCCCGGGCAGCCCCAGCACCTTGACAGCTTTCCCTGTTCTTGCCCTCTGCAACCTGTCCACTCACTGCCCCGTCACGCACACAGCACCCGACTGAGGAGCGAGGTGCTGGGGCTTGGAGGGGACGCGCCTGGGGTGCATGGGGAGCACCTCCTTGAATGTGCAAGGCCATGTGTGTGCACAGGCATGTCTGATTCTGTAAAGGATGTGGGAGGCAAGCATGTATGTGGTGGGGGAATAAAAAGTCAGAGGATATTCATATGTCTGTGGTATGGAAACTTCATGGTTTTACCTCAAACCATTTCCCATCATCACATGTCGTATAGAGTGTGCCAGTGGGCTCAGTGGTGAGGTTTTGTCTCTGTGCTGGCGAAAGGGACATAAAGGGAAAAAAGCAGAGGTTTCATCCAAAGTCTTTATTCTCCAGAATCATAATTTCACATAGGTAAGCCAGGGCCACCCATCATCCAATGCTGAGACTCTGAGCCACCCTCTCATAAATACCCTCCATGTCACCCTCTCATAAATAGCATTATGATCCACAGATGAAAATATTGTGTATCTATCTTGTATGAAAATTTCTTAAATAATTTAAAATAATATAAGAACAATAGAGGTGCAGTCCCATGGGCCTTTCTAGGCCACAGGCAGAGGTGTTGGGCTGTGTGATGGGGCTGCAGACTGGTCTGTGCAAGCCGAGAGCAAGCAGCAACACCCTGACGCGAGGTGTCTCATGGTCCCCTTCCTGCAGTGCCTTGGAGATGCATGCAGACGACTTGGGGCCGTGCAGCTCCTGCCATCCCAAAGTCCTGCTCCATCACGGGAGCTCAGGGTGACATGACTCATGACAGCAGCTATGCCTCCCATCTGGCTTCGCTCAGTTCTGCTTCACGTTCTGCAGGTAACTTTGCACCCAGGCGTCACTGGGATTGGCACAGACTTCGCGCCCTTTCTTTGTGATGAACCTGTGGAACAGGGATGAGACATGAGACCTCTGCTCAGAGAGAGATCCCAGGTTTGGAGCATTGCAAGAGGTTCTCCCCTGTGCCCCAAGCTGACGCTGGGGCTGACTGTTGTTTCCCCCGACTCCCATCCCTTTTTCCATACCGCAGGAACGTCCCCGGGAGTCCCACAAGAGCACACCTGGCAGTCCCTGCAGGGACATCCCCAGCAGTCCCTGTGCGAGCCCTTGGGTTCCCACCACCCCGCTTGCAGACAGCATGCCATTTGATCAGTTCCTGCAGACCCCTCGCCGCAGCCACCCCACCGAGCCCAACCGGTCCCCACACACGTGCACCCCAAGCAGCCGTGCCCACACTGCCGCGCTGCGCCCAGGTGTCAGCTTTGGTACCTACACAACGGCTGGCAGGGAGCAGCTGGTGCTGGTGCTGTAGTAACGCAGGACAAGCCTCTGTGGGAGCTTACGGGATGTGTAAGAGAAGCAGCAGGATGGGTGGTCAGGTCCAACTGGAAGAGGCAGGGAGAGAGCATGAGCACATGCTGGGCTGAGCGCCGGGAAGTAGGAGGGAGTGAGGAATTAGGGAATAATTAAGGCTGAAAGGGGCATTGGAGATCGTCTCGTCCAATGTCAGCAACTATTGCCAGGGAAAGCAAGTATGGGGGAGATTCATACTCAGTTCCAGGGCAGAGACTGAAGTCCCTAAACTATAACCAGGAATAAGCACCCCAAGCCCAGGATGGCTGGACAAATGATGGATGGATGATTTTCCAAATCAGGGATTCCTACATGTAGTTGATCTCAGCACAGAGTGGAGAGTCGCTGAAAAATTCCCTACTATCTGCCAGGGGAGCTCAATGGAGAAGTGATAATGAAGGCTCAGATCCATTCTTCTTTCACAAATGAAAAAGCAGGACTCACCTGGGGCAGAGGAGGTTTGGGAGCAAGAAGCTGCAATGAGGAGAAGAGCAAGAACAACTGCAGAGACCTTCATCTTCCTGTCGGACAAGGGCGATCAGAGCAGGACCAGGAGCTCTGGCAGATGCAGCGCAGACTGCAGCAGCTGGATTCAGTTCCCTTTTAATAGAGAGTCCTGGAGGCAGCAGGGAGAAGCCCAAGTGGAAATTCCAGAATGATGATAGAGGATGTCATGAAAGCGAAATAGCCAAAAAAAAAAAAAAAAAAGGCAGAAGGAATGGGATATAGTTCACATTGGAGCCAAGTATGTTGAGCTCTGACTCAGCGTTCATTTTCATTTTATCAAATCAAAAGGAAACTGAAATCTGCCAAGTGGCATGGCCACAAAGAAGAGATCTATTCATCTAAACTACAGGAGGGATTTTCCCTGTGAGTTTGAATAGAAAGAGACACAATGTTTGCTTAAGATTATGCAACTCTGGAAAAAAAAAAAAAAAAAAGCAGGCTCGAGGCACGCTTGTGCTGTTGTTATGCCGGCTGTTTATCACAGGTTTGCTAAACTGCAGCGCAAGAAACTGAGAGGTGGCTGCACCATGGGCTCTGTGCTACCTAAATCACTCAGCCCCTACCAGACCCGCTGTGCCTGGTTTAGCAGGGACCAGCGAGGAGCTAGGGCTGGAGGCACCCCTGGACCTTGCCCGGTGTAGCCCCTGCTCACAGCAGGGTCAGCCGGAAGCCCTACGCTGGCTGCCCAAGTCCAGCTGGGCTTTGAAGATCTCCAAGGAAGGGGTCTCCCCATCCTTTCTGGGTGACCTGTTTCAGTGTTTGGTAATAAAGTTTTGTCTGAGTTTTAAATAGAATTGCCTGTGTTTTGCTGTGTACCCATTGCTTCTTGTCCTGTCATTGCCACCACTGAGAAGAGTTTGATTCCATCTGCTTCGCTCCCCCCCAACACTGATGAGACCCTGAGCGCCCTTTTCTCCAGGCTGAACAGTTCCAGCCCTCACAGCTTCTCCTCCCATAACAGGTACCCCAGTCCCTAAATCATCTTTGCAGCCTTTCACTGGACTCTCCCCACTATGTCCACGCCTCTCTTTCACTGGGGAGCCCAGAACTGGACTCAGTACTCCATGGGTGTCTCAGCAGTAGAGGGGAAGGATCCCTTCCCTCTCCTGCTGGCAGCACTCAGGCAACCCAGGATGCTGTTGGTTTTCTTTGCCCAAGGGCACATTGCTGGCTCATGTCTGGTTCGGTGCCCACCAGGACCCCCAAGTCCTTCTCTGCCAGGCTGCTTTCCTGCATGTCCTGGTGCCTGGTGTTATTCTTCCCCAGGGGAAGGACTTTGCATGCCCATCTGCTGAACTTTATAAGGTTCCTGTCCTCCCATTCCTCCAGCCTGTCCAGGTCCCTCTGGCTGGCAGCACGACCCTCTGGCATATCAGCCGCTCCTCCCAGTTTGTGCTGTCTGTGGACTTGCTGAGGTTGCGCTCTGTCCCACCATCCCGGTCATTAAGATATTAAACAGGACGGGCCCCAGTACTGACCCCAGGGGTGTCCCAGTTGTGACACCAGCTGGACTTTGTGCCATTGATCACAACTCTGTGAGCCCAGGCATTCAGCCAGTTGTCTGCCCACATCACTTTCATTCCCTCATCAGTTTGCCTATGTGGATGCTATAGGAGGCAGTCAAAAGCCTTGCTAAAGTCAAAATAAACAACATCCACTGCTCTGCCTTCATCTGCCAAGCCAGCCATCTCATCTTTGCAGGATCTCAGGTTTGTCAGATGTCTGACTACTCCCAGTCACTTTAACAGCCACCGGCCTCCACAAAGCAATCAAATTGCAGCACCTCACCCTGCTTGGGAGGGTCTTTGCAGGCTCCCCTGCAAATGTGGATGCTGGGGCAGGAAGCCAGGCGTGCATGCCCAAACGCCCTCCATGCCCTCAGGAGGGCACAGACTGTCACTACTTGTGTCCCATCCTGGGTGCCCTGCTTGGTCCCCCAGCTCCAGCAGAGCTGCCCCTGACCTCGACCTCCAGGGAGTGAGAAGGTTGACCGCAGAGGTGGTTTGCCAACTTGAGACATTTTCCAGTCTGAACCGCTCCCTTGGGTCCAAGATGGATTTTCTGGCTGAAAAGGTGAGAAACGGGTAGCAGAGAACCTGCATGGCACAGGAGACACTTTCCAGTCCCACAGGTGCCCGGCGCTGCAGCAGTGGCAGAGCAGTGCTGCGGTGCAGGGCAGCCGGGCACGGCAGTAGCTCTGCGGGGGAACGGCTGAGCTGGGGCTGCCTGACCTCCTGCCCCAGCCTAGGGGTGCAGCTGGAGTGGGAGCCCCCTCCACGGCAGAGGGGAGGCTCCAGGCTGTGCGTTGGCTCCTGGGCCTGGATCTTCATCCCCAGGAGTGCAAATCCCTTGCTCAGCTCCCCTGGAGCTGCAAGCAAGAGCAGTGGAGGCACTGAACTACCCAAATTGTCTCTGTTCTTCATCAAGGACCGGTAAGAGTTGCTTAGAGAGAAGGCTGAAGGTCCCTGGCACAGCTGATGATCTGCTCCGCCATACACTGACCCCTCCAGGGAGGATCCCCATCATGCTCCTGCTTCCCTGCATGCTCTGCCCTTGCCACGCAACTGGGGATGCTGGTGCTTGCAGATGCAGCAGGCTGCAGTTCACCTTGCAGCTGGGTAGATGCATCACCAGAGAAGCTGAGGATGCACTTCTATTGGGGCCAAAACCTCTGTAGGACCTGACATAGGTATTGGGAAGGTGTGGGGTTTTGCTAGATTCAGAGTAAGCCCTGGCAAGACAGGCAGGGCTCTGCTTTCCTGGCTTAGCAGAGCAGCTCTGGACAGAGGTACATGGTAGAACAAGAAGTAGATCCAGCTTTCAGATGAATTGCTGTAAAGCAAAACCAAATTATGGCTTTTTGACATGGAAATAAAGTGTGCAGAAACCAACAGTGGGAGCTTTCTGTTCCCCTCTGCTTGCAACTCACATGCTAGCATGTGCATGGGGAAATGACAAATGCTGGCTGCTGGCTCTACACTTCTCGCTGCATTTCCAGGATGGAAAGGTTGTGGCTGCAGAAAGGCAGCTTTGTGGTTAACACCAGTCGGAGAGAGCTTTGCTCATGGGAACTTCACACCTTCTGCTCTCCAGCCTGCCACCTGCAGTGAACAAGCCCCAGGGCTGGTGGCTCACGCGGTGCCATCTTGCTCAGCACCTGGAGCAGCCGGGGCGGTGGGGAGGTGTGATGGAAACTTTCCACACCAGGAAGCTCTGCCCTCCATCCGGAAGCCCTGAGATGCTCAGTGGAATGAAAGGAGCCATAATTTATTGCTAACAAATTTGACAGAGCTGGAGGGAGGAGGAGGGTCTGGAAGGATCTGCTGCAGCTGCAGTTGCTTGCTTGTGTCATCAGCGCAAATCAATTAGCACTTATGAAAATGCCCTTTGAGAGCTGTGATGCCTCCTGCCAGGGTGGGCACCTTTCCAGCTGCTCCTGTGTGGTGCTGACCCCTGCCACGGGTCTCCAGCTTTGAGCCTCGAGCTGCAACCACAGCCACATGTTCCTGCCTGGCTGCTTCCAGAGCGAGCTGACCCTGCTGGCCTCCAAGGCCTGCTTCTGTTTCCAGCTTTCTGTTTCTCTACACCACTTTCTGCTTGTCTGTTAAATCCTAGAGCCCTCTGCTGTCAGAAGCTCCTGCAGTTTTAGCAATTATAAGCCAATCTCTCTCAAGCTTCCCATACTATTCCTGGCACGGAGCTGCCTTTTATAGCTTTGGCCTCACCCAGCCTAGGGCGTGAGGTTTGTTTGGGTAGCAAAAGAAAGCTAAAATTATTTGAAGAGGAAGATTATAGGGAAGGGAGCTATAGTGGGTGCTGAGTCTTCTTTCCCTGGGACAGTGGTCCCAGGGGCTCTCCTTCCAGCCCCCTCAAATCCTGCCCTCGCCAAGAGGAACCAGTCACAAAGTGTGTGCCCCAAGGAGAGGGGACCCTGGGTGCTTTGCTCAAGGCGATGCTGAGGGCCCTGCCGGGCTGGGGGAGGCCTTGTCTACCGCCCCAGAGCCTGGCTGGTCCGTGGGCGCTGCGCCATCCCTGCCCCGGCCCCGCAGCATGGTCAGAAGGACCTTGGAGCACACAGAGGGATATTACCCCGTCCCTGGCACTCCTGCTCAGTGTTCGGTCCTGTCACCCATAAGCCCACAAGCGGCTGTGAGCTCCGGGGTGCGGGGAGCTGTGTTTGGAGGATGCTGGGGGTCTCACCCTGGGCAGAGGGCAGTGCCCGGGGGGCTGCGCACAGCCGGGGGCAAAGGTGAGTCCCAGCTCCCACTCCCAAACCATCCCCAGCCCGTCCCTGCTGCAGCTGCACGGCCCCAGCAGGACATGGGAGGCCTCTGCCCTGTGTCCGCCGGTGCCAGGCAGTGCCCATACAGTGCATGTACAATGGCTCTTTTGAAGGGCACAAACCCATCCGGGGGGTGAAGGGCCCAGCACCGTGGGGAGCAGGATGGGAGCTGTGCTTCAGAGAGATGCTGCAGAGCGTCCCAACCTGCAAGCAGCCTGCACGCATGGGAAGTGGTTTACAGTCTTGCAGAGAGACCAAAATAAACCTTGATGCTAATAAACATCCGATCATCGCTGCCGGTTTCCATGTGCGACCTTGCCCCTTGCCATGGGAGTGGGGGCTCACACCTCCCGTGGGGCCCTCCTGTGCCTGGTGCTGGGGGGCCGGTGCCAGGCTGTCCCCTGCCACACACTTCCAGGAGGGCGGTCAAGGCGGTGCTGGCAGACACAGGGTCCTGAGGAGGGAGAGGCACAAGTTCAAAGGCAAACCCTACTCCCACCCCTCCCTGTTTCCTTCCCTGGCTTTCGTACCATGGATGGAGACCAGGTTGGAGCAAGGAGAGGTTTTTTTACACTTGAATTTGGTTTGAAATACCTTACATTTAATCCTCTTTTGTTTGTTTTATTTCAAATCAAAGACCAGGAAAAATGTGAGGCATGCATGGGAAAGCAATAGTTTTCCATGAAGTATTTTTTCAGAAAATACCCTTACTGGAAGAAGGTTGAACCTTTAATGAGATATAACCTCTTATCAGCACTAACAGCTTGCTGTATCCTGCTCTTGGATGGCCGCACTATACAGGATTCCTGGTGTGACATGATTTCGGGGGAAACGCGAAGCCGCCCTCTTTTGTAACACAGCGGCAGTTGTTCATGCTTTGTGGCTGGGATGGCTGCACTGTCCTCACGCCAGGGCGGCCAAGGTACTGGTTCCCAGTCACTCCCACATGCACGGGTTCCCACTGGAGCCAGTTCCAGGACATGACATCATCTTGAAAATTCCAATATTTCTCCAGAAATGTCAAGAATAGGGAGGAAAAGAATTTCTGAATACTTAAAGAAAGTCCTCAGCACCTGAGCTCTGAGCAGGGCAAGAAGGAGACTGCTGCAGGTTGTGCTAGAGGCAGTTTCTGAACTCAGGACATTTTTAATACTTCCTTTTCTGAGTGAATCCCGACTACTCAGCATTAAACCTGCTATAAATAGCAACTTACATCAGCCAGTCTCACTCTTTTTTGCAGTGTTCCCCTTTCATTAAGCAGATCAAGAATTTCCCTATTTCTGCCTCTGACTAAATTTATTTGGGGCATTTGCTTTACTTAGCACTTTCTCCTGGGTTTTCTGGTGACCTGCAGACAAGCTCTAACATATCCCTTCATGCAAGGGCAGGGACCTCTGGGCCGACTGCTTCAACCAGCCCATCCTGCTGACTCCAAGCATTGCCTGCGCATGGTGGGGCAAGGGCAAGACCATGGTCTGGGTCATGGACCCTGGAACCAGCCAGAGCCAGAGTGGGAAACCTTCTGTCTTCCAGCACAGCATCTTTTGAATGAACCTAATTTCCCCTAAGGAGCTCCAACCCACTTTGGCCACTCTTCCATTGCCATCCCTCCATCCCAGAGCACCTCTCAGCTAGATGTCCTTCATCCCAGACACTCAGCCCCACAGCTTCCCCTCTTTCTACAAGGGGGAAGAGCGAGAAGACATTACTTTCTTGTTTCATCATGATGGGGTTGCAGAGGTATGGGTAAGGACACTCTTTCAGGCACATTACAACATCTCAGGGCACTGCTGATATGACTACAGCCTCCCATCTCTACCCAGCCTGCGAGAAGCTGGCAGAGTGGGGGCTTTTGTCAGATTTCTAGGGAAAAACAGACTCCTGGAAAGTAAACATCCCAGTTTTGAGGTTATTTTTTGGCTTTCAGCAGTAGAAAAGTTTCAGCCCTTGCCTGGCACCTGTAACACATATTATCTAGGCTAATCTGATCCTAAGATGACTCAACTAAACTGAAAAGGGTTTTTTTTGATTAGTTAAAACATTGTCCCTGAAAATTCAAAACATTTTGGCGCCTGCTTGCCAATAAAGGTACAAATGCGTGGAGGATTTCAACTGCCTGAAACCGAAAAATATCTCACTGAAAACATTCAAAATAATCAATGCATACTTACAAGTAATTCTTCTATTTTAATGAAACCTGTTTTTATCAGCACATTTCTGCACCATAAATGGCACTTTGCCTGCCTGCCCTAGCCACGTCATGTGCCTTGGGGGCAGGACAGGACCAGATGGCTGTAGGTGGCAAATCTCAAGACATGACCCATGAATACTCGAAGGTACAATCACAGGGAACAGCTCAGAGGCAAATCACGCTCTTACGTACGTCTGCAAGTTATATTCCCTGAGCAGCCAGACAGAAGAGCCAAGAAAGCTGAGGTTGGCTCAGAGCTGATTTCTGGTCCAGCTGTCATGCAGTTGAATGTCGGCTTCCCACCTCCTGCCTGGCTGGGTGCCCCAGCAGGCTCTCTCCTCATCCTCCCAGGATTTTGGGGGCTAAGCACACAGGCAAACGAGGGGGTCTGGACTGGTGGGGGAGCCTGTGAAGTGCCTCTCTACTTCACCACCCTGGCCAGATGGCAAAGGGAAGGCAGGGGAGGGAACCAGCTTGGCATGGTGTGGCCAGGGAGGAGGTGATGCTTGGTTTGGCAAGAGCCACGTTTACTCCATCTGCCCTCCCACAGAAACAGTGCTGCAGCCATGCCAGGGCGAGGGGCAGGCATACCACCACCGTGGTTCCTTGCAGGCTCTGGGGACCACCTGGAGGGCAGGCCACCTCTGGGACCACCTCCTGCTCAGGTCTGGGACCATGTCACCCTCCAGACCCCTCTTTGCTTGGAGGACAAGCCCTCTTCATAGGGCTGCACTGCCTCCCCTTCCACCAACCGCAGCTGGCAGAAGGGCTGCGCGCACCATGCAGCGTTGGAGTGAGATATGGAAAACACCAAGTTATTTACAGAACTCACTCAGGTCGATTGCCGGGTGACTTTTACAGAAACATGGTGAGTCAGTGCCCAGCACTGCGGTAGGGGTGCAGAGGTGTTGGTGGTGTGGTTGGGTTGCTGCACTTTACGTTATATTCCTTCCACAGACCCTCAGGCAGCATCTGCCAAGACATCCCTAAGTAGATGAAAATAATGAAATGGAGATGTTTCCCTGAAATGTAGCCTTTTGTCTGTTGAGAAGAGGCTGGATATTCTTTTCTTGACACATCCCAGTTTCTGCCTGTGCCCTCACCCCCATCTTGAGAGCTCCTGGTCTTTAGAATCAGTGTCTTCTTCCTCACCCTGCTCCTGGAGCTCCTTCTGCCTCATCTTCAGGGTCACTGTCAACATCTCCAAACCTCTTTTGGCTCTCTGCAGCTCCATGCCCAGCAATGATAGGCCTCACCTCACCTATCAGTAGTCAATGGAATTTAAGTATCTAATCTAAATTGGTCATTTAAGGTCTTCTTATAGGACCTGGAGGGAGGCAGGCACCTCCAGGAGATAACACCCACATCTCAGCTCCCTTAAAGTGCGGAGAAAACTCAAGTGCTTCAGCTTCTGGGACTCATTTCATGCCCACCACCACCTGTGCTGGTGCCTGCAGTGCTGTCACAGCTGCAGGACAGCCACCGAGTCCCCTCAGACTATGTGAAGCACGTACAGCACAGGGAGCCCACAAGCCATGGCCTCCATCTCATGCCGCTGGGGCAGCATGACATGTGCAGATGTGGGAGGGAAACAGTTCCGGGTAGAAGAGACCTCAACCCTTTTTTCCCTATGCTGGTCTCATCCCAACCATGCTCTTCAGCCCATTTGTGCAGCTCTTGGAAGGACGCACTCTCACCTCTAAGTTGATTTTGCAGGTTGGGTAATACGGGCCTGTTGACAAATGCAGGAACCTCCACAGGGGAACTTCTTACTAAGGGACGTGCACGAAAGAAGCAGAAATAGATATTGTGATTGTTTCATATCCTGTGTCACTGGGGAGGCATTGAATCAAGGGGACAGCTTCACGCTTCCGGGGCTGGGGCTACCACTTCGTTCCATCACGAGATTGTGCTACAAGCAGCCTCTTCTCTGGGGGAAATTCCACCACGCCTACGCAAGCGACTGCCCAGACCTGCTCGCACTATAAATTGGAGGGTAGCCGAATGCCTCAGCATCAGAGAGAAAAGAAGCTTTCAAGCTCCACTTGCCCACTTCAGCTCCGACCACCACTGCTGAGTTGACATGAAGGTCTCTGTGGCTGCCCTGGCTGTTCTCGTTGCCGCCTTCTGCTACCAGACCTCCGCTGCACCAAGTAAGTCTGGGCTCTCTGAATATCTCTGAATGAGGGCAGAAGAGATGTTGCTGCTGTGACAGGGTCCTTTCTGCCAGCCTGTCCACCCTGAGTCCCTTCTTATGTCCGATCACCTTCTAGCAGGTGCTCCATGGGTGCCGTCTTGCCATGGGCAGGCACAGCTCAGAGCACAACACATGGGTGGTGTCAGCAACAGCTCAGGGTGAACCCAAACAAGAAAGAATTGAAGGAAGAAGGAAAAAGACCTTGCATTTGCTTTTTCTCCTTCACTTTCTCCCAGACCCATGGGGGCTCTGGTCCCAGCTCCCTGCCGCTGCTCCCCTGTCCCTTGCCACTGCTCACGGCTGTATTTGTCTTTCACAGTTGGCTCCGACCCGCCGACCTCCTGCTGTTTCACCTACATCTCCCGGCAGCTGCCGCGCAGCTTCGTTACGGACTACTATGAGACCAACAGCCTGTGCTCCCAGCCAGGTGTCGTGTAAGTGTCCTCCTCCAGGCTCTTCCTCTGGGATGAGGATTCCTCCACATTTCGGAGCCATGATGGGAAAGACTCATTTTCAGGGGGAATAGGGAGGATGTGGAGCCAAGAGGTGCAAGGGGATGCTCCATGGGCTCAGTGCACATGGGGCTCACGCTGCTCCTGCTGCAGGGCTTTGGAGGCTAGCGGCTGCTGATGCAGTCGGCACCATGTGCTGCTGCCCAAATCCTGCTGACCCTCAGGAGAGGCCGGGCATGGGGCAGGGGTGGTGGGGTCTCCTCCATGCAGGGCTCCCCCAAGGAAAACTCACCTCGCTGCTCCCCACAGGTTCATCACAAAGAGGGGCCGTGAAGTCTGCGCCAACCCGGAGCACGACTGGGTCCAGAAGTATGTGAGTGAGCTGGAACTGAACTGAAGCGCTGGTACGCGCTGTGCCAGGACGAGCGAGCTATGGCCAGCCATGGACTCCATCAGAAATGTTTCCGTGTCAGTTAGAGCTAGCTGAGAAACTGAAAATGTCCCAGAATCTGACTTTAGTATTTTGCTATTTATGTATTTAATTTTTATAAGGGAAGGGAGCAGGTGAAATAACACCACTCCAGCCAACTGAGAAGATTACTTAATAGTTATATTTTTCTAAATGAAAAGCCATGACAAGATTACATTTTCTGTATTTAATTAATTGTATTTTTGATGCAATATTTAATTCAAATGTTGAGAAATAAATATTTTTGTAAGAAACTTCTGTCTTTGCCTCTATTATAATTTATTGCAATGACAATAGCTGAAATTAAAATTGTGGTAACATCTTCTTTATTCCCTTTTCTCAGCTGGCAACCTCTCCCCACAAACTTTCCCTATCTGAATGTGCTGTTTTGCAAAATAAGAAGAAAAAAAATGAAGGGGGAGGTGTGAGAAGGACATAGATTACATTCAGGTAGTTTGGATCACTCTTTTCGTAAGCTATTTAATCACTGCTGGCAAATGACTGCTAGCAGTCATTCCATGGCTAGCAAATTCCATGGCTGGCCCTGTTATAGTCTATTACCGTGTTACTTTTCAGGGCTGAAATTTTACCTGCTGGCTGTTTCAGGGAATGTTTTCTGGGAGCTGCAGCTGAAATGGATCAGCTATTCCCAGAGCTGAGACTGGAAAAAATATGCTTCACTATGAGATTTTTAGAACTAGTTGGTAAAACTCCCATTTAGCTAGGACATGAGGCTTACTCCCATTTAGCTAGGACATGAGGCTTAGCAGATGTATCCCTCTTCCGAGAAAAGTTGTTTTTTCCCAGTGCCTCCAACATCTGCCCATCTGTGGATACATCTGTAGCCAGCGAGCTGCGCTGGCTTCAGTCCGCCTGCCAGACCCAGACCCAGGGCAGGATCTGTTCCTGCCAGGACACCTCTCTGCTGGAGCCCTGGACGGATGGAGATGAAGCCCACGCCACTGACAGCACTTAGGCTGATCCGATGAGCTCTGGAGACATGGGGTTGTTTGAGCAATGAGGGTTTGGGTTCACCTGCCGTGCCCGGACCTCCAGTGCCTATAGGGCAGCCCAAGGCAATCAGCTCGGGTCAGAGACCCACCTGCGCTCAGCTCACCCCACAGCAGTTGCAGAGTGAGTTTGGAAGGACAGACATGAACATCTGAGAAAGGGGGACCACAGCAGGAAGGGGGCTTGTGGAGATGAGAGGAGGGAGGGCAGGGGCCGGGTGGGAGCTGCGCAGCAAGAGGAGCCTCAGGCGGGGCTGGAAGGCCTGGGGGGACATGGGTGCATCTGTGAGCTTGTATGGGTGCTGTCAGGAGCCTTGTCACTTCAGGAACTCAGCCCCCAGCTCTTCAGCCCATGGGGCAGCCTGCACCCCCTCAGTCATCCTGTGAGGGTGCAGATTGCGCCCAGCTTAAAATAGCAGCCGGGGGCGTGAAATCAAGACCTGTGCCCGCCAGCAGGACCAGAGCCCTCTTCCCCAGGCGCTGCTGGGAGGTTGGGGTGGGCATCGCCACGCAGGCAGCAATGCGAGCACCTCTGGTGACATGGAGCTGCTACCTGCGAGCTAGGGAGGTGGCCTTGGTCACAGCCCTGACTCCACAGGCACTGTATATGCCCCCAGGCCAGCTCCATCCATTGTGACCCTGCTAGTCAGAATCACAGAGGGGCTGAGGTGGGCAGGGACCTCTGGGTCCATCTGGTCCAACCCCTGCTCAAGAAGGGACACCCAGAGCTGTGTACCCAGGACCACGTCCGGGTGGGTTTTGACCATCTCCGAGGAGGGAGGCTCCACAGCCTCCCTGCGCAGCCTGTGCCTGTGCTCTGTCACCCTCAAGGACTTGAGGACACCTCAGCCACTAGGTACCAGCCAGCCTTGTACCTGCATGCTGGAGCCTGGTAGCTTCATGCCAAGGACCGAGGTTGGCACAAAGCTGGGCACCCACAGCTGCCCTCACTCCACAGAACAGCAGGAGCAGGGACTGGAGCTCCTGTCCAGGGGTGAGGAGATGCACAACAAGGTCATCCCACAATGGCTCGATCCTCTGCAGTCCCCCTTGGATGCAGCTCCACCTGGCCCTGTGGCACTGGGAGCAGTCCCACAGCTGCTGGGTTTCTTGTCAAAGCACACGCAGTGCAAGGTCAGCTGCAAGCACCATCCAGCCCCTGCACAGTTTGAGCCCATTGCAAACAATGCCAAGCGTCAATGTCCTTAACAGCCTGGATCATGTTCAAGTCGCCCACAGCAGACACCTACCCTGGGTACCTCAGCTAACCCCTCACCACTATTCTGGGAGCCTGCAGGGAGTCCTGAATTGCTCATGTCTTTCTTGATCTTACACCCACCCACGTGTGACAGCTCAGAGGAGCCCTCACAGTGCATGTGAGGAATGCAGCAAACCCAGTAATCCACACCCCTGGGCACAGAGGTGTGAGCCAAGCCCACACCAGCAAGGCAAAGGCAGCCGGGGGCTTGCAGCAAGCTGGCAGCAGCCCCCAGGGCCTGCGAGCAGTGCTGTGCATGTGGAGAACATGTTCCCGGCCATCTTCAGGGCCACTGCATCTGGCAAAGGCGGAGGCGGCGTGCCAGAGGGCACTGAGCCGGTTTGGAGAAAGGGGAGGATGTGGCCCCGCGGGAGGGTGGCTCGTGGAGGCCACAGGTCTGTCTGGACTCAAACAGGGCTAGACAAGAGCAACGGTCTCAGCAGTTTCAGAATTTGTAAACTGCTAAAAGAGAGATTCATCCTGAAAACAGAGCATGGTATTTACTGCATGTTTTGTGCAATGTGCAGTTCAGGTCTTGAGAGTCAGTGCTTCTGGTGTTCCGGTGCGGAGAAGGCTTTTAGTACATTTTGGAAGGCAACAGAGTATCACATTTTCTTTTGAACTGTATTATTTAAAGGAAAGTCTAATAGGTTTTTAAAAGTAAATATTTTTAATGAAAACCATGTGAAAGCCTAAACGTGAACCAAATTAAAATCATTGTAAGAATAACCATGATTATAATATCTCTATATGTCTGTTGTTATCAACCCACTGTTTACACAGGCATTCTGAGGTATAAGACACCCAGGGGAGCTGGAGATCAGAGCCCAGCACTGCACAGCAGGAGCAGCTGTGCTGTGCTGATGGAGATACCACTGACAGCACTGGGGGTTCATGGTCTGATGCTTTTCTATCTCCACTTTCTAGGCTCAGGAGCGCTGGCTTCGTGCCTTCCCCACCAGCCCAGGGAAGGGGTCCCGGTTCACCACAGGTAGGGAGGCTCCATCCTCCACTCAAAGCCACAAGTGTCCCCTGCGGCAGCACCCGGACAGGGGTGGAGGGAGGAAGTGGCCCAAGCTAGTGGTGAGGAGAAGGGTGAGGACCAGAGCAGGCAGGAGGAGAGGATGGGAGCAGGCACGATACAGGGTTTGGGGGCAAAGGCAGAACCCAAGCTCAGCATCACCCGCGCTGCTGTGGCCACTCGCGTTGCCAAACCTGGAGTTTTGCTGGAGGCCACCTCTCCTGGACTCGAGAGTTGGCAGGAGGCTCTTCCCAGATAAAGAGAGGAGAGGACAAAAGGGAATATCAAAGCCCTCAGAGTTAGAAAACCCAGCTTGGAACATCCTGGCTGATCCCAACTAGCTGAGATATTGGAAGGAAAGGAGTAAAACTTCTGCAGGTATTACCTGTTTTTTTTACTGTAACTTGTAAGCTGGATGACTCACGATTTTTTAATGTCAGGGAAGTAATGGTGGATGGTTTTGCACGCTGCAATAGAACACTTACCTAAAGCAGAGATATATCGTAGACTGTCAGCGCTGAGGAAGACACAGAAGTATTTAGTAAGATGATGAAATGTAATCCTAGAAATGGTGCCTGATTGTCATATTCCCAGCAATGGCCAACAGAAAGCAGAAGTGGCAATTAGGACCTGAAAGAACATTTCTGTTCTGCTCTTAGAAAGAAGCAGACAAACACTCACATTCCTCTAAGATGATGAAGCATTTTCCAGTATACTAGAAAAGAAAGAAAGATGTTAAAATTTAGTTGAGAAAACACATTCCTAGAACTGCGGGTCTGTAAATTTTACAGCTGAGAATCCTACCAGGGGACAATTAGCCCCTCTGGGTGACCAAACAGGAGTCAAAGCCTCAAAAAGCGACTAATCCACAGATTGCTCAGAAGGACAGCTCCCTGATGGCCCAGTTCCAAGCCATGTCCGTTCTGCCAAATGTGGCATCCCAGAAGAACCAGACACCTTGAACAGGAGGTCGGCCCTGGGACCCGCCTCAGCAAGAGACTGTCTCAACCCAAAATGTCCCCACAGAACACACATACATGCATGTGTATATATGCCCACCTTCCTTCCGCATACGGTAATCAAAGGGAAAGGGTGTGACTGTGATCACCTGGTGCATACAGGTCAGCCTCTTTGGTAATGAATAACCTATGCCCAGTCGTGAGGGTCACTGGCTTGACTGGTGCTGGTTTGCTGGGGAGCAGGAGCACAACTGCCACAGGAAGACCCAAGTGCTCAGGCCAGACCATACTGTGCCGTGTAACTGTCCCATGTCTGGGGTGAGTGGTCCGAGCAGGACCTGGTCCTTGATGGGCAGGAGCTCTGTGGAGGCCAGAGCCAGGCAGTAAGGAAGGAAACACAAAGAAGTGGCCTCAAGTTGCACCAGGGGAAGCTTAGAATGGGCATTAGGAATAATTTCTTCACAGAGAGGGTGGTCAAGCATTGGAACAGGCTGCCCAGGGAAGTGATGGAGTCCTCATCCCCAGAGGTATTTAAGATGCCACATGTAGATGTGGCACTAAGGGACATGGTTTAGTGATGGGACTGGGTGGTTGATGGCTGGACTTGAAGGTCCTTTCCAACCTAGATGATTCTATGATTCTATAAATGCACAAGCATTTCCACAGAGCAAGTGGGCAAGCTCAACTTGCCATGACTTAGAAAGCCAGCTTGTAAGCAGCTTTAGGAACCACTCTAGCATTAAATCAGCAGGGAACTCTAAAAGCCAGGTCCCAGTGCTCCCAACTCTTCTTTCCATTGCCATCCAGCCTGGGCAGCTCAGAGCAGACTAGTGTCAGCCCAGAGCGGTTTCTTAGCTGCAGTTGATGCAGAGATTCCATCAAATGGAAAACTGTGTAGCATATTCAGAGTTATCTCATGCCTTGGACCTTTAATCTCCTTCCTGGGAGAAGCAGATTCATGACTTCTAGGAACGCATTGGGTGTTGCGGCGGGGTGAGCTCACATCCTTTCTGCTCAGCCATTCACTTGTTCCCCTGGTTGCACCCCTGCCTACTTGCAAGATCTCTGGACTATTGCATTTCCTCCTGCCTCTTCTGAAAAAGCTCCTTGTTCTTCCTGCCCTGCAGCAGTGCCACTCATCTAGCACCTTGCCATAGTGACATTGCTCTTGCTTTCTGGACGGCTTCCATCACACTGTCTCCTCCCGCCCCGGTGACATTTAGCCTGGCCCCTTCCCAACTGCTGCCCTGCGCAGCAGGTTTCCCTGGCTGCCCCCAGCTGCCTCTGCTTCCAGCCCTCTGCCAAGCCCTCAAAGTTCATGTTCTTTCTATAGTTTCTCAAGCCACATGAACTCTCTTTGTAAGACCTCCATGGAGGTCAAAAAAGGTGCAGAGCCCACCAAGGCCTATTGCCCTTCTTGGGACATGGCAGAGCTGGGACCATGCTCTTCCAGCCCAGCTCTCCTCTCTGTTGTGCAGACTCCAAAAGAGAGATCCTGCAGCCGAGAGGGGGTGGGTAGGACTCACCAAAAAGCAACAAAAGCAAGCCAAGACGAACTGCTGTGTTGGGTCCAGCACCATTTTTCACTAGCAGCCTCCTAAATCACTATCCGAGATAAACTGTACCAAGCATTTGAGACTGTTCTTATCAAAGTCTTCTTTTATTCTAATTGAATCAGTCACTAAATTACGATGCTTAACTACTTTTATCCCCACAGCACAGGGCACAGCCACTGGCATTGCCTCCTCCTCACATGCCCCTGGGCAGCATCTCCTGCCTCCAAAGCACCACAGGTGCTTTGGTTTAAGTGAGTAGCACTGGCTGATGAACTAACTGAGCTGAAGGACCAGAGAGGTTCTCCTTGAGCATCCAGGGGTGATGTCCCTGCCCAGGGACACAGAGAGCCCCCCCGTACATCCCTATGCCTTCACTCCCAGCCACAGCATCAAGGGGCTGAAGCATGGCCAACTGCACTGGCAGCTGCCGCTACCGAGCTCTGCCACCCTGGTGTCCCACTGATGCCACAGGAGGATCTCCAGAGCAGTGGTCCCCAAACTTTTCTGATTGCAAATCCTTCTTGGTAAAAAGATTTTGAGCACAACCCCCCAAAACATGTGTATTTATTTATGAATTATATACATATACTACTGAAGTTCTAATATTTTCTTCCTGCATTTCAGCTGATCATCTTGTGCACCCCACTTGGGAGACTGCTCTGGGGGCACCCCCCAGGATGCAGAGGGCCATGGCCAGCAGCACCCTTTGGATACCACATGTGGTCCAAAAGCCACTGACATGCATGCAGCAGCACAAGGACCTTCTCTCCATGCTCCAAAATTCAGTGCTGAGACACTGGCCGTTAGCCAAATCTTGGGGTTAACCAGCAGGGATGTATGCACCACAGAAATGCACTGCTGACTGCTCAGGGCTCCCCGGATCATCTCTTTATTGTTTTGTGTCAGTACAATTCATACCAAAAGCACCATGAAGCAGCAGGGTGTGCAAGCACCCATCACCAGGAGCCTGTGGGTGAGTGGCAGGGCAGCGGTGGCCAACAGGTGCCCAGGTCCCAGCACGGTCCTGCAAGGAGCAGGAGCTGGTGGGACCACCTCTCTGTGACCCCATGCACACAGCTGCTGCCTGGCCATCACCCCTTCTCACCCAAGCGGCCCATCAGGCCCCCAGGTCTCTGCTCACCCCTCATCAAAAGATGACGCAGCTGGTCCCCTGCATGTCCCTCATCCAGGAGATCACCAAGGGCTCCGCATTTTTGCCCCCCAGGAAGGAACCAAGGTAGAAGAGAGGTCGGAGGTTCCCTGAGAACTTATCGGTGAAGGTGTAAAGGTGGGAGCGGTCGGTCACATTGTAAAAGGAGATTTCTCCTGCTTCGTAGTCCAGGAAGATGCCGATGCACCGGGGTCTGATGCTTGGGGTCAGATGGGAGACAGGGCAGGTGAGGGCCTCGTAGTTGCCGCCGTTTTGCAGCCGCAGCACCCAGTAGCCATTGCGTGGGGAGAAGAGGATGTTGCCTTTCCGGCTGGCCGCCTCCTTGCACAGCCCCAAGCCCCACTCTGGCTTGTCTCCCACCTGCACCTCCCAGTAGTGGCGGCCTGAGAGGAAGACCTGCACTCCCAGCACCACTGGAGCAGAGCTAAACCTCTTGGGGTTGTCGAAGAAGGACAGGAGCAGCTTCCTGCCCCCGCGCCGCACGCTCCTGTGGTCCTCAGACAGGATGAGCTCAAGGTGCGCCGTCTCAGGGTCCAGAGTCACGTCCACTGGCATGAGAGAAGGGAAGAAGGACAAACGGACTTCATGGGCGGGCTGAGTGAGCCTGCCACCAAGATGCTGGAGTGCCCCAGCTGCAGCTCTTGCTGCTGGCTACATTTAATTGCATGTGCCCATGGCTTCGTACGGCACCTCGCTCTGCCAGCCTCGGCATGGGGAAGTGTGATTCATAAAACCATTTCAACTATAAACCATGTCAAACTATTCGGCATGGACTGCAGAGCAGGTACAACCAGAGCAGCCCAGTAGCCAGGGTACAGCTTCAGAAGCAACACTGAAAAAAAGAGTTTGTGGGCAATGCCCTTCTAGGTGCCAGGGTCACCTCCCAACCCATCTGAGACTAGAAGGAGGAAGGTCTCCTCATCATGAAACCAGCCTGAACCCACCTGTATGCAAACTGGGACCGGGTGGACCAAGCTTGTTGAAAAAACCTGCAGTTACCACTGGTGCTAACAAGAAAGCCTGGTCTGAAATGGGGCATGGTCTGAAATCATGTCATTGAAGAGGAGCTCGAGCCTGTATGGACTCTGACACAGCCAGTTTGGAGGTGGTTGACACAAAAGCAAAACCCGTGGCTTCCTGACCAACAGCATGCAAGCAGCGCTGATGGCACAGCTTCCCTCGTGCAAACACAACTTTCTCCAGAGCCTGCCAGTGCCAAAGGCTGCAGCCAGGATCCCTCCTGAACCACCAGCTCACCCACATGTCAGGGACACATGACACCTCTTTGTGCCCCAGGGCATGGGGGAACTGGGACCACCTGTGCCAGGAGCTGGAAGCAGCCCCCTCACCTTTGAACTTCTTCAGCATGTCCCTCACGCCCAGGCAGCGCTCTGGGATGCTGTAGTTCTCCTTCAGGGTCACAGGCACAGCTTTGGGGGTCTGGAACTTCACCGCTTCACACCTGAAAGGACAGCAATGCCAGTGGCCATATCCAGTGCCCACAGCACAGCTCCTGCTGCATCGCGGGGGCTTTCTAACCCCTTTCTGCTGGCTGCACAGATGCATCTCCTCCCTCGAGCTCCTCAGCCATGGCAGAGCACTGGGGATGAGTGCTGGCTTGGCAGCAAGTGCAATGGGACCTTTGCTCCAGAGCTAATCGGTGCACAAGCAAAGGCTCCCACGGAGCTGCGGTGCCACTGCCAGGCAGGGGTGCCCAGGACAGGAAGGAGCCAGGCCAGCCTGGCAGCACACCCCTTAGGAGAGGACACATCTCGCACCCCATGGGGCCAGGCAAGACTTTCAGGGATCTGGGGCCCTGGAAGGAGAGGATGGATGGAGTGTTCTGCAGCACATTCTGGTTTCAGTCCCCTCCCTTGTCAGCCCCAGGTTACTCCAACTCTGGAGGACAAATGAGACACTGGGCAGGGAGGACAGGGGGTGGCTGGCACATGAACGTCACACAGAGCCGGGAGGCAGCCGGGACAGCAGGAAGAATGAGCACAGGTACCTACCTGCTCAGGATGCATTTCATGTCCTAGAAGGAGAAGAGAAGCCATTCTGGGTGTGTCACTCCAGCCTGGCCCCGGCCACCCATTCGGACAGCAGAGGCCTTGGGGCTGAGGTCGGAGATGACTTAGGGGGCTGGAGGGGCACAGACTGACCTTTAGCAGCCCCTCGGCCGGCTGGTGCATCTTTTCCTTTATCTCCAGGATCAGCTTGTCCAGCAAAGACTTCTGCTCCACCAGCCTGTCCAGGTTTTCAGAGATCATCACCAGAATCTGTTTCTCCTCCTCCTCCAGCTTCTGAAGCAGCAGCTTCTCCTCATCAGCCAGCAGCCGATGCAGCTTCCCAAACTCGTTCACAATCCTCTCCCGCTTTTTCTTCACCATCTCCTTGTGACAGGAAAGATGCATAGGATGAAGAGGCAACATTAGCCAGGCAGCAGAGTCAGAGCCGAGCGCTATGCCCGGCATCCAGGAAACCACTGCGTTTTTGTGTAAGTTTGTTTATTTAAAAGAGGATCCAAAGGATAAATGCTGTACTTTTATCTAGGCAGAGTTCCCACTTGACATCCTTGATTTACCAGCAGTAGGGCTTTGCCCGGGGCAGTTCTGGTCAGGTGGACCTCTGAGGCCCACTGCTGTTTCGGTGCAGTACAGGAGGCTGTGGGGACTGCAAGGAGATGCCATCGGGTGTCAGGTAGGATTTCGTTAATAGTGGTGCATTTCACCTATTGGCCAGGCCCAGGCTGAGCCGCTGCTTCGGCAGCCCTGCAGAAACCTGGCAGCACCCAGGGCGGGGCTGAGCAGGGGCCAGAGGGGAGCCGGGCAGGGCTCCCTGTGCTGCCGAGAGCTCTCACTACACCCAGAGCTGCGGAGCAGCAACAGGCAGGGGCTGCAGTGCTTTAGGGTTGGTTTTTTTTTTTTTCCTGAGCCCTAAAAGTTGGCATTTGACTCAAAACCTGGAGCGTGAGAGTTAACTGATTCCAGAAGAACATGCTGGGGTTAACTAGGAACAGGAAGCCTCAAAGCCCAGAAGGTAAATTAAAGGAAACTGAACTGCATTTATTCTTCTGTCCAAGCACATGATTTTCTGGACCTGACTAATGTATGCTTGATAAGCCAGGACCGTCAGCCACTTCCTCCCTGTTACTCGCAAGAGACATTTTTTCCTTTTTACTAAAGCAGCCGCTAGCAGCAAAGGAAGCCGGGGGCAGCTGGGCTGTGACCCCCACA
Source organism: Chauna torquata (assembly GCA_013399475.1). Classification (NCBI taxonomy): domain Eukaryota; kingdom Metazoa; phylum Chordata; class Aves; order Anseriformes; family Anhimidae; genus Chauna; species Chauna torquata. The sequence goes on from VXAL01004295.1 coordinate 357,445, forward strand.
GCCCTGACTCAGGCAGGCGGTAGGAGGACATGGCTCTGTCACAACCCCTGTCCCGGCCCATCCCAGTGCCTGAGGGGGACGGCAGGCACGCAGCAGCACCTCAAAAACCCGGCACCCACCACCCACAGGCAGCAGTCAGTGGCAGCCTGCGCAGATAACTGAGAGAGCCTGGAGAAACTTGTTTTCCCTGCCAAAGCTGGTTAATGATCAACTCAGCTCAGAAAAGCTCCATCCAGCAGTTTCATTTCCTTTTCTGCAGTTACTTTTACTTTCCAGCCTAAACTGTCTCTGTTTTGCTGGTGTCCTACCACCCCAGGCCTGCCTGGAGGCGGACAGAGGCGCAGTTATTCCACTTTTCTTTTTCGTAATGAAAACAATTCCAGTTCCTATTGCTGTGGAGCAGGCAAACAAAAAAATATCTATTTGTTTAACTGGCACACAAGCCCCCATGACTTCAGTGGAGCTGGTCTGCTGCTTTTTTCAAAGCACTTCTGAGCTTTTTAACATTTTTCGAGCCACACACATATACCGATCTGGCTTCCAGCACCATCGTGGTGGCATTGCCCACTGCAATGGGTGCCTCACACCCACTTGGCACAGGGAGCCCCAAGTGGGCTCTGCACACCGCAAACTCAGCACTTCCATTGTGTGGGGGTCGTTCGCTCTGTGGAGAAAGTCTTATGGTTCTGTCACTGCTCTCCACGCTGTGCCCAGGCTCCTCAGTGGATGTGGGTACTCCCTGTGACAGCAGGACATGGGACATATCCCATCCTGAGGGCTATACTAAACTCACAGCCCCAGATAAGATCATTCAGGTTTTTTTTTAATTCCTGACATCATCTAAGCTTATTCTTTAAGAATTAAACCAGGCACCTGCCTTGCACTCCTGGGTTTTCATTTTTGTCGCTGCCTCATGCTTCTTCATATCCTCTGCTTCCTTGGAAAGATGCTCCAGGGATTTCTGGAGTTTGACCTGAAAAGAGCAGAAATGGGGTCAGCTCATCCCAGCAGCACCCGGCTTGCTCTGCCCCATCCCTGGGCCCACGGCTGCCGGTGCCAGTGGGCAGTGAGGGGACGGTGACCCTGCGCCAGGCGCTGCCAGCCCTGGCACCGGAGCCCAACAGCTGCGCTCTTCACTCTGCTCGCAGCGTTAACCCCCTCCACACTGTGTGGGTTCCCCCCTCTGTCCTCACTATTTAGCTTCAGAGAGCAAACCAACTGCCCCCCGCAAGGCCGGGGCACAGGCCGGCCAGCAGCGTGGTGCCGGGAGCGCCGCCTGGACGCAGGGTTTGGGTGCCAGCAGCACCTCTCCCGAGGTGAAACGTCCCCACGGCAGCACTCACCACCCCGGCCTTCTCCAGGGGCTGGGAGCCAGGCTGCCCTGTGCACCCCGACAGACAGGGCAAGGCTGGGTGCCTCCCTCCCCGGCTTGGGAGGCAGCGGGCCCGGCCTCAGCTCTGGAAGTAGCAGCTGGGTGGCTGCCGCCCGCTTTGCACCCCAAGGCAGCGCCCAGGGCCGTTTGAGACGGGTGCTCCCGGCACCCCAGCCTCCCATACCTTATACACCTGCGCGGCCTCCTCGATGGGGTAGACAGTGTGCAAGCGGTGGCGCTGGGACTCCCGGCACACCACACAGATGGCCTCCTCATCCACCTCGCAGAAGAGCTTGAGGCACTCGTCGTGCTGGGTGCAGAGCGGGGTCCCAGACCCCATGCTGCCCCCCAGCCCCAGCTGCCGGATGCTCTCCACGATGTTGGCCAGCTGCCTGTTGGGGCGCAGGCTGCTGCGGTGGCAGGGGGCCCGGCACTGCGGGCAGAAGAAGGGCGCGTCGTTCCAGAAGCCCTTCTCCTGGCAGTGCTTGGCAATGCAGCCGCGGCAGAAGTTGTGCCCGCAGTCAATGCTGACGGGCTCGCTCATGTACTCCAGGCAGATGGAGCAGACGGCCTCCTCCTGCAGCTGCTCCAGGGCTCTGGACAGGGCCATGGCAGTCTGCAGCCCGGCAGCCCTGCTGCACGCTGCGCCCCAGGGCAAAGGCACCGGCAAGAGGGCGGCAGCAGCCAGGGGCGGAGCACGGCACCCAGCGACACGGCCCCGGGCTGAAAGCGAAAGCAAAGCCCTGCACAGAAAACAGGAAAAATGGGGAAGTGCCAGGAATAACCCCAGCCCGTGGGTGGCCCCGGTGGAATGAGACGGGGCCACCCCGCGCTCCCACTGGCCATGGGGAGCAGTGGCAACGCGGACGGCGGCGGCAACCAGGGCGTTGGCGCAGCTGCCGGGTGCAGCGAGCGAGCCCGCCCCAGGCCCTCCGAGGGGCCGCCATGGGGCGTTGGAGTGCAGCCCTCCCGGGCCGCTGGCCCCGCCGCCGCTGCCACGCAGCATTCTGGGGCAACGGGAGAAGGGGTGGGTTTTGTTCATTTTTATTATCCAAAACTAACTGAAATACAATCGGTATAAATTAGAGCAAAGCATTTGCCCGAAAATGCCAAATAAATTAAAATGCTTTTGCATACACTTAAATAAACACTGTAGCAAACAGTCTGCCAAATTCACAGGTGATAAGACAACAGGGATGTGTCATGGAGGTGCCCAAAAGCGAAGGTCCTTGGCAGAAGTGATGCTTGAAGGGACCACAGTGTTGCTCATCAACTGCCATCCTTGTCCTTGTTCTGGTTCAGGATATTCTGGACCCACTTATCTTGCAGGTTTCCACAGAACGCCTTGCCCTTGACTGTGGTGAATCTGCAGAAGGAAATCCAGTTGAAGGAGTGGGAGGAGAAGGGAGGGTAGGGCAGGGGGACCACCTGCTCCTTGCCACCGGCGAACCCCACCAAACTGCACACTTCTATCGCTGCAGAACAGCCCCAGGGAAACACAGGGGGTGGGCTTAATGTCATTATAGGTGTCTTGCTCTCTGATGCCGCTTCATCCCCAACCTGCCTTCCCCAGCCGGGATGCTGTCCTGTCTGGGACCTGTTGTCTTGGCGGGGGTGACCAGCAGAAGCTCTTTTGGCTCAAATCTAATGGAGAGGACCAGAAGCTGACTGTTTGGGATGCAGGACTGGCCTCTGAGATGTTTCCAGGCCATTCCAATGCAGCGGAGCCCAGCCTGGTGACTCCCCCTGTCAGGACAGGGCGTGCTGTGGGGTCTCCTGGTGCTGCCGCCCTTCCGTGGGGCAGCCCCCAGCATTCGGGCAGATCTACTCACATCACGCCTGGCTGGGAGCAGTGGCTGCTTGTGTGCTCGTACATTATCACGCGGCTCGGGGGAAATGCTTTGGTGCTGAATTGGGTGCAGCAGGGACCAGAGAAGTTGACAGCAGCTGGAAGAGAAGAGAAGCTTTCTGATTAAACCAGACCAGGAAAAGTGCCAGCAGGGAGAATCAGGGTCACAGGACCAGAAGGACCTCGCTGGAGGAGGTGTTGCTCCCACCACAGTCTCCCACCACAGTCATCCTTCCCTCAGCAAGCCAAAGAACAGCAAGACGTACATCTCCTTTCCTGCAGCAGATGCTCAGAAGGGAGAGCCGCCAAGTATTACTGGACCTTATACAGCAGAAAGAAAGAGGAGAGAGTTCCTCACAGAGGAGAGCTTGGGCTCACCTGGAGAAGAGGAGACCTGGTAGCAGAGGGCAGCCACAACTAGAACAGCAAAGGCAGCTGTGGAAGACTTCATGCTCCTGCTTGGTGGAGATAAACTGTAGGAGTCAGGCTAGACTGTTGCAAAGGGCCCCTTGCTGTGCCTGATGCAGGATCCCTGGGTTCAGCCTGCTTTATAAAGGGGACCAAGGCCGGAAACATGACGGAATTGTTGCTGAAAGACAACATGACACAATGGAAGAAGTGCTGTGTCAAGAAATGCTGTGTCAAGTGTGTGGAGTCCTGCACCAGCCTGTGGAGGGAAGTGCCTGGAGTCCCGATGAGCAGTAACGCCCTGATGTGGCAAGTAGTATATGATGATAAGACACTGTGAAATGATAGAGAACAGGATGTGACCAACTCTCTTTTTGTTTCCCTGGACCAAAAGGACCCTTAGAAAACCTAGAAATAATGTTTCAAGAGCTTAGGAGCTGGACCTCTTGCCTAGAAGTCACATGATGGGAATGGATACAGACTAAGCATGGTTGCCACATGCTTGTATTTCCTAGAATATCTGCATCATGGAAAAACTGGGGACAATCTACTTTCCTGCAGCCATGGCAGCAGGGAGAGTCCATGAGTCACGCCAGCTGCCCCAGCTGCCCACTCAGCAGGTCAGTGAGGCAAACAGCAACCTGTCCTGCTCGCAGCACTGCCCCAGAGTGATGGGGCTTTCTCCATGGGACCAGGACACCAGCAGTATGCAGTCATGCAGAGCAGAGGGCCTAAGCTCCTCTCCTGTCCTTCCCATCGCTTGCAGCAAGTCATTAGGGAACTGCTTCTGTTGCTATGATGAAGTTCCACAAATACCAGTGACAGCTAAAATACCACTATGTTATCCATGGACTTGAGAATTGGCTGTTAACATTCACAAAGAGCTTTAGAAGCTCATGACCATGTTAGCATGGCAGAGTTTGGCTTAGATGATTATTTGGTCCCAGCAACGTAGAATCAACACCCTCCTGGCATTGCTTTGGCATTGTCCCAGCAGCCATACACACACACACAAGAAATTTACTGGCTTAGCTGATCCTGTTTGGGACAGGAATGGTGTCACTGCACTGGCAGGGAAACTCCTCTCAGAAATGTTACATCCCCACAGAAGGACTCTGCTGACCTCCAGGCAAAGGCTTGTGGACAAAGCCTCAGGAAAGCAGAGGAAGAGTTTGCTACTCACGCTGCCAGCAAACGCGTCTGGGAACTGGACAACCACAGCCACAGCCACACGAGCAGGCTGCCTTTCATGATAGTTCAGTGAAGAAAGGGACTTACCTCCTTTATGGAGGAGGATGACTAAGAAAAGAAACCACTGCCCAAAGTGGTAGCCTTGTAGGAACCCAGATGAGGAACTCAGAGTGGGGGAAGTGATGAGATTCCCTGGACCAGCTGAAGAGCTGATTCCAGGCCTGGAGCTCCCAAATGCTCCAGGGCATGATGGATACCATCACCACATCTCAGCAGACTGAACTCTTTGTGGAACTGAGCCAGAATTTTCAGAAAGTGTGGGCTACATCGCATTGCAGGATTTGTTTTACTCAGAGCCTTTTGTTTCACTAAAACACTGTGTTACTAAGCATCAGCAAAACTGGGCCAGGGCAAAACCACATGTGGGTGCCTTGCTGATCCGATCCAGCCCACAACCCATGGCTCCTCTGCAGCCATTGCAGCTCAGCCCCCAGCTTTACCTTTGCAGCAGTAAAGGCCTTGGCACATCCCTTCATTTCTCTGCATCTCTCTTTTCCCCTTTGCTGGAATTGCTGCCATCCCAGATCATGCTGAGGGATTAAACTCCCATAGCAAGAGACCTGTGCTGGCAGAGCCCGAATCAAGACTGAAGGCTTTACCAACCTGTGGCAGAGAGGGACACTCGGTACCCTGCTCTGAACAGCCGAGGAGCTCAGGACTCAACTGGGAGCCAGCCTGCTCTGTAACCCCCTTGTCCTGTGCTCCAGAGCCCATGCAGATGCTAGGACAAAGCCTTGTACCTCCAGGGGCTTAGGTCCCACCTCCAATGTTCTGGGCTGGATCTGTTCACCCCACACTGCACAGAGTGGGGCTAGGAAGATATCACCCTGCTGCTGGTCCATCCCTTGAGTGGTCCGGAGTTGGCACCATGTCATCGACAGCTACCATCTGAAGTAAGTAGCTTAATCGAGCAAGGAGCACCAGGAGAGCAGCTGTCCCAGGGAGCCACCAGGAAGGGGCCACCACGAGCTCTTAGCACCGGTGGCAGCAGCAGCAGGGCCAGTCTGGAAGGGAGGTGTGGGACAAGCGACAGCCCCAAATCCACAGCACCTCTGTGCTCCCTTTGCCTCTCTGTTCCAGCTCTTGTGCCATGTGTGCCCATCTGTGCCTCACTCCTGGGACTTCTGGGGCTGAGACGCAGCAGCTCCCCTCCATCCTGATGCCCACTTCAGCCACTCTGCACCTCCAGCCTAGCCATAAATGATTGCCTTCACCCTGCACCCATGCTTGCCCCAGCTCTGGAGCTATTGGCACCCTTTTCCCCCAGCTGCTGCTCAGGGATGCTGGGGATGGGGAAGGTGTGGGTGAAGCAGGACACATGGGCAGGAGCTTTCTGGACTTTTCAGGCCCCTTGCACAGCCCCGTCCCCAAGGGCCCAGCCATGCATGACTGACAGATGTGCTGCTGGAGACAACAGGCATGACAGTTTGACGTGCCCAAGATACCAGACCAAGACTGACACCCTGCCTGCAGCAGCAGATGGCAGATTGAGACTGGGGATGCTGGAAACAGGCTTGCAGACAGATCTGGCCAAGTGGCAGACTGTGAAGCCACATGGCGAGGTGAGATGGAGGGGAGAGGAGAGGAGAGGAGAGGAGAAGATGAAATGACCACGATGCACTGGAGTCAGGATGACCTGCTAACCTAGGTGCCACCAACACCTGCCACTCTCATAGCCCTGCTCCTGCCACTTCTACCAGTGCTTTCACACCCAGCACTCGCACACATTCCCTGTTCAGACCAATCTTAACACTCCTGTTACACATCTCCATGTGGGGACTAGAATAAAACTGAGAGGAGGAGGACAGGCTGGGGAATGAGCTGGAGACATCCTTGCTGATGCAGCTCACACCGACACAGCCCTGCTTGGAGCTGCTTTTAGCTGAGTATTCTGGATGTTCTTGCAATATTCAAATACGGTTTTGATGGAAATGTCACGATTCATTTTGAAAATCAATATTTTCTATCAGGAATATATACGTGCCTAGACATTTTGAACGAATTCTTGCTCCTTTCAGATATACTGGGCTGTGTTTCCTCCTTTCATTCACTGCAAAGGGAATTCTTTGAGGTTTTGACACCTCTGCTATTCCCCCATTTCACTGTTTTCCTCAACTCCATTCCTTCCTTGAAGGACAATTTTGAATTTCAGTCTTGGCTGCTCCTTCCTGCCAAGACAAATAAAACAAATCTCTAAATATTTTGATTTCTAAAGCCTCCTCCATATCATACATCCTAAATAGTAGCTATTTATGGAGTCTGTAAAATCTCTGCCGTATGGTGTGTTGCAGATTTCGATAGAAACCACACACGGTATCTTTGGATCCACTACCAGAACAGATTTGGGATGCAGGAGGAAGTCTTTTCTTAGCCCTAAAGGTAGCCTGCTCCACCAGACTGAATCTCAGTTTTGGAGTTTCATCCCAGTGCCCCTGGGAGCTGCTACATCACTATTGTGGGGAACTTGGGTTTAAACCGGGAGCAAATCAACTGGAAACAGAATGACTGGGGGTAGTCAGTGACTGCGGGGTGCTGCAGATCTGAGAAAGACAAGCAAGATCTCAGATGAGATCTTGCCAAGGGACACAGTGATCACAAGGAAATATCCACACGTCTGAGCCAGGGCATGGATTTCAAAGCTATAAGCTCAAGGAGATTTGTAAAATGAGAATGGTTGGAGGCTAGGTGTGCTTTCAAGGCAGTCAGCACAAATATTTGCTTTTCTTTCAAGGGGTCTGCAGTGCCCACATCTGGAGACATTAATGCTGGGCTAGATGGACCCTTAGTCTGCATCTTTTAGGACTGACTGTTGACATTTGATTCCCTGGGACAGCCAATCCTACAGGACCGTAAGGTCTACAGTGTTTCTTGTGAAATTGCATTGAAATCCTTGGACTGAAATTTAGTATCAGGATATGCCTCCAGAGGCATATTTTTGGTAAATGCCAGCAGAAGGATACCAACAGTTTCTAAGCACACAGCCAGGAAGAAATATATTCTTGTGGTTTGTAGTTTTCCAAGATAAATTCAGGGCACCTAGAAAAGCCTCACTTATGGACCAGGAGCCTGAAGAGTGGGAGGTGGCCAGCTGCCATGTCAGGATCTGGCCCCCACAGACATAGGTAGCACTTCCAAGGACAGGCTGCCTTTGCCAAATTACAGCCACACGTATGTATCCTGGTTTCCCTGAAGATGCTCTCAGCACCGAGCACCAACCTGCCTGGAGCTGAGCTGGGTTTGCCCAGCACCTGTAGCACTGAGTGACTGGTTTAGGTACAGCAGCTGTGGTTCAGGGAAACTAAGAGGAAAACCATTTTGGTGCCAGCTTTGAGATACCCAGGACCTGATATTTCTGAGCACCTGGCATTACGTGGTACTTTACTCCTGTTGTCTTCTCTGCAGCTGGGGTACTTGTGACATCTGCAGATCAGACTGTAGGATTTCAGGAATCCAGAAAATTAAGACAGTGCTCTACATATGCACTGGTGAAAGTTGGGTTATACTCATATCATAAAGAGATGATAGGCATAACCTCTGGCTCTCCAGATCTACAGCCCATGCTGTCCTGCAGCCCCTGCCTCATTCACTGCCCACGCTCTTCTGCAACAAGCACAAGGTCCCACACACAACTCTGCATGCCCCAAGTCACACACAGAAAAGCTTTTCTCAGTGATCACATTCTGGCAGTCAAAGGCTGACTCCTAACACAGAAGCAAAGCAAGCTTGCCATGTCCTGCCCCGGGAGAGAGCAGCCTTGCCCACCCCCAGCACAAGCAGTGTGTATGAGGTGGTCACCCCAGGGCTGGGCGTCCAGCTCAGTGCGATGCTCCTGCTGGAGCTGCTGCCCTGCAGCGGGGAAGCTCTCCAGCAGATGGCAAGCACTTCCCACCTCCAGGCCCTGCTCCTCAGCAAGTTCTTCACCTAGGCAGCCGCCCCAGCAGCACCGCAGCCCAAGGTCCCTGTTGGGTTCAAGTCTTCTCCTGTAGATCCATCTGCAAACCATGTTCAGCTTTGGTTTTGGATTCTTGGACAAGCAGAGGCAGTTGCTAAGGCTTTAGTGCAGAGGACACATCCGGTGATGTCTGGGTTTGCATCCCTCCTTGCAAAACCTGGGCAAGTAGGAGAGTGCACCCAGGACAGAACTAAGGACCACGTGGTGCCCTCACGTTCTACAGCTAAGCTCTCCAAGACCCTCTCCCTGTCTGCTTGCAAGTGGCTGCTCTGCCTCGGCTGCTCCTAGGTGGGAGCTGGCAGTCCCGCATGAGAACTGTCCCTTCCCTTCTCCGCTCACCACCCCACATAGCAGGCCAGGGCTGCTTCCCACAAAGGCTCTTTGATGGCACTAGTGACAAGGACTCAGCAGCAGCATCTGTTTTGCCCAAAGATTTAAAAAATGGAATCAAAACACGATAAAGCCTGCATGTGCAGGCTCCACCTGCCCCAGGGGATGATACCACATTTCTCTTTGCTCTGCCAGGGTCCCTCCTGGTGGGCCTGGGCCACCACCCTGCACCCAGGACCTTGTCGTCACCCTGTACCAGATGGGCAATTTGGCTCATAAAACATTTTTGTCCCAGGGTCTGAGCAAATAGCCCCATCCCCAGGGTTGTACCTGTGGTTGCATAATTGCATTTGTGGAAGGCTTGTCACGGCCACTGCCCTCCAGGAGATGTGCCCACAGGGACAACTCATTTGCTCTGGTGGTCACAGGAGTTTGTGTCTTAGGGTGTCTACAAGGGTGACTTAAACATGGAGGCCTGCTTGGGAGCTCACCTCTGGGGGGAAAGAGATCAGGATCTTTGCATAGAGCTCTGTGCCCGCCTGCTCCAGCACAGCCAGCAGGATAACAGAGGAAGGACTGTGGTGCTCTCTGTGCCTCTATTTTCTTGCAGAAACAAGGGGGATCTGTGCTCTCGCTGAGCCTGGGCCAGGCCACGGGAGGGTGAGGAGTGCCGCAGCAGCACCCTCGGACTCTCCCAGCTCTGGCTGGGGAGAGCGGTCGGAAAGGGAGCCTGTGGCTCCCAGCCCCTGGGAACAGAGCGTTCCTCTGCCCCGGTCAGGGCCCACAGCCCCTGCCATCCCCTCTCCTGTCACTTCTTGTTCCCTGTGGCTTGCAGGTCCTTAGGGCTGAGATCAAGCTGAGAAGCCATGTCTCAGCAGAGAGGGAGCAGCACCCTCCAGGGCCATTACGGATGGACGGAGCCTAGAAACGCGTGAGCAGCAAGGGGAAGCTGCCCCGTGGAGCCCTGCAGCTGGGGCAAGGATCAGCTCTGGTCCCCTCTGCCCAGCCCAAGCCAGCACTCACTGGGTGTCACATGCTGCTGAGCACTGTGCTGCCCTAAGGGAAGGAGAGAGGGGACACACAGTCCTCCTCATGTCCCAGCAGACACTGGACCCATGGTCTTCATCCTGCAGAAGGCACTTGGGTGCAGGCATCTCAGGTAGCTACTGAAAGGCTACCATGGTCCACAGTCCCAGCCACCCACCAAGGCCTTCTGCCCCAGATCTGTGAAAGCCACTGCACTGGGCTGGGTGGCACTGGGGAAGCTGGTGTCCATCCCCACACAGGCCAGACATCCCCATGACAGGCTGTCCCGTTGCCCTTTGCTTCCAGGCTGCAGTCCAGCCTCTTGGAGCTGGGCAAGAGGACAGAGCATCTGAGCAGACGAAACCCATCCATGGATTCTGAGAAGGGCCTGACAGGCAACAGGAGCAGTGCCCAGCCCACCTTCATCTGCTGTACTGACTTCCAGCCCTTCCCCATCACCTTCCCATGAAACCTGAAGCAGATGAACAGACCTCGCTGAGGACAGCCCTGTGCCTTGCTCTCTCTGAGCATCTCATAACCTAAGAGCAAGGCACCTGCTCCCACCAGAAAGCAGCCCCCCAGATCCCTGCAGAGCAGCCAGGCTTGGGCGAGAGCCCAAAGGCACACAACCCAGCAGAGTCATGGGGTGGACTGGGCCAGCCCAGTGTGGTCTGACCAGATGCCCGTGGGCTGGACCTGGCTCCATCCTGCTACAGCTCCTGTCTTGTTCTGGCCCACATCCAGCCGTGCTCCTCTGCTCCTGCAGAGGTGAGGCCTCTCCCTGTTGGGCAGCCCAGGTCCCAAAATGGGCACTCAGCCCTGGCCGTGGAAGGAGAGGAGGTGACTCTGCTCTTCAGTAAGAGGGAGAAGATAACACAGCTTACAGCCACAGGGTCACTCGCCCAGAGCCGAGGTGCATCCGGCCCTCCAGCATCCAGCCCTGCGTGCTGGGGGGCCATGCTGGAGCAGAATGCCTTTATCCAGGTGGAGAGGTAGGAGAGGCAGACATTCGAAGGACCTTTCTTTCCTTTTCCTCTGTTGTCCCTCTGTTCTTTCTTTCCTTCATCTCTATTCAGCAATGACTTCATTTCTTCAATTATTAATCATCTAGCTGCAATAGTGGCTGAATTAAACCCATTAAACCTCCTCTGGGACCAGCCCAAAGGAAGGAGGCAGGTTTCCAGAAAGTGCATTAGAAAGAAAGGCAGACAGGGAGTCGAGACAAGCTGGGGTGGGAGGAGATGGCCTTGCTGCATAGTGCAGGCCATTTCCCATCAGCTGGGAATTTGATATCTAAAGCAGGAGCACAGACATGTGTGAGGCGTATTGCACAGCCTGTTCGTAGGTCCAGCTGGGCAGCTATAAGAGGGTGCTTGTGTGGCAATTTTTTCAGCTGAAAAATAAGCCACAAAAGTGAGTTACACAGGGAATAATTGCTTGCACAAGAGCTCATGACAACCCACATCCTAAGCAGTTTTTCCCAGATTGCCCTGTCACCTCTGACAGGCAACGGCAGACAAAATGGTTTTGCATAGCTACACCCCACCAGAAGTGAAGGCATTGATTTTTATGTGGTTTCTTCTGAGAATCCAGGAATCCAGCTGGTGTGAACCCAGCACAGCCCCCTTTGCTTCCCTTTGCCAACATCAAGGATTAACCAGGGAGCAGCCTTAGAGAGCTTTCAGTGTCTTTGCAGAAATGCTGTTATGTCAGAATTTTGCAGAAACATCCACATTCTGACAAAGGCCCCAGTGGGAAAGTTGCCTCCAGGGTGGGATGGCATTTCTGGTCAAAACCACAGGGGCCATGGCCAGGAAGCCCAGCAATTTGCAGGGCTGAGAGAAGGCAAAGGGTGAGTCTGGATCAGGTGTCCTAAAGAGCATCTCTCAGCTGTTCAGGGGAAGCTAAAACATCCTCCTGCTTCTCCTTCTTTGTTTTTCAGATATTATTTGCCCCTCTGCCAGTGCTCCCAGAGCAACGACTTGTGTTTTCTCCTTGCTCTGCTTAGCCAGCTGTGCCTGCAGCTGCCTCCTGCCTGAGCGCATACCTCTGCAGAGCTGCCTGCCCACAGCTTGGATGATATAAACGGCACCTGCCACCCCCTGACAAAGGCCCACACAACCCTCCCGCACACCACTGCTGTCCGTGCCAACGCTGCCCTGCAAAGGCACAGAACTACCCCACGGACGCCTTCCCCCATCTCCCCCCTGGCCCCAGGCAGGACTTGGAAGCCTCGCGTCCACCGTGGATGTTAAGCAAAGCCTGAGCGATGCTGCTCGGCAGGGCACCGGAGCGCAGCTCGGCCCAGTGACACACACGGTGCTCGGATGGGCTGACTGGGGCCTATGGCACGCACGAGGCGGGAAGCCGAGGACCTCTCGCCAGGGCCCCCCGCTACCACCCCTGGGCAGCCGCAGCCCAGCCCGAGCAGAGCAGGCCACATGCCACCAGTGTCTCCCGCAGCCCCATTCGCGTTTTGGGATGAGCTGCGGGGGAGCGGACACCTCACCCCACTGAGGGGCCGGGCAGGCCGGAGCAGGCGAGGCTGTGCTGCTGGTGTCCCCGGGCAGGGCCTCATGCCCGGGCCTGTGAGACCCCCAGGCCTGCCCGCCCCGGCCTGCCCAGAGCCCCGGGGTCGTTCCAGGCCTGCCCTGAGCAACCGGCCCGGGCCCGGGCCCGCCAGGGGGCGCCACGCGCGACCGCCGCCCCGCGTGGCCGTGCACAGGCGAGGAGTGGGGCGGGGCAGTGGGTGTGAGCGGCAGGCGCGGCGACCAATCATCGCAGGGCGGTGGCAGGGTGCGGAGCCACAGGGCTGGGGTGGACGGTCTGAGGGGGCGGTCCCTGGAGGCGGGCCTGGGGGCGTGGTTCCCGCTG
>VXAL01004296.1:0-17210 GCA_013399475.1 Chauna torquata
TGTTCATCATTCGCGTTTTCCTAACCCCCTCCGTGTCTTTCACCTCCCCAGATGCAATAGAGCCAAACACAACTTGTGCTCCCACTCCTTGAAGTATTCGCCCTAAACCCCTGAAATCCCTCTTCATAGTTCGCAGGCTTCTACGAGCGATTTCATCACTCCCCGCCTGAACTACAAGTAATGGGTAGTAATCAGTGGGGCGAATCAGTTCTGGGAGTATTCTAGCTATGTCCCTGACTCGGGCCCCAAGTAGGCAATGTTGACTCACGCAACTTATACAGACTGGGAAAGCTAGATTCATTTCCAGATTCAGTAATTTCAGTATCTGCTCCAACAACTTGGTTTACTGTATCAGCTCTGCAAGTCATTTTTTTCTTCTTTTCTCAGGGATCGTTCTTTCTTAGGAACCTCTGCTGACAGCCAGCAACTCCTTGCCAATGTTTTCAAAAAAAAAAAACAGCCCCACAATCAGTGCCACTACTGAAGCTGCTCTTACTAGAAATGGAGCCTGGCTATCCACACGCAATCAGATGACAAACTTGGGTCTACCAATTTCTCTTTCTTCTCTGAAAATCTTTCACCTCTAAAACACTATCATAAACCTAGATACTTCCACCATAAACAGGTATTACTGAGAATTTCTGAAGGTCTAGGCAGAGTTTCATAACCCTAAAAAGCGAGCTATTAATTTTCTATGGACATGTTCTATGTCTTGCACATGTGCTTAGGAAAAGGGAGATAAAGAAATTGAGAAAGGCAAATTTTTATGAATGTGCAATGATCCAACTGCTACCTAAAGACCAGGCTAACTCCAAGACTGGAATATTTTTTTTGGTCTATTACTTGCTTTGATTTTATAATTTACTCCAGTCTGGGGAGAATGGATACGGAGCAGAGCTCCCTTCTTTCTGATTAACGACTCTGCCTCCTTGCATGGCCTTTTGCAATTCCAATGTACCTCTACCTCAGCAAGCCAATCTGCCATGGTTTTAAAGCCACTACTCAGTAAAGCGTTTGCTTACTTTCTATCTTTTTAGCTTGGCTAAATAAGAAAGACATGTCAGATATGATTAAAATTGCTTGTGCAGCAGCTGTTAAAAATAGCCCAAACGAACAAATACTATCATGAAAGATTCTGTTTCATTTTGATGGCAGTGACTTTTACAGAGCATAAGGACTCATTTCTATGCCTGGAAGATCAGAGGCAGTTGGAAGGTAGGAGCCAAAATGTGAGTTAATAGAATTTTAAACTGCAGCACAAAACCTGTTATAGAGTATTTCACCTGTATTAACTGATAATTACAGAGTTTACACCATCAAAAATAAATAAATATCCTGATTTGGACAGATGCTTATCCACATGTGTAAGCAGGGCTACCTTCCTGCATAATTTGTTACCTTGCAAGAATCTTTTCCTGTAAATCTGTATACCGTCTGTTGTCTTGTTACCATTGTTTTTTTGAACATGTAGACCTGTGATATTGTCCACGAGGATAAGATCAGTAATGTTTCTTGACAGCAGCGTGTTGGTGTTATTAATCAGAAGTCTAATGTATGCAGTTTGAGGGTCATGTTCAACATCCACCTGAAAACAAAAATATTAATATTAATGGTGCAAAACAGCTGTACGTGCATCTTAACAACAAAATTTGTAGTCTTGATTACCAGTAAAAGTTCACTATATGTGTAAGCCAAATTTCTGAAGGCATTCTGAGCGACCTGCAAACAGCATTATACTCAGTTTGATCTCAAACTCCCAAGGAGTTGGTATGCCTGGCTGTTGCTTGGAGACAAAGTGACAGAAAAACTGAAGTTGGAAATCCAGTTCCTGCTAAGCCAGAAGTAAGTGAAAACACGAACATGAATATCCCTGTGATACACAGAATTGGAACATAACTTTATAAGCAGATTCTGGAAAATTCTTAACTTTTGTACCATAAGGATGTTTCTTTTGCAAGCTGTCCTCATTGACAATTAATTCATTCTCTTCATGCAGTTTTGTTCTCTATTTCCATTTTTTCACAGCAACCACACTCTCCAAAGGGTGCCAGCTGCCCCCATTTGCCCTTCCCACATAAGGGCTGATGGAGCCACTAATGGAGTTCACGGCTCTGCTTCAAGTTAGTGGTGAAGTTCATAAATTAAAAAGCAATCTCTAGCAATACACAGTCACATGATTTTATCTATTTATTCCATTAGGCATTCATTAACTCTTACTGAGTAATTACACCCTCTGAATGAAATTACCTTGAGCACAGAGTCACTTGCTGACCCCTCACCTTCCAAACTGCCTTCCCTTATAAACTCATATTAAACCAGAACTATCTAAAACTCCACCAGGCCTATAACATGACGGTCCATAATATAGCCATGATGGCATATCAGGCTTCTAATAATGACACCAAATTAACGCTTTTTTAAAACACCAAAGTGTGATTCACACACAATCTTTCTCTTTTTTCCTCCTCCTTTTTAGGAAACATCTCTTCTATATCTGGACACTAGCAAATATAAATAATAAGGCAGCCCCCACAGAAATGAGTACTAAAAATATAAATTGTGATAGATGTCAGAAATCATACAGTTCAATGTAGCCACAGGATTCAACGTATGTAGTTATGATTTTATTGTGCACCATTGACCTCTGCATTTCATTCTAATTCAGTATAGAAACAGATTAAAGTTTTCGGATATTTCATGAATCAAGGAGAATAAATGCTTTATTAAAATTATTATTGCTTAGTTTGCATTTTCCTACATAAATGACAATAATTACATTTGAATAAATCTGTTTATGTAAGTAGCTCTTCTTGTTATACTACACTAAGTTTTCCAAACTCATTACAGCAAGTTCAAACTCAATTCTATTAAACAAATCTTAGGGGGGAAAAAAACAACAACAACCTATTGTACCAGATTCTGCAAATTACTGACAGCAGGTATAAAAGTAGGATTAATCATATTCGTAAGGAAAG
The DNA here is from genome assembly GCA_013399475.1 of Chauna torquata. Taxonomy (NCBI): domain Eukaryota; kingdom Metazoa; phylum Chordata; class Aves; order Anseriformes; family Anhimidae; genus Chauna; species Chauna torquata. Next base: position 2,976 of record VXAL01004296.1, read on the forward strand.
CTTTGCCAACTTCATATGTTCACATGTCATGAACTAGAACCCAACATGTATGAGACTGAAAACCACCAAATATTAAAAATGATATATTTGGGGCAGATTTTCTCTGTCTCTTGGTTTCTGAACTGATATGATGCAAACAGCATGCCTTTAAACCTTTCCTGTGCAGTCACAAAGCCAGAAGCTTGCTTTTCCTTTTTTTCCTTCCTACTTGCTAGAAAACACAAACAAAATGAAACAGGAAAAAAGCTTCCAAGACACAAAAAGAAAATCCAAAGCCATAAAGCAGAGACCCTGACCCAATCACTGAATCAAGAAAACATGCCTTGAAAGACTGCAGGTTCAAACTGCAGAAGTTGTTAATACTATATTATGTTCCATAGTAAGTGTGGATGGGCTTGTGCACACAAACAATTATGCACTACCAAGAGATGGAGCTAGGAAACGATGGGAAAACAGAAAGCCTTTTCCTTCCTTTACTGTCCTATACCTTTCTCTCGCTCTTCTGTGAGATGAAGGCAAAAATTAGGATTTCACAGTCTCTTCCCATGTTTTTAACCAGACACAAATATATTCCTTTACATCTGGGGAGAGGGGATGTAGACAGCAATTTAGCTAAATTCCTACAATAGAGTAGGCAGAAAAAGTAGGATGTGTATATTCATAGGTAGGTGAGGGAATGTGGCAGCATTAGTCCTCTCCTTCCTCTACTTCAGAGGTTTAATGCACACTCCCACATACTGTTCATTATCCTTCTCCAACTAAATTTGCATTTTCTCTTTGTTTCATTTAACCAAATTCTTAATTTAGTGACTAAACAAAGCAACCCTTCAGAGGAATCACAAGCCTATCATCTGTCTCCTACTGCAATTTTCCTCAGGCAGCCAAAAGGTCATGTTTCTTGTATTTGTCAATAACTTTAAATATAGGTTTTACTTTCTTATTTCTGACTGGCAATGAATTTTAAGCTAAATGGCAATGGGGAAAATTTGGATTTTTCTTCCTCTTAGCAGTGGATAAAATAGCAGATGAAAATCAAGCAGCAGGGAAGCTGTTGGGTTTGACCTCTTCCAGAAAGAATCTCCTCCATACGCTGCTGCCATTGGGATCAATGGCCACTGGATATCTCCTTTGAGTTGCTACTCTAATTTGCCTCAAGGTATTTTTTCTTGCTTTTGGAGCATATAATTACACGGCCAACTATCTAAAGGAACAAAATCCAATGGCAGCCACTGATGACAGTGGTAAGTGCTTATTTCAGTTTCCCTCTGCCACTGAAGTGTTATCACCCCCTACAACAGATGTCACCTCTGGTACATGGGTGAGTGGAATGAAAGAACCACAGCAAAAGTAAGAACATTTTAGGAGTAATTGCTATAGGAGTGAAACGAACAGAGGATCTCTGACAAGAAGTATGAAAAAAGATGATCTGCAATGCAAGAATGCTTACGAGACAAAAATGAGCCAGGTAAATGTTTTAAAAGCCAAACAGACAAATTTAAAGATTTATTTCAGCTCTGCTAAAGATTACTGTCATTATGAAGTACTACCTCAGAAGTGTTCATGTCACACTATAGAATGAAGGTCCTAAAGGAGCACATTTCTGGAAAGAAAGAAGGACTGGGCCCTCCAAGCATGGGTAAAATTTAAACACCTCAGTTTCTGTCATGGTATTTCTATGATTAGGTGTTGGAAAAACACTGCCTTCAAGAAGTAAACATATGTCATCTCCATGCTCTGAGGAGTCACTCATGGGTGGTGGTTGGGAAATGTGCAAAATTCACTTTTTTTCATTTAAAACAGCTAAAGACAACCATATGGCCAATCTGCCTCTTAGCAGGAGAGCATCTGTTCAAATGAATTGAGATTGAAAAAGATGACAAGCTAAGCAAAGGGAAACAAAACGCAAAATGCATTTGCAGATGGAAGACAATTCACATACAGTTGCATAGTCTTCAGTAATTTACAACAGGTAGCACTGCACAATTATTTTCTGATAATCCTAGCAGCTACAACAGTCTCATCTTTCATCTTGTACATCAGGATTTCACAATTTTTAATGAGTCTGTGTGAGGCTGTGCTATGAATAGCACGAAAAAACAACATGTAGCTGTCTCAAACTCTAGTTTTGAGAAGCTCTGACATAAAAATTGGGACTCCACAGTGCAAAAAACAGAAGACTGTGTTACTACTTCTTATGCCTGAAATGCTCACTATTTGGCCTCATTAATTATGATATGCAGCTATTTCAATAATGACACTATACGTAATTAGTGCCATGAGATGTGATGCATATTCATTCTCTGTGCAAATGTCATGGCACAGGTCATGTCACCTCTTCTGTACTGGGTACTAAATTCTCTCTCTTCAAAAGCAGCATTTCAATGGCTGATTTCAGATTTGCCTTAGAGTTGGATGTGCACTTTCTCTCTCTAAGGGACAAGCACAGTGAAATGTCTCTAACGATAAAAATTCAGACTTGATTCATCCAGTGTGGAGGAAAAAAAAAAAAAACAGGAGAAAAAAAGAAAGGAAAAATAACAGTCTAGGTAGATCTATCAGTCTATGCCAAGTAAAAATAGAAAGTTTAAAAATTCCTTATAGCAGGGAGGTCTTTATTCCTCATAAGCATTTTATGCAAGTCAAATGAAAACTTTTTTCCATTAAACACTGTGCTGTAGCAGAGTCCCACTGAGTATTCTGACTGTGACTCATGACCTCTTCTGTAGCTTTGTGACAGGATGTCCAAAGACACAGTGGGCTTCAGAGGGTTCAGTTCCCCATACTTCGAAAGTAGTCCATACTTGACACAGGTAGGGCACACATGGTTAAGCCAGACGAGCACCTCAGAAGGCTTATCTCATTCTCTAAAGAAATTTCTCTCTGTCATTACCCAGCCTTGTGACTCATATCCAGAATTCACTAGCTTTTGCACATTTGTATTTTTTACAGATTCACACTGAGGTATTTAACACTACTCACAACCCCAAATCCCCTGAAGTTGGAGAAAAGATTTTGCTGACTTAATTCAGTTTTGAATCAACAATGCAAAACTGCTCCTCTTGCAGAGAGTGCAACCGTCTCCACGTAAAAATGGACATATTCCCAAATATGCAGTAAGGGTACAATTCTGTTTCCAGTTTCTAAAGAACATTTGAGTACAAATTTCCTATCAAATTAACAAGAGAAATGTAAAAAACCTTACCACAGCACATTTCTGAAGGGTTATTCCAAATCCAGAGGACACTGACATTTTGGACACATCTTCAGGCTGTGGAGGAAGGGGAAAAGTCTACATAGTGTAGGAAACTATCATGATTCACAAACTGCAACACAAGTTAAATTATGTAAATAAGGAAACGAGAAAAAAAAAGAGGTTTTAAGAGCTTTGTTATCCCAACAATTACTCTTTTTTGTTAGCCTAAATCTGTATGAACTACTTATTTCCACCTGTAATTACTAGTATCTTAATTGATATATTCATCCTTTGGCTATCAGACTTCTCTACTAAATATACTGTGCATGAAGTTCATTAGACTACACAGATGCAATTCATTACTATGTGTCTATCAGAATTTACATAGCAATCACATAGCTGTATCTGTCACAACAATTATTTGGAAGTCTCACAACCAGTTGGTATTGCTGAAGCCATCTAAAGTGAACATAATCACCTGAGACAGAATTAGAAACATACTAATTGGGTAGTAAATTCCCAGCAACATCCACTTTTGATGTAATTGCTATGATGCTTATAAATACTAAAAGTGGCAAACCATCTTTTACTGACCAGCTGGTGGTTAACAGAAGACTCTCGTTTAAACAAAATCTTCTTTGTCCATGAGGGTATCAATGCAAATACCGAATGGCTCCACTGATCATCCGAGGCTGCATTAGTCAAAAGCAGGTCAGGGACTTCACTTGCTTGAATTACCAGAGGTAACCGCAGTGCTGAAAACCAAGGCAAAACTCTGCATTAGAGCTAAAGGTGGCTCCTGCACAGCAGCCACTTGGTGCGTGTCACCTCAGAAGATTCCGGCCAGGGATGGGGCTCATGGTACTTGGTGCTCTGCACGTACACCACAGCCAGCACGGTCTCCCCTAAAGCATTTAAAATCTAAATAGGCAACAGAGACATGAGGGTAGATAGCAGAGATGGAACTTGCCCCAGAAAAGCCAGCAAGAGTTAAAACTGTGTCCTACCTAGGGAACTCATGTATGCTCCACTGAAAATTTCTTGCCATTTAAATGTAAACCATCTAATCTATGAATTAAAAGGTTTCTGCATTAAATCAGCTGTTAATATTTTCAACACAAAGAATTTTTTCAGCAAAGCATAAGTAATTGAAGCACTCTACAGTGTGACCGGCCTCACTACTAAGGGTGTTTGCTTCAAAGATACAGTCTGCCAACTAACCATTAAGTATTTCAGTGCATATTCAGAACAAAAATACTCATTTGACTAAGGGTGTCAATTACTTCTCAGATGAATTGTAGTGCAATCAAATCATATACTCCACAATTTAGTAATTAGCAATATCAATGCTATCTTATACACCATCTCTCACATTTTTTAGTAAAGATTAGGCCATGATATCACACGAAATTACCAAAACAGTTTTGGAATTACAAGATGACAATCACTTTCTTCTAACAAAGTAAAACCACCTATGACATTAATAATAGGAGCTTATACTAAAAATCAGTAATTTAATCTACTAACTGTAAAAAATTAAAGCTGCTGAATACAGAAAAAATGTAGTGAAAATTTCAAAATGATAGTTGGCTTTCTATGTTTATTCTTTGCATAATAGTTTTCATTTACTACTTATTTTTAAACCCCATATTTTAATCATTACCAATATATATTCATATCATCAAAAACTAATTGAAAAGCAAAGATTTTTGGCAAATGACATTGTTCTATAAGTTTTCATTTTTTTCAACTATGTTAATAAAGTATTTCATAAATGTTAATGAAATATGAAAAGCTGCTGAATGTACTAACAATCTCAGAAATATGAAAACCTTCATGTTTTTGGAAAGGCACTGTTCCGTTGGAAGAACAGTATAGAGAAATACTGTCAGTTGTAAATGTGACAGACATGCACAGTGCATTCAGAACTGGATGTTTAAAAGGTCCTATAAAGTGCATTGAGGCACTGATGCATATGAATCACTGAAAAGGTTTCTGTTAACATAACGAACGAGATGAATTCTTGCTGCTTATAGAACCCAGATGGACATGTGCACCTCACGGACCTTCACTGTCTTCCCATGCACGAACAGCATGCTTTCTGTTTAGGAGAGAGTGGTTTATACTGGATAATATTGTGGTTATACCGGCTAGGAAAAGCTACTTGTTTGTATTTTACAATTAGTTTTAATTCACTTCCCTAAATTTCACTTACATACTTAAACCATTGTTACACAGTGCAACAGAGACTAATTTAGGGATCATAAAAACAATAAGGAAAACTTGGTGAGGAGAATTGTAGTATGTAACTACAACACCAAATGTCTGCATACCTTTTGGGCTGGTATTTTTCAGTGTAGTCATGCATGCTGTATTTCAGTTTCAAGACTAACCAACAGGCCAAACCACTCAGAGTGCCACCAGTGCTGAACTGACTTGCTGGCTACCAGGCTGAGCCCACCTGGCCGTGGCACTTCCCAGCTGATCAACTATGATATTATATCCCACCTAAAATGGCTCTAAACCTATGTTCTGACAACTGAATCATGCCTCCTCTTAGTTTTGTAAAGATATATCCAAACTTTGAAAGGATTCACGTTATATTTGCTGTGCCTCTGAGATGATAATGCAATTCCCACCCCATTCCTATGCAGGTGAAGCATCAGTTTTCCTTTTCATTTTCTTGCCAGATTACAGGAGATGCACTTTCCCTTAAAATAAACCAAAACCATAACTGAAGACATGGAGCTGCTTCTTAGAGCTCCATAAGAGTCAAAGTCAATATGGAAAAATGTATGGGCTTTGCTAAGCAACTACTGCCTTGAAAGTGCTTCTTGTTTAGCAGATCATTTCCTTCCGTATTTCAGATGAGGGAGGTCAGTCAACAAGAAGGGGGATAACCACTTCATGAAATGCCTTTTGTTCTTGTGCCCCATGTAGCATGAGATCTCTCCATCAGCATACCCAACTGCACTTTCCACCTGACAGCAAATCCTGATACTCCCCTCTGGAGAGTATCAAGTCCGTAGTAACCAATTTGATTAACTGATCTTGTTCTTTGCCTCTGAATAAATCTATGGACTATTAAGTAGACAAGATGACTGTTTTCAAGTTGTGCTTTGTCATCACTTGCAATCCTGCAATAATGTGGCCAGCTCCCAGCATAAGTTTCCAGGCACGTTATTTGGCTGCTCCATCACTGGTAATGAGAGGTTGGGGATTTTGCAGGCTCTTGACATTATGTCAAGCAGCCTCCATGTTGATGATGATTACCAGGATACTTCTGCAAATTCACTTGTATCTTCTCAGCACTTAGCAGAAGGCTTTGCTCAAACAGATACAATCAGGGCGATGCAAGTCCACAGAGCAACATGTGCCACTGCCTTGCTCCAGATTTTTTCTCAACCTTTTTTTTAATGGCATAGGCTGTTTGCTAATACCCTGATTTCCCTTGCCAGTAAAGCAGAACTCTTCTATCTTGTTATTTTTTGCAGTATCAAGTGTCAGTTAAATAAAATATTCTTTTCCTGATCCACAAATATTTAACTGTCACTAGAACATTACACACCTCAGTCCAGCTGACCTACAAGAACGTAACTGCTTATCCACATAACTTGTTGAATACTCTTAACCTCAAGATAACATAATTGTATTTATCAATCCAACTACTGTCTCTTTTCAGACAATGGCCTAGATGGATTGTAGGTAGCTGACTGCTGCTTGAAAAGCTAGACGCTGAATACCTGAGAAAGGGTGTAACAGGCTTAACACGTTCTGTGGTTTTCAAGTCTATCCTAGATTTCTGTTCTGAAATTGTTTTTGTTACAACTAGCCTACTTGTCTATGGTCTGATTCATCTCAGGTTAGAAAATACTAATGCTTGACTCCTAAGGCCTTTCACTAACAAGCATCGAGCTTTCTTTTTAATACCCTGCTGCTCAGAAATGAGAGCACACCATTGTCAGTGCCTCTTCAGAGGCACATCCCAATTCTTACACTGACTCTGTAGTCTCTTTATTCCTTCCACTCTCTTTTCTTATAGTTTCAATCTTTGCCGTTTTTCTGGCTGTTTTCAAAAAAGCCATTATTTGAGCTGCACAGTCTTCACTTCCATTAGTTCCTAAATGGAAGCTATTCCCATTCCTGTTTGAAACAGAAACTTTGCTAAGCAGAGGAACATTTTCAGCTACGCACACTGCCAAACTGCCAAAGAGCCGCCTCTCGGCTGGCACTGCCAGGCTGCTGCTGGGAACTCCCCAAGTACAGCGCCTCAGGCCAGAACGCTTCCCAGCGAGCAAGGCAGCAGAGCATGAGGCTTCACCTGGGGCTTTTCTGCAAACATCCCCAAAGATGCCAAATGAAACAGTTTATCAAAGAAAAGCAATAATTTCACTTTCTATATCTAAAATACAACCATCCCTAAGATGAAATTTTCTTTGTTTTCCTTAATGACATAAGCTAAACATTCCACACATTTACAGTCTACAAATCAAGTTGTGAAATATTTTATCTTCCTTTCATCAGCATGTTATTAAAATGTTTTCCAGTTATTTAATCCTCCATAAACCAAATAGAAACGGATATACCAGAACCCTGTCTTAAACTGCATATTCCTAGACGATTACCAGCACTGGTAGGTTGACTTTGTATTGAATTACAAAATAAAAACATGAAAATAAATATTAGTGTAGCTGAAAGAGCTGGAAGATTGGCATAATATTTTACCACACCAATATTTTCCTATAACATTCACTCAGTCCCACATATGCACAGTGCCACAACAATACAAAATGACAAGTGCACAATTGATCAGACGTGTCTCAAATGCACAATCAGATCAGAACAGCTATTGAGTGCTGTTCAATTTTCTTCGCTATTACCCCCAGGTAGTCATTTGCCAACTTCTTTGCTTTGTGCGCTACTGCTTTGGGTGGTGATCTTTTGCTCTTCTGGACTTCTGGCAGCCAATACACTTACAGAGGAGAAGTCTCCCACTACCACCTATCATTGCATTTGCTTGCTGCTTAGGGTGTGCAAATTACAGAAAGTACCCAATGCGGTACAAAATGCACCTACCACATGAAGTCTGTGGCGATGGTGTGTCTGTGTTCATATGGGCTGGAGATGGGAGAATAGGTATCTAAGAAAAGAAACTGTCCTCTGTTTGTGGTCAGCCTACTGTCCTTTGCTAAGAAGTTGGTTCTGAGTAACAACAGGGACCTTTAGTGTTAAGGTACAAGCCTTAACCACTGGACTAAAGGGCTGCATCCTGAACATGTTAGTAGCGCAGATTAACATCTGTGGACCACCATTAGAAAGGTAGGTATAACACCCAAGAACTATAGTGCCTTACTTGTTCTTGATAGCAGTTAAGATGAAGGTTATTATTAGGCACAGCAATTAAATAGGATGATACAAAATTAAACAGCCTTGTAACAGGCTTCTGGCAAAGACTCCAGTATGTCCTTAAGGCTCCCATAACTTTGCAACACATCCTAACCTGTTAATATACAGTACGAAAGTGAAGACTGTGACAAGTTTGTGAAATGTCATTTACTATTAAAAATTAATAGACAGTGATAGGAAAAAAAGCAATTTAACAAAGACAGTCATTCTAATTCTTAGCTCTCACAAGTTGCATATTTCAAGTCCCAAATCTGAAGTCTGATTTGCTTTTCCCCAGAATTTATCAGTAAAGCTTTGAATTATCTTGCTTTATTTCAGTGGGGAAGAAAAGAGTTAAATATACTTGTTTACTATATTTTTGTTGTTGTTGTTGTTCTGAATTATTCCTTCTCCTGAAAACCATCCAGGATACAAGATCCAATTTAAAGTCCATTCAATTACACACAACAATGAACAAGCAAAGGTAGTAATTTACTGTATTTCAGTTTTGAATGCTGCCATTAGCTTTCCTTGTTACAAAGTCAAAGAAACTATGGGCATCAATGAGACAAAACAAATTTACTTTTCATGCCTTGTTTTGATAAGTCAGGCCAGACTCAAACATAATTCTAAAAATCCACTATGTTCCCCAATCATAGGGCTATTCTGGGACCACTTATTCTCATCTTATCCAGAAATAACTTGAAAAAAACTTCCAACAGGAACCATGAGATCAGTGTGCTGTCACAAACAGTTTCAATTCAACACATCGCAATTTTCAGAGATAAATGCAGGAGTTCCAATCTCATTACTTTCACTGAGAACTTCTTTAGTAAGAAATAAACGTTCTAGTATCTTGATTAAGCAAACCACTAAGAACTTAGCTTTAAATATGTTAAAAATTTATGCTTACTAGAATGGGACAATTCTCAGTCGTAAAATCAAGCATACAATTCAGTGCTTGTAGCAGCCCTTCCTTTAACATGTATATTTACCTACTAACAAAATGGAAGACAATCAACCACTATTCAACTGACCAACCACAAAATATACTGTCAAAATCCTCAAATTATCCCACTTTGTGTAGCACCAGAAGGTTCTTCTGAACTACAGAACGGCATGCATTTCCTTTCTCAGTGGATGGTATATTATTAATTTGCAACCCATCAGAAAGGAAGATGTGAGTAGCAAACATTATGTTGTATAAATATAGGGGAAAAAAAAACAAGGAAGCTAAGCAAATCTGAATTATTTGCTTTCATATTTAAATTAATAAACTCATTTCTGAATTAGCCATGGCATAGGGCAAAGAAATTAGAGGCATCACACTAGATGACTGCTTCAGAGCGTGTAATTTCTTGGCAAATGCATGTTATGAAATCATCTCCTGGGGAACAGCATCCTCTGCCATGGGGGAAGGGTCTATTACAGCCATTACATTGCCCCTACTAATGCGCTTTATGAGAACGTCATAACCTGTCAGTGTACTCATCTCCACTACACTTCAGTGAAGTAGCATGCTATTTATTATCTCCATGGAAAGAATATGAAGACCAGAGACTCGGAGAAACTAAGCGATTTGTTCAAATGTACACAGTCTGGCAGTCAGCCCTCAGATGCAGCTCTTCTAAGTTGTGACTCCTCTAAGTATAGCGCTACCCTATTTCAATCAGATTAGATAAATACCACTGAAGATGCTCTGTGTATCAGAGATAAGTGACAACGGGATTGATACCCACAGTAAAGAGTATTCCCATCCCAACACTTCCAGGCCCCTACTTCTACAAGTCTTTAACAATTTGGTCCAGGACTGTGTGAATTAGCTATTGCAATTGCAGAGGTCTTCAAAAATAGCTGCAAGAGTAGCTATTGCAACAGTGTTAGCAAATGTGTAGCAGTTATGGTAGCATCTGAAAAGGAACAAGGTCTTGATCAGCTTCAAGTAATAAGGTTTTTCTACAACACTGAACACAAGGTAGCAGAGGGTGCTTCCCATACAACCTTACGACTAATGAGGAAAGAAGGCTCCTCCTGAAAATGATTCAGAGCAGGGTATGAACTAAGGTCTTCCCACAGAGGCTCCTTTCTATGTGAACTGTTTCGGGAGCCTAGAGCACCTTTCTTCCTAACTTCTGAGGAGACTTTCCCCCATGGCCCAGGATGAAGAGTCCCACTGACAGGTACAGGAATAGGACACCATAAGTGCTTCCACAACCCTCACCTCTGTAGGGCTGCACACCTGGGCAGAGATGCCAAAGACACCTTGATCCCACGGCACTGAAGGCACACATCCACAGCCAAGCACAGGTGAACAAGCTCCTCTTGCAAACTGAGATTATGGAGAAAGCCCCAACACTATTCTAAAAACCACTTAGATTTGGTTTGTTTGGGACATCTCAAGTAATAAGCTTGATGGGATGCCTCTAGAACCAGACTGCTTCATTTCTTCTCCCTTCCCTTCCTCCCAAGTCACAGTGTAGGTAACACCTAGGCATGGCTTCAGTCCCCTGCCCACCTGCACTCCCATCCCTTTGGAGTGCTGAGACCCCCAGAGGCTGAAAAGAGAGAGAAAACAGTTACATACCTGTCATGCCCAGACATTCAGTCTCTTTTTGAAGCCACGGATTGTCTATAATAACCTAAAGTTAACACAGAATTATAAAAAAGAATTGTTTTCATAAATGTCTAATATTGCTTAATTACATTCTTAAGCTGAATTTACACTTTATAATTAGACAGAATCCTGTTCCACAAAGCCTAGAGTTTCCAAAAACTAACTAGCAGAAGAGATACAACACTGGTCTAGAGACCTCCCCCAGTTTGTCAAGCAGTATGAGGCACTGCTGCCTCTTAGTACAGGTATGCGAGCTTGGGGCTCAGACTGTATTTACAGTTGATATTACCACACTGAGGCTTTGCGCAATAGCGGAGCAGAAGTGTTTGCTATGAAGTATTAGTTTGTTCTTACAAAACAATTTTTCTTGTCATTTTCAAATGCAGAACTGAGGACACAGGAAAATCCCATCCCTTGGAATCAGCAGGAATTTGTCCATATTAGACGAACAAGTCTACACAGACCCATTCAAAGGAACCACAGGCTAAAAACTGTAGTTTATGAGGCTCCTGACTGTGCCCAGATCGTGGAGATTGTTACAGAAATCACAGCTCTAAAACTTCAGTAAAAGAAAATAGTGCTTTTAAGGATTTTAATGCCCAGTGTTTTGACCAGGACATAGTAGTCACATAAGCAAGTTCTCATTTAATAAAAATATCTCCCTGTGGCAGAAAACAGTTATGAATGCCAGCTGATTAACAGCTGTCTTATAAGTCTGCTGAGTGTGTGAGTAATGTCAGTCCTGACTCATGTCAACACCACTGTTGTAGTAGAGTGAGGTAGAGGCAATTTTATTCTTTACCTGCTTGAGGAATTCATCATTTTGATTACTGCTAGAGCTGTAACTTCAGCTAACCTTGTGTAAAAATGGTTCTCACTTCAGATAGGGCGCCTTCCCTCAACATAACAGAAAACGCAAGACATTTCAAAAATCTGGATGCACCAGGAGCCCTGGGTTTTAAGCAGAAAACAAATACATATAGCTAGATGGAAGGCAGCTTTTGTGGAGGAGGAAGAAAGGACAGAGAAACAAGCACAAGTAGGAACACGCAGCTCCCTGAGCATCCCTGGGATGCAGCTCTGGAAGACACCAGGCACTGAGCTCTTCACAGGGGTCTATTTTCATATCTCCCATATATCCAGTTGTACAATTCTTCCTGTATAACGAAATTATTGTATACAAACTGAATTATGCCAAAGAGCTCTACTTCTATTATTACTTTCTTCTCATTAGTTAAACAATCTATATGAACCTGAATTTTGACTGGCCAATCATCCCAAGAACACAAAAAACAACAGGAAACTCCATTAGAAAACTTAAACAAAAAAATTGTCTGGTGACAATATATACATATGTATATACGTACGTATTTGTCATATACGCATATGCATATACAGCAATAGAGATCACATTAAAAGGGAATTAACCTGTGCCAGATATTTCTAGAGCTATCTGCATTAAAGAAATATGTACTAGTACAGTAAATGGCTGTAACGACAATAGGGTAAAACACTGATGAAAACACAAAACTCCAGCAGGATGGGCTATCAAATGTTAACACAAATCTTGTTCATAAATATGAATACTAAATATGACTCTTCTGCATTATTTGACATGAACATTGAATGTCAACAGGTTCTTTGTAAATGAGCCTGTAACAAAAGCCGACAAACACAGGTCTAAGCATGCATAAAGGCATGCAGAAAATGTGGCTTGCTAGCTAATCCTGCTTCCTAGGAAATTAAGTGTACAAATGACTCGGGATTTCCAGAGACTCCAGGCATTCATTCATGTACAGTTTTACAACAGTTCATGCACAAAAACCTATGGTGTTTGTACACCCAGTTGCATCAACTACTATTGGCATTACAGCACTCCTTGTTTTTTCTTCTGCCTTATCTAACGTTCTCAGTACTCTGCACTGGAAACATAATCTTCCAGTCTATTGCAGAGTGCATCAGTAATACCAGAGAGCATCATGAAGAACATCAGCAAATAGGGAGCCCAGTGCCAACCCCACAGGCCAGGACTGACATTATGTTGCAAAAGTAATTAATTTAACACTGTGAAATTGCCAGCACACATTTTTCCCAAGTTTTACATTTCTTTATGTTTCTGGCGGAAAAATAAGGTTTGGGGTTGCTTTATTTCTTTTTTTCTTTTTCCCATTATCCAGCACTAATATTTCCTGCTGATTAGTTGTTATTTTAATAAAAGCACACAATATTTATGTGCAACTCCTCCCATCCCCCACCACACACTCTCTGGTATTCTCCACGTGGTCAAAAGAAAACTATGCTGGCAGAGTTTTAGACAGCTAGATAAATAACTAGATAAAGAAAGAAAAATAAAAGCCATATCTTAAACCACTAACAGCATTCCTAATAGCAGGCTGACACCAGTGAGCAAGAGTGCTGTCATTTGATAACAAAATCAAACGCGTCCACTCAGGAAGAATAGCAAAAAGGAGTCAGTGGCAGCGTGTGGGATCTTGCAGTGGCCCCACCATGCCGATCCACGGGAGTTTTTCCTGCCTTGGACCCCAGCACAAGGTCCGTGGTGCCTGCTGGGCCACAGCACCGTCAGAAGTGTGCCTGGCATGGTTCTGGCTGCAGGTGAGGCCTGCTGGAGCCCACCACGGCGGACCTGGGAGCCTTCCACGGGATACCAGTGCCTGCCGCAGCGGCGGGGTAGGCGTCTGCCCTGAAACTCAGGCACAGCTACTTGCACCACAGGGATCCCCGCACACCTCCTGGAGTGAAACAGAGGGGAAGAGCCTGTGTACGCTGCACCCCGGGGTGCCAAACCTCTCGGGACATGGGGCCCCAGCGCCCCGCTGCCCCGCAGGGGCCACAAGGCCCCGGACCAGCGGCACGCCTGCCGCTTGGGCGGTGTCGGTGCGGGGCCTCCTTCCCCCGCTCCAGCCCCCGAGGAGGGGCTGCAGCCCGCGCGGCGCGGCGCCTCCCCGCCTTACCCCAGCCGCCGTCTTCCCGCAGGGCTCCCGGGGTGGGCCCGGCGCCCCGGCCCCCTGCGCGGGGCTTC
>VXAL01004296.1:18324-47851 GCA_013399475.1 Chauna torquata
GGGGGGGTAGATGGCTGATACCTCTTTATTACATAGAGTGTTTGTTTTGAACCCCAGAATGGCAGAGGTAGCACATACCTGCAGGATCACTAGCTGGCAGGTACAGTTTCTGAGAACTGTTACAGCTTCCGCTGCTTTCATGCATTGCATTTGGTCACGTTGGGTTAACTGGGTGCAGCAGTGGTTGCTGTTGGCACAGCTGGGAAACTTGGAGCCCCGCAGAGCATTGTCAGCGTTCATCTGGGGGTCTGGTTTGGCTTGATTTTTAACTGCACCTTTTTTTAGCTATAACTGGTCTGCTGCACTTGCATATCTACTGGGGTTGATCATCACTGAGCATGACATAAGAGAAAAATCCTCTTGCTCCCAGCTGCTTTTAAGTGGGAGGCTTGAAACTCTGTTTGAAGCCATGCTTTAGGCTAATAATGGATTCACTTCAAGTGCTGGATCAATGCATCCTGTGCAAGTGCAAGCCTCTCTGATTCAATTGCTCATTTTCCCTTCCTTAATGGATGGTATCTTTATTGTACTGTCACTAACAACTCAAATGTAGCCATGTACAGTTTTATCCTTTATGTCACTTATGTCAATAGGGAATAGAGGTTGTCAGTTCTCTCTGGCCCAGATCTTTAGATGCGTTTAGGTGCTTAAATGCCATTAGAATCAATGCTGCTGCTGTAAAACAGTTATTTCAAAAGAAAAATAAACTGCCCACTGTTGCATACAGAACACACTGGTCAGATTGTATCCTAGAGGTCTGATTTCCCAAATGCAAAGAAGGTGACATTAGTCTGTACCTATTCCTTTCACATAGTCTGGACCACCTGTGCTGTGGAGCAGCCTACTGCGTCTGTAGCAGTTACTGAACTATTACCCTTACTGTATTATAGTTACTATATAGTTGCTACTATAATACGGTAGTATTCTTACTATATTATGGTTGCTATATATAGTTACTACTACGATATAGTAGTATGCTTACTATATTATAGCTACTATGTAGTTATTAGTATAATATAATAGTTACTATATTATAGCCTTCTGTATCCAGAATAAAAGCAGGGATAGTTTACCTAAGTATGCCATGTTGCTTCCCAAGCGTCTGAGTTATGTTTGCAGTGGGAGCAGGACAAGTACCTGGGGTACAGAGCATCCATAGGCACTGCAATAAGCCACCGGCATTTGTCACTAAGCCCCAGTTACTTATTCAGCCTGGATCTGTGGGACTTGAATGCATGCAGTTAAATGCCATCCTGATGTGAGGATCTGTGCATACTGGGAAAGTTTTAAGAACTCTTCACCATGTTAACTTCAGACAATGTAGTGTACTGTAATGCATTTCTATCGATAAAACTCTCTTGTTAGACTTAATGACGTTGCCTGGAGGCTCTCGTGACCCTTTGGGTTGTGCTTGTCTCATTATGATACTAGATTAGCTTGATGAAGTATTACAGTAATTACAGTTAGACTCAGTGTGGTGGTTTTACCCAGCTAAACAGTGGAACTCCACCACAACTGCTCTCTCACTCCCCCTCCTCAAAGGAACAGGGGGAGAAAATACGATGGAAAAGGGCTCAAGGGTTGAGATAAGGACAAGAAGGTTGCTCACTAATTACCATCATGGGCAGAACATCTCAACATAGGGAGATTAATATAATTTATTACTATTACTAGCAGACTAGAGCAGTGAGAAACTAAAAGCAAACTAAAAACACCTTCCCCCCCATCCACCCTCTGCTACCTCCTCCCCCCGAGCAGTGCAGGGGAACGGGGGTTGCGGTCAGTCCGTATCGCATCGTCTCTGCCGCTCCTTCATGGTCACTCTCTGCCCCTGCTCCAGCGTGGGGTCCCTCCCACGGGATGCCGTCCTTCCCAAACGGGTCCTGCGTGGGCTTCCCACAGGCTGCAGCTCTTCAAGAGCTGCTCCAATATGGGTCCATACCACGGGGTCCATCCTTCAGGAGCAAACTGCTCCAGCATGGGTCCCCCATGGGTGGCAGCTCCCACCGGATCACCTGCTCCTGCGTGGGCTCCTCTCCACGGGCTACAAGTCCAGCCCGGAGCCTGCTCCTGCGGGGGCTCTCCATGGGCTGCAGCCTCCTTCAGGCCAGATCCACCTGCTCCACCGTGGGCTCCTCCACGGGCTGCAGCGTGGAGATCTGCTCCATGTGGTACCCCATGGGCTGCAGGGGGACAGCCTGCTCCACCATGGACCTTTCCACCGGCTGCAGGGGAACTTCTGCTCCGGCGCCTGGAGCACCTCCTCCCCCTCCTTCTTCACTGACCTTGGTGTCTGCAGGGCTGTTCCTCACTCCTCTCTCTCCCAGCTGCTGTTACACAGCAGTTTTTTCCCTTTCTTAACTCTGCTCTCCCAGAGGCACAACCAGCATCGCTCACTGGCTCAGCTCTGGTCAGCAGCAGGTCCCTTTTGGAGCTGGCTGGAGCTGGCTCTTATCTGACATGGGGCAGCTTCTGGAATCTTCTCACAGAAGCCACCCCTGTGGCCCCCCTGCTACCAAACCTTTACCTCGTAAACCCAATACACTCAGTTTTATTAAACTTCTTAATGATCAAAAAGGGGAGCTCAGTAGCACTTCCGTTGCATTTGTAGATACTATTTGTGAGGAGTTGCAAAACAAAGGATAAAAACAGGGAGGAAGGGGATGGAAAAATGCAAATACTTTTAAAACGATACTGATGGAGGTATAAAGGAGTGAAAATTAATAGTGGATGAGAATGGACAGTCAGAGAAGTAAGACGAGAAAAGCAGATGCTTGTTGTGGAATGGCTATGGTGTGATGTGCAGTGGTGAATCCAGTGTGGCTACTTCCACAGCTCGCAGTCTCTCAACCTAGATTTTGTGAACTTCTGGTTTGGGACAAATAACTGATAAAATTTCTAAAGGAGACTTTTAGCTGTTCTTTTGTCATTAATAGATTTTCAGAAAACAACGTCTTCATTTCACCGTGTCTTGGAGACTAACCCAATAACATAATCTGTATTATTGAGCACCTTATTCCAGAGAGGTGATAGAGGCAAGTCATAAGGAATGAAGTCTATTCAAAGGCTAGGCAGTTATCTGTACACTGAGAAAATCGACTTCTTTACATACCAAGTGACCAAATAATTCAAGGAGAATTTTTCCATAAGACAGTTATATGCATAGTGGCTGAAGCCATATCATTAGACTACATCAAAAAGCAGTTAGTGGAATGAAAACTTGAAAAGTAAAAGTAAAAGTAGTCAGGGTAGGATGGCTGCCATTTTCCTTCGCTACGAGATTCCTTGCAATGCTGTGTTTGGATGCATCGACTGACATTATTATTTTTCGGTCTATGCTAGTGCACAGAGAAGCACATATGCAGCAGAGCACTTTGTACCCCTATGGTTTGTGTCCATAGCAGAGGCTGTGTGTTAGGGAAGTAGAGGCCAATGATATGTGCTCCTTTTGGGGAAGTAAGATGATGAACAGTTTATGATGGTTATTTGTTTCTGGCAGGAACTTTCCCACACATAAAGCTTCATTTAGGAAGTTTTTCTCTTGGCAGGTGAGCAAAAATATTGTGCATTCTCCGCATTGCAGACAATTATAGACAATTTTGGTTAACTTGCTTTAAGTAAAAAGTTTGAACCAAGACTGTGAGCTTAACAGTAGTCAGTAGTAAGATATTTTGTTTCACAGCCTCTTAAATATTTTTGGGTTAAAGTTCAACTTGTGGACTGACAAATCAAATTCCTATTGTTCAGTAATTTATAAAAAATGCTTCCTGAATATGTAAAATTCTTGTTTCATTCATTTTCTGTTCGTATTTTTCCAAAATTATCATTTTAAACTGATACCGAAATCATTTTCAGAATGGAGACAGGAGAGTATCAGGCTGCTGTCAGAGATGTTTCAGGGGAATCTGCATGATCTCAGAGTTATATTATACCTGTTTTCTCTCGGAATTTCAGAAGGATGATTCGCAGAGACTTCTAGAAAGCTTCAACTGTGATGAAAAAGAGCATGCTGTCACGAAAAGTAAAGCAGAACCCTATACTTTGAAAGAGGAGATGGTGTTGGAGGTAAAGATATGTTCTTTTTGGTGGATGTCCGTTTTGCTGAATGTAGTAATCAGCACGTTAAGGGCCTTGTCCAAACTGTCCTGATTGTGGTGGTTTGGAATTGAGCCCTTAAAAAGCATTAAGAAAAAGTGTAAGGTTGGGTGTTGATGGCTGCTTAGGAATGCAACCATTTTAGGCATTCATTTCCCTTATGAATTCCACTTAATTTCAGCGACTCTTTTTGGACATTTCAATCAAGATCCTGAGATCTTTTTGGACATGGGCTTCTTTGGTTTTATCTACAACATCCTTGATTTCAAAAGGCTGGTGGAAAGAGTTCACGCTGTTGACATAGGAAGAAGTACTTAAGTACTGAAATCATTCCTGATAGTTGATAATGGATTCTTTTCTGGAGAAGTTTTATTAGAGAAGATTTGATTGTGACAAAGTTGCCTCATCAGGTCTAATCTGGAACAAATACTTTTTTTCTAGTGCCTCCTTAGGTTATGGGTATAGATTTGAGTTGGATTGTATAGGTCAATGGAGGGAGATAGAATAAATGAACCAAACTGAGTATGTTTGAGAACAGCATCTTTAGTGTCTTTCTCATACAGGAAACTCTCTCATCAGGTACCAGCTGAAGATACAGTGCAGAGGTCAAATGACCACAAGTAGAGAAACACGAGAGTAGTGAGCTGGGATTCAAGGACAGATTGAAATATAATTTGGAAAGAAAGTGGGAGAAGATATAAACTTCACCCACCCTCAGTCAAAAATTCAAATCACTCAATTTTTTTGTGGTAATCTCAAAATAATCATGAGAACCAGTACTACCTTGTAACTGTCTTTCACCCAAAGCTGATTTGACTGCTCGTGATAAAGCTAAAAGTTGTGGGTAGAAATTCTTTAAAAATGTGCAGTTCAACTAACTGTTATGCATAAATTAAATACATGCAGAAAGTGTCAGTTAAAGCCAGCCAACCTGGTGCTTAGCTTGTAATGAGGATTGGTTCCAAGACAAAGAGAAGATAGGCATTACTGTAAACGTTTTACTGTTGGTTTAAATCCTGGCAGGCAATTAATCTTTATTTCAGTTTTGTGATCAAGAATGATGACAAAAAATGGTTGGTCATTTTTCTTGAGTTAAAGTACAGCATAACAAGTGAGCATTGATTAGATTATCTTTTGGAGTGTAAATCCTTTGAGAGAAATTACACAATGATATAAATTTATTAATATTACCAGCCCTTTTGAAATGGTATCACAGCCTTTAAAAGGTGATCCTTCACAACTGTATCCATTTCCCAAACAAGTTAGTTCATTTATAACACATTAAGAAGTAGCCTTGTTATTTGAAGGGGCTTTCTCCCATCTATTTGCTAAACTACTGAAGTTATATATGTTTTTTTCTATTCATTTGCTTCAGTTCCCAGAGGCTTTCACTTTTACTGGCATCAAATTGACAGTTCAGGAAGAAGCATAGATGAAAAAATGCTTTTAGTTAGGTTACAGCACTTCAGAAAAACAGATATTTTCATTCCGAGAACTTCCACGCTGCAATAATACCACAATTACCGTATTAATAATAACTGTGTATTACTCATGCCTGCTGAGAGGCAGGATGTATTAGCTCCAGCATACTGTGATATGGCATTATGGCTTTGGACTGGAGCTGCTTTGCCTCCAGCCATTTCAGAGCAATGGAACTGTCAGCTTCTATCTCTGAGTATGTACTATAGCAGTGGGGCTACTCAGTATGAGCAAATGTTTTACACGCTGACCCCTTGCTTTTTACTTTATCAGTAAATCCAAAAATGACTTCTGGAAATAAATGAAATGGAGATGAAAAGGTGCAATGAGAAAAGAGTCTAACGAATGACGCGGTTTGCTCCTCTCTTCCCATCTCTATTTTTAGATTCTATTACTGCTTTGATATTTCCTAGAAAAATCTATATAAAGAAAATTGTTTTAATAAATCAGATTTTTCATTTCATGTGGGGAAAAAAAAAAAAAAAGATTAGGACAGGAAATCTCCCAAAGCTTGGGTTTAACTATTCTATTTGTTGCTTACAGCCAACCTTTTAATAGGCCATGCATAACCTCACAAAACAAAGCTGATTATCCAATTGTTCCAGTGCATAAAGCAGTGGACAGGAAAGAGGAGGAGCAGAAAGTCAGACTACATGAAATAGGAAATTGTATGAAAAGACTGCATTATCTATAAAAAGTTCTTTGGAAGAACATTGGTATTTTCTCTAGATTATAGGTAGGGGTTGTACTATAAAAGTTCTTCCTGGAAAAAAATGACTAGTTTTGTTTTATCTATTGTTTCTTTATTTAAATTGAAAGACAGAATTTATAGCGATGATGATATCTGTGGAGCTTATCCCTCAGTAGTTTCTATTGTTAAGATTATTTCAGTCTCCCATGTGAAATATTTAGTTGCTGCTAAAGGGGAAAAGAAGGGAAATAAAAATAACTGGTGAATACCAACTATTGCCCGTTTTCCCTTGCAGGAGTGAAAACATTTTAGAGCAGTGGTAATGACAGAGTTCTCTTTTCTGGGTTTTAAACTCTGACCTGAATGAGTCCTAGGAGAAGATTTTCTCATGCCAAAGCTGAAACAGACGGTAAACAGTCAGTTATCAACTGGAATTTCTAAGTTATATAACAAAAAGGGGCATGCTATACTTAGAGTGAACAACTGTCAGGTCCACTGCCATTCTGAAACCTTAAAGTAGTTATCTTTTTTTTTCCATACAGGAAAATGAGTCTCCTCTGAACAGTAACATCACGGCATTTGCATTAAAGGCAAAAGTCATCTATCCTATCAATCAGAAATTTAGGGTAAGGTTTTAGACTCGTAAATATTAATGACAATCATTCTGTGTCAAAGTAAATTGCAGAGTTGAGTACTGGAAGAAAATTTACTGCCAATCCGCTTAGTTAGGGATCTTTGTTTGTTTATAGTCCATTCAGTCAGGGCTTATTCTATAAGGCATTGGCTGCTTTCGTCCCCACCTGAAACCTGCAGTGCTTTACATGGTGTCCAGTCAGTTTTCACTGTAGTCAAGAAAGCTTTTATTCCTATTAACAGTAATGGAGGTTGTATCTGTCCAAGGAAACCTAAGAAAAACTCCACAAGGATCTGCCCTTCAGTAAGGAGAAATGCCCCAAGCAGATAACCTCAACAGAAGAGTACTTTTCCAGGCAATGCAGAAAACTGTCAGGATGATCAATGTTAATTTATGTGAAAACACTTTTGCTGTGTATGTTGTTTAATTTTTTGCTTGAAAGCAAACACTGAAAATTGATGAGATGTTTATCTCCAGATTGTGTTGTATTAATTAACCTTGTAAATTTTCTTTGACTGTAGCCTTTGGCAGATGGCTCATCCAATCCATCTTTGCATGAGAATCCAAAGCAGGCAGTTCTGCCTAATCAGGTAATGGAGACATCTACGTCAGGCAGCCTGGGATCCCTTAGCCAGGGTGACAAGGAGGACTGTAGTTCCTCCACAACAATACATTCCACAACAAGTGATGACAGATTTCAGGCTCGAGCCTTCCTCAAGGTGACCTGCTTCCCTGAAGTGCTAACATGTGAGAGGTAAGCAGTAAACCTGCCCTCGTGTTTGGTAGTTTCCTAGTGCCCTAGCAGTTTTCAGGAAAACCAGTAAAGGTCTGGCATAAATGAAAGACAGGGCTTGTACGCATACATTCACCACATCAAGACAAGGTTTTTGGCTTATAACCCTAAAAACGGTGGTTGGAGAGACTAAAGAAATGCATCATACTGTACATTGAAAGTTAGTTTATTCTTTATGAAATTCTGGGAATCAGAACTTCAGAAGAGCAGTCTCATGAAAAGTATTATCACTATTACAATAAGGGATCTCTTTGTTTTAGCTCATATGCTCAGTTCACTTGTGTAGTGGAATGTTGCTCAGCTGGGGAACGGAGCTCTCTGCATTGTACAACATGAAGTCACACAACTGATATCTTGAGAACAGCAAGTAGCAGTGGTCCGTTCTCTTGGTTTTAATGGGAACTATTCATGTCACGTTGTAGGAATACTGCATGCTTCTCAGATGCAGAAGTGATGAGCATGTAGACCTAAGCGAAATGGACTATCAGCTCTGGTTTTCTTTTAGCTACACAACAGTGTGATACCTTAGATGAATACATATGTGTCTGTATTCTCATTAGCAGAAATAAAGAAAATCATATTTGTGTCACTGTGAGGACTGAGGAAGGTACTGGCAATGAGAAATATTTTCTAAATGTCCACTCTTATCACAGCTGTTTTAATTAAAAGCTTTGTTTTTCCTTTGTTGTAGCCATTCATGCCTATATTTACCATGCCTTTTTCTAAAGAGAACTGCGTCTCCAACTTTGATAAAGCACTATTTTGGTTTGCTTACTTTTATGTAGAGATATTTTATCTGAAATAGAAGGCAATGTAGAAACGAAATGACTTGACTGGGTGTTCTAGGGGCAATGCTTTTAGGAGAATTTAGCGATTAAATGAAACTATTGTATGGTGTTGCTCTTTTATGTGACCCTTTGTTTAGATTGATTTTAACACTTTTTTAATCTTTGTTTTAGTTTTGATATTAAGCTCTGCCTTTGCAGTCTTCTTTTAAAAGATCTCATACTTCTTGATACTGAGATCAGAAAAGAAAAACATGTGGTAGGTACTCATGTCTCATTTATAGTTATTTAATTTGAACACATTAGTTGAATATCAATTTAGGAAATAATCAACATGAACCTGGCTAGATGGGAAGTAGTGTAGCACAGTTGTACCTTTACAGTATTCTCTTTATTTTTTTTCTCTGTTCTGCATGCATATGATCTTCACAAGTAGTAAAACATAATGAAATATATTGGACTGTGAGATACAGGAGGTCAGGCTGCATAGTATAACAATTCTGATTTTTGCTCCATAGAATAAGATACAGCACTTGGGGTTCATAAAAAGAGAAAAAAATAAATATTTAATAGATGAGTTTACACGTTTTCAGGACAATGCTTGTACATTGCAGCTCCAGGGACTCTAAGCTCTTTGAATAAAATTGGAAATTTGGTTCAGCTGAATTAGTACTATTGTGATAAGTACAATAGTCCTAATTTTGTAGGAAAAAGGAATTAAGGTACCCATTTAAACCTTAGATAGCTGCCTACATCAAGTCACAGTATCCAAATCTGACAGGAAAAAAAAAAAAGATTTATACAATTGAAGCCACAGAATACTTGGTTAAGATAATTGTTTATGGTAACTAGTTGTGATCAAGTACAGAATCATTACCATTACTGAGTTTGAGCGCAGGTAATACAAATCTAGACATAAAGCATATAGCTTTCTTCTCCCCTTCTTTCCCAACCTCTGTTTAAACAGGTTAGTCATTTGTGATATAATTTTTCAAACAAGCTAGGAATATTTCAAGAGGTGAGATTTTCTGAGCAAATTTCTACGCATCCCTAGAGAGGAAGCGTGAAAGTAAATCTGGAAAGCAATTTCTCTTCTGATGTGTTTTATTCCTGTATAAGTAGATGAGAAAGGGAACTTGAGATCAGCTTCCAGAAAGAAGTTTAGTTTGACTAGGGAAGGCTAAACTTGATATCAAAGTTAATCATCAATTTGTAAATGAAGATAAAGTAACAACATGGTGATGTAACCACAGAAACACTGAGAAAATAAGTATTTAACGTGCTTTGTGGCCCACCAGAAACTACCACAAAAGGCTGGTGACTTTGACTTTTAGCTGAAGCTTTAAATAGCTTTGTACTTTTGCTAGCAGGGAACAAGGGCAAAAAAGCTTTGAGTATGGGAAATAGTTCCTTCTTTTTCTGCTGTCATTTCTCCGACTTCAAAGTCAATCTTTCTTAGAGTCAGGTCTAGGAAAAGGAAACAAATCCTCTTTCTTCAGTGTTTTCCTGAATTCTTTTTTTTTTCTTTTTGTCGTTTTATAGTATGTGATATCTTGGTGTTTTGTGTTCAAAACTTGGCTAAATCCCATCCAAAACATTGGCAAGTGAGATCCAAAACGTGGCTGCTTCAGCATTTTCTCTTCTGCTGGGCAATAATGATAACATATTTTCCAGATTTTGCTCTTTTTTAATACAGAAATGTGTTTTTGTTTGTGTTTTTGCATTAAATATGTTTAAAAATGGGCAACTTGGCATCATCTGTTTTCAAGTACGTGAGTAACAGGCAGATGGCTGTTAAATTTCACATATTTTTGTCTTCATCTTGGAAGATACTACGGCAGTTAGGAATGAAGAGATTTGTTTTTACACTGACAATCTAAAAGAGGCAAGGGGGGAAGAGGTTAATCAAAAATTATCCCAGGGTTCAAAAACATCTTTTTGAAGAAACTAGCATTACGATCTTAAAAAAAAAAAAAAAAAAAAAAAAAAAGGTTACTTTTGGGTTACTTATAAAAATGTTTGATGCTTTGTCTGGCCACGTACAGTTGAAATCATTGTAATGAATATGTTAGTATCCTTCAGCTTAGGGATTCATTAAACTTTAGAAAAATGGGCTTTCTGTTTTTGTGATGTGTACTTTCTAGTAATGGACAGTTTCAAATGTGTCGGTCTGGTTATAGGGATATATCAGATTATATACTTGTCCTCATTTGTAAGTAACACCATCTTCCAGTACTCTTATTGAAGACAAAGGCAAAAAATTTTTCATAGTGGAAGTACTACAGATTTCATAGAATCACAGAATATCCTGAGTTGGAAGGGACCCACAAGGATCATCGAGTCCAACTCCCAGCTCCGCATAGGACCACCCAAAAATCAGACCTTGTGTCTGAGAGCGTTGTCCAAATGCTTCTTGAACTCCAGCAGGCTCAGTGCTGTGACCACTGCCCTGGGGAGCCTGTTCCAGTGCCTGACCACCCTCTCAGTGAAGAACCTTTTTCTGATATCCAGCCACTGATGATATTTCTGTTAAATTTACTTATGACTCACTATAGTCTCACTGATTGACTTAAATCAACAAAACTTATCACAACAATGTACATATCATGTTCAATAGGCACTTACCATGGGTTTCATTTCTTTCCTTTTAAATAGATGTTTATTCAGATTCTCAAAATATACCTCACAGACTTCTATCATAAAAAGAAGATTACTGATGATTTGTTCAAGAAGATCCTTTTAATTCAGGAAAATGTAAGTGTTTTTGTTGGTTAACATTTCAGACCACAGAAAATAGTAGTTAATCCCACCAATTGGTGCAGGCTGCCACAACAGGCTATCCCACCTACTATTCTTAAACAGCAATGTCATTTGTAATCTATTTCAGAAGAAATGCAAAGAAACTCCCTTGTTAGTTGATTCATTCCATTACCTCTCCATGACCTTGTCTGCATTTCCTCTTTGTTGTTGCCTGAGGAGACCAGGACAGTGATGTGTCTAATCTGTTAAGAATAAAAGTATTTTGTAGTTGAATCCACTCAAGTAAACAGAACGCTGTGAACCTTGTTCACCAAGATTTAATAATTTCTAATTATCATGTCTTTGTCTGGTCCCATGTATCATTAGTGATAATAAAACAGCAGGAAGTAAAGTACCAGAAGGAAATTCAAGGTTCCTATCAAGGGAAAATACACTTGCTTTCCTCTGTGTCCTTTTTTCTTCCATATACTTTTATCAAAATCCATTTTCCATTTCTGAACTAGAAGACATACATTTACAGTCAATGAGCATTTCAGGTGGAGTCACAATATTATTTTTAATATTATTAGAAGGAAAAAAAAGCTTTACAAAACTGAACAAAATAGGGGAGCTACTGGTTCCACATTCCATTTTTCCAGATTAGAATCACAGAAGAGTCTACATTGAAAGACACCTGTGGAGATTTACTAAACTTTTGTAGGAAGCAAGGCCTTCATTAAGGTTATCCAGTGTCCTGTCAAGCCAAGTCTTGAATATTTCCAATGAAGGAGATCACCATTTCTCTGGGCAGTCTAGTCCAGTATTTTAATTTTTCTCACAGTAATGTTGTGGGTTTTTTTGCATCGATTTAATGCATTGACACCCAAAATTGTGTAGTATAAAAAATAAATGCTTGTTACGTAAGGCATGTTTAAGCAACTGAGGAATCATCGATTGCAGTACCAAGCTACTAAGAAAGGGCAGAGAACTAGTATTATTAGCTTTGAGAAAAGTCAGTATTACTAGCTTTGAGAAAGAATACTTTTTTAGTCAGTATTATTAGCTTTGAGAAAAAATCTTCCAGGTTTCAACGTATTGAAAAACTGAGAGAACCCAAATAATCATGTGGACTGTAATTTGTCCATTATGAGCATTACAGGTATGCTCATCCATGTGTGTGAGCACTCTGCAGGAAACAGTCTGATTAGCATATCTGGATGCTTATCTGTACTTTTAAACACAGCGTGTACACTCATAGCTGCAATATAAGATGGGACATGTGTTAAAATAAAGACATTTGTGGATAGATTCAGAGTACGAAAACTCATGGACCAGTATTTACTAAAACTTGAGTTCACTGCTCACATACAAGTAGAAATGTATATATTTGTATTAAGTGTAATTCAGAACTGCCATATACTTTGAGATTTCTGTCCTTGCTGCAGGAAGTGCATTACCCAGAGACAGAGCTTTCTGGATACTGTTGTTCAGCTTCCTTTGTCATGTGCAAGAAATGACATACAAATTCACTCCCAAAGTAAGAAATAATGTATGTTTTTCTGTTTAACAAATCACTTGCTTTTTTCTTCCAGGATTTTGAAGAATTACAGAAGCAACTTGATTCTAGACTCCAGAATACTGAGATGTCAGGAGCCCATAATTCAGAGTACCAGACTCTAGAAGACTTAGAAAGGAAAGAAAGGGAATATTCTGAGCACATAATAGATAATGTAACTTTCTAATTTTTCTCTCCTAAAATTTTATTCTAATGTTATTCTTTTGATGAGGAATGTTTTTTTTTTATTTTTTAACTGTTGTGTTGACTAGTCCACAGGTAGTACTTTAGATGTTTGTGAATCCTGAGTCCTGAAAACATTTTTGTATTGCTTCAGTGGGGTATTTCCAACTCCCTAGCCAGCGTTTTTTTATACAAACGCTGCTTTGTCACACTGGATTTAGAGATGAGAAGTGTCTATTGCTTGTTAGATGGTAAGATATATTTCAAGCCTAGGTATAATCTTACTTCCAGGAATTTTATCATAGCACCTTGTTTTCTTCAATACCACGTAACTAAAAGAGCAGTAAGAGAATATAATTTTTTTTCGGCTGAAATAATCACTACGAAAATAATTACAGTACAACCTTTTACTATGCTTTGCATATTTGCATTAGCAAAACATTTTGCTTTAGCAGCTTTGCACATTATAATACATCTTTATGTTTTTTATGTAAAAAAAAGTAGTTTGAATCTGGAGGTTACTTCTCTTCAGCAGTGTGTCACTGTATCCAAACTAGCATGCTGTCTAGAAAACTGGAGGTTAAAAATATTCTGCATATTATTTTCCAGTAGAACAGGTAACCAGGAAGATAATCTACTTCCCAGTCCTGTTTCTGAGGTTTGAGCAAATTCACTGCTGATGAAAATGAGACGCTGACAAGTCAGGCTGATGGCTTTGTGGGCTGCCTGCACTGATTGACCACGGCACTTCAGCTCTGAACTAAACAGTCCATTATGTCAACCTTGGGCCTTTTTTGTAGAGGAGTTAACATTTTTTAGTATCTGATGGTTAAGTGCTTCACTAGAAATTTTCTCAGCTTTCTTCTGATTCTCAGTGCCTTTCACTTTATACTGGAAGTCCTGTTAACGATGGTAGACATATGTGAAGTTTCTTTCGCAATTTAATTTTATTCTGTGAGAAGTTGATTGTTTAGACTTCTGCAGTGTTAGTCACATAAAAACTCACTGGCAGCCTTGCTGAGCAACATGAGGTAGTTATTAACTGATGGCAGTCATCCTTCAGTGGGTCTGTCACCCTTAATGCCAGCAGAAGCTTTTCATCCATATTCAAAATCATTTCCCTCTATGCAGATTCTTATACATCAGGACCTTGAACTAATCCACTCTTCTCTCAGTAACATAAAGATTTTGTTTGCCATAAAACTGCAAAACTCACAGATCCTTAACATAAATCTTGGTGACAAATATATTTTCTTATCTTTATGCATACTAATAATCCCATTGAAGCCTACAGAATTCACGGGATCGGAGCCTAAAACTAGAAATTACCATTACACCATTACAATAATATATTAGAATGGGTACATAAACTGTACGGATACTGCATAAAGTAGTTAATTCCAGTGCAGTTAATAAAATCGTTATGTAGCATGTGGCTATGAAAGGCTTTGATGGTGAAAAACAGTGAAGACTTTTAGTTTTGCCTTTTCAGCAAAAATCTTATCTGACTGGAATGCCTACTCCTACAGACGAAGAAACTTCAGGGAAAAAAAGTTTGTTACCTTTGAACTTTTCCCATTAACACTAACAACTCAACGGGCTTTATTAGATGCAGTATGTGGAGAATTAACAAACTCTTAGAGAATTGCACAGAATGACTTCATTGAAAAAAGTCAGGATTGGCCAAACATACAACATACTGGTTATGTGCCATCAACACATGTATCATCATACAGTAAATAGTCTTGGGATATAGCTTTGTGCTATAATTAATACTGAAAGCTGTCTGTAGTCTCAGTGACTCGTATCTCATAGTAGACTCATATGCATCTCAGTGTAATGAAATACTAGATGATTGATGAGGGACAACGGATTGTTGTTTGATTCGTATTTGACAGATGGAAGCTTTTTGGAAGCAGACCGACAAAGCCCAGCAGGTTTTTTTGGACCAATCAAAATGCTCAAGTGCCAAAGCAACAAAGATAACGATGGATCTGACCAAGAGGATGATTACAGTAGAAGGATTATTAAATGAATCTCAGGATTTGCAGGCAATGGTAAAGTACAAACAGAAGTAAAAATTGACAGATATTTAGTCAGTCTGGACACAAAGCAAGATGTAAGTGTACAGTCTGTCAGTCCTGTCTTAAGAATGCTGTAGACTGCTTACTCCAAATGTGTGTCTTTCAGCTTTGTTGCAAAGAGCTCAGCTTCCGGTGCACTTTATAAAGACTCACAGGAGGGTGAATGCTCTTCACATTGGTTCTAATTCTCAAAATACAGTTTAGGCAGTCTCATTAGGAAAAACTGATGTGCGCAATATGAATGAAGCCAGTGAGCCAGAAGCAAGAGCACTAGATCTAATGGTGAGGGAGAATCATTACTCCGGGCATTAGGACATTGTTTTTTTCTTTCAAAATATACATCCTAATTTAGATTAAGATTGTCATTTAAGGGTGATTCTGTGTGTCCAGTGACTTTAACTGGAATTGAAAACTTTTAACGTCTCTTAGGAAGAAGGAAAAATATGCTTATAAATGCATTAACAGTGTGCTTTTTGTTGTGTTAAATCTAACAGATCCTTGTCCAGATCTTTGCTTTTCTTTGCACAGGAGATACTGAAAGGGTTACTTGGAACTTATAGATTAACAGTACAATCAGAATCTGGCCCACTGCATTTTGTAGTAATTTGGAGAATAAATGGATAGCTAGCTTTATTTTGCTTACTAAAAAGATATGGCAATTATTAACTTGTTAATTTTGCAGCTAAGTAAACCAGGCTGGCCACATATGGAGATAATCTTTGCAGCTGGTCACACTTGACCCACACTGTGCTACTGCACAGTAATTCCTTCAAGTGGGCAGTCTTCAAATGAGGTGTTTAGATACAAGATAGAGCAAATATTCTTACCTGAAGTTACTATCATTATGCTTGCATCTTATTGCAAAAGTCAGATCTATGTGTCTCCATTAACTAGAATAGTTGTCACACTATTTCCAACCTTACATCATTGTCTAAAGCAGTTCCAGTTTCACCCAGGATATCTTGCTCCCTGGGTTTCTCTAATAGTGCAGTGGAAACTACTAGGTCATTGGCAATTATATTCATTTTTCATATATTTACTGAACTCCAGCTAACCACACACTTGATGGAATCCCAGCAGTGTCAAAATCAGGTAGGTTTCCTCAATTCAAAATAAAGGCATACAGTTGTGTGCCATACAGTATCTTGAAAAGAGATCCAGGACTTCCCTGTTACCCTTCTGTCCATCTTTACCCCTTGAGTATTTGAGTTTGTCCTGCAAGCTTGTTATTGTTTTTTCCTCCCTTAATGTCTTGACATCTGCAATTAGTGAAAACACCAATAGTTTTAGATTTGCTCTGTCAAGCGAATGTGCAGTAAAACCTGCTGCTATCCTAAACAGGTCAAGATTTTCAGAAGTAAAGTACATCAAGGTTATTATCCACGTGGTCTTGAGAAGCCTTCTGGGTTTTCTGCATTGTTTGGAATTAAATAATTGAGTAAAAGGACAAGCGCAACCAAAGACCCATTCTTAGTTTCTAAATGGGATTTTTTGTTTGTTTTAGGACATTCAGGAAAGGTTATTTAACTGGGAGCTTATGGTGAAAATGATTGATTCACTGAAGTCCTATATACCAGAAGAATGCAAGTGTAGATTAAATATTGTATCAAATATTCTGGACCATTTAACTGTAAAGAATAATCTCTCAGTCCGACAAAAGGAAGAGCTTTTAACAGACCTGCACAAGGCCTTCTGGGAACAGCTAGCACATTTCACTAATGGTGAGTATTTAGACAGGAGGTCATAACTTAACTAATTTGTGTATGAGTTCTCATAACTATCAGACAGTACAAAAATTATAGGTTTGGCCCTATATCCCTCCATTTTAAAAATTTGTTGATGAATTGGCCAAGAACACTATTATTGTGAAGTGTGGATACTTTGGCTTTAAGCCTTCTAGGTCTTGTTCCAGGCATTACTTTGAACTTCCTCTACAGTTCATATAATCTATACCTTATTCCATAGATTTGAAGATTGAAGAAGAGTCACATCTGCTGCAAGTATTTTTAAGATTTCTCCATTTACTGTTCGTAATGTACTTTTGTCAATGTACTTGACATTGTTGGTGATACTGGCTAACATCAGGGACGGTAATACCCGAATATGTGAAAAATGTTGTCTTATGATCTACTACTACTGTGTGGAGCCAGGAGAAGGTACTGTGGTGGTTTTACCCAGCTGAGCAGCCAAACTCCACCACAACCACTCTCTCACTCCCCCTCCTCAAAGGAACAGGGGGAGAGAATACGATGGAAAAGGGCTCACTGGTTGAGATAAGGACAGGGAGGTTGCTCACTAATTACCATCACGGGCAAAATATCTCAACATAGGGAGATTAATATAATTTATTACTATTACTAGCAGACTAGAGCAGTGAGAAACTAAAAGCAAACTAAAAACACCTTCCCCCCATCCACCCTCTGCTACCTCCTCCCACCTGAGCAGCACAGGGGAGTAGGGAATGCGGCTGCTGTCAGTCCATATCGCTTTGTCTCCACTGCTCCTTCGTGGTCACTCCCTGCTCCAACGTGGGGTTCCCCCCACGGGATCCCATCCTTCCTGAACTGATCCTGTGTGGACTTTCCGCAGGCTGCAGCTCTTCAAGAACTGCTCCAATATGGGTCCATACCACGGGGTCCATCCTTCAGGAGCAAACTGCGCCAGCATGGGTCCCCCACAGGTGGCAGCTCCCACTCTTGTGTGGGCTCCTCTCCACGGGCTACAGGTCCAGCCCAGAGCCTGCTCCTGCAGGGGCTCTCCATGGGCTGCAGCCTCCTTCAGGCCAGATCCACCTGCTCCACTGTGGGCTCCTCCACGGGCTGCAGAGTGGAGATCTGCTCCATGTGGTACCCCATGGGCTGCAGGGGGACAACCTGCTCCACCATGGACCTTTCCACCGGCTGCAGGGGAACTTCTGCTCCGGCACCTGGAGCACCTCCTCCCCCTCCTTCTTCACTGACCTTGGTGTCTGCAGGGCTGTTCCTCACTCCTCTCTCTCCCAGCTGCTGTTACACAGCAGTTTTTTCCCTTTCTTAACTCTGCTCTCCCAGAGGCACAACTAGCATCGTGCACTGGCTCAGCTCTGGTCAGCAGCAGGTCCCTTTTGGAGCTGGCTGGAGCTGGCTCTGATCTGACATGGGGCAGCTTCTGGAATCTTATCACAGAAGCCACCCCTGTGGCCCCCCCCACTGCCAAACTCTTACCACATAAACCCAATATGGGTACACAAAAAACATAGTTGTGCTGTCTCTCTTGTGAAAAGATAATTTTAGCAGTTATTATCTTCAGTGTAAGCTCACTGTCTTACTGATTTACGGTTCTCCTCTGTGCCACTTCAGGTGTTACCTATGTCAGCTATGCTGAGAAACATACCCCCAACCTCTCTGACAGGTGCTGAATGAAGAGCTCAGTGATTCCCATGGGTGCTTATAGAAGATTTTAGTATGTGTTCAGTCAAAAGAATAATAGTGCGAAGTATTTTACTCTCACAGATTTTTTCAGAACCATTTCTTCTACTCATGGCCATACTTAAAGAAAGCTGTCCTAGTGGAACAGCATCAGGGGTAGTGTTTGGTGAACAGAGTAGTCAGAACATACATTCTCGTTGCAGAATATTCTTGCTGCAGTGCTGCTCATTATCGTCATTAAGCCTGAATGAGAAATTGTGCCATATCTCAAGGTCAGCAATTCATAGAACCACAGAATGTTTGAGGTTGGAAGGGACCTCTGGAGGTCATCTGGTTCTCCTGTCCACCCTCCTGCTCAAGCAGGGCCACCTAGACCTGATGGCGCAGGACTATATCCAGACAGTTTTATAATACCTGCAAGGCTGGTGATTCCACAACCTCTCTGGGTGTCCTGTGCCAGTGCTCAGTCACCCTTGCAGTAAAAAAGTGTTTCCTGATGTTCAGAGGGAACCTCCTGTGTTTGTGCCCATTGCCTCTTGTCCTTTCAGTGGACACCCTCCCCTCCAATATTTATACGCACTGATGAGATCCCCCCTGAGCCTTCTTTTCTCTAGGCTGAAGAGTCCCAGCTGTCAGCCTTTCCTCATAGGAGAGATGCTCCAGTCCCATCATCATCTTCATGGCCCTTCATTGGACTCTCTCCAGTAGCTCCATGTCTCTCTTGAACTGGGCACGGTACTCCAGGTGTGGCCTCAGCAGTGCTGAGGAAAGGATTACCTACTTTGATCTGCTAGTAATGCTCCT
This sequence comes from Chauna torquata, assembly GCA_013399475.1. Lineage (NCBI taxonomy): Eukaryota > Metazoa > Chordata > Aves > Anseriformes > Anhimidae > Chauna > Chauna torquata. The sequence continues at coordinate 37,574 of VXAL01004296.1, forward strand.
ATTGCAGCCCAGGATGCCATTAACCTTCTTAGCAGCAAGGGCACATTGCTGGTTCTTGTTCAGCTTGGTGTCCACCAAGGACCCCAAAGTCCTTTTCTATAAAGCTGCTTTCTAGCTGGGTGGCCCCCAGCAGGTACTGGTACTTGGGGCTGTTCCTCCCCAGGTACAGGACTTCGCAGTTCTTGTTGAACTTCATGAGGTTCTGCAGCCATTTCTGTAGCCTGTCCAGGTCTTTCTGGATGGCAGCATGACCCTCTGACATACCAACCACTCCTCCCAGTTCTGTGCAGACTTCTGGAGGGTACACTCCAACCCATCATCCAGGTCATTAATGGGAGTGCTGAACAGGGTTGGACACACTATTGAACCACTGCTGTTAGTGAATCCACTGCTATTAGTGTCCTTCAGCTAGACTTCACGCCAGTTTTCAGTCCACCTCGCTGTCTGGTCATCCAACCCATACTTCACCTGCTTCTCTATGAGGATCTGAAGGGGGGCAGTGTCGAAAGCCTGACTGACGTCAAGGTAGACAATATCCACTGCTCTCCCCTACCAAGCCAGTTGTTTCATCATAGAAGATTATCAGAATTCCCATGCTGCAGACTAGCTCCACTTTAAAAATATCAACTAAACGTGAACAAAGTTTGCTGATACTCACAGACTCATACATATCATGACATAGATTATTTCATGTATATTTACTTCTAGAGCTGGCATGCCTAGTTCATAGTCTTCACATAGGTTTAGCCACTAACATTCCTTAAAAATCAACTTATATCTATGTTTGGGTTTTTTTCCCGCCATTTTGTAATGTTTCTCTTGTTCCAAAGCAGAAATATCTATATCAAGGCTTTGATTTTATGCAAAGTTGGTGTTTATAGTTAAAAATAATTAAAAAATATATGTAGTTAGTGCAGAAGGGCATTATTTAACAACGTCCTGATTTTAGATACAAGTGAAACCAGTGAAGAGGGGGGGTGCAGGATGGTAGTGAACCAAAAAACTGAGAGATTTAAGCACCATGTAACAACCCAAAAGTTTGCATCTAAAAAGGCCATCAAAGTAAGAAACAAATTTTTTTTTTTTCATGGCAATTACTTGCCTATTTTGTTCACTTACAGATTTCTATGAGCTTATGTTGTGTGACAGTAGCAGATGCTACTTTCTCCCTGTGGAGTTATGGTATCTGATCATTGGTGTTTTATGTTCCAGAATGTGTCCAGCAAAGTAAAGACCTGATCCTGAAACGACTGGAGTGCCGTGCAAAGAAGAGAGAAGAGTTCAAAGACAGACAGAAAGCTGAACAAGGATGTCTTCTCAGTAAAACTTTTCATACTGGAGATTTTAATGATTTTCTTAAGGTAAGTGCATAAAAATGTTCTGTTAGTTTTTAAGGCTAAATATGCTTCAGATTTCTCCCAATTCCATAAAATTGGGATTTTAGGTTCTCCTGAGAATCATCTGTGGTAGCACAGGTAGGAAAAGGTCAGACTTCCTATTGTGTTGGCTTGCCTAGAAGGTTTTCTTCCAGTGTTGGGCTTGTCACATTGGAACCAAATGCCAAAGGGAGTTAATGCTAGATTGCATGTTTCATAGAAAACATTCTTTACTTAAGATACTTCGTGTTTGGTTCAGTATAGGAAATCTCTGGATGAAAGTATCTGACCTACATTATAGAAAAAAACAGACTGCACTGATGTAATTGCATTCTATGAGTGAGGTTACTGAGGCTCAAAAGACTATTAAATTTCACATAAGCAGAGGGAAAACTCATTAGGAACGGTGGTGGGATACCTTTAGAGAAGATTTGCAATAGATAATTTAATATGGTATACAGTGACCAATGTAATGTTTTCTTGGCCATATTTTCTATAGAGCTCTATTGTTATTTTTCAGAATGCATATAGTAAATCAGAGTTCTCAGCTCTAATTGCTGACAGCTCCAAAACTCCTATAACTGCTGAGAACCAGAGATCCAAGTTATTAAGAAAAAAAAATCAATGCTCACTTTTCGTGAAAAGAAATAATCTAAGGTTAAAGTGGTTATATCCAGCAGCATTAAACTTTTGATGAAATCTAATAACTTAGATAAATTTCTATATGAGAAGACCCAGATTACAACTGTAGCAAACTGTCCAAGTTTGTTAATCTCAACAACACAATCTTGTACGGCAGGCCAGGTTCTTTAATTGTATCGTATGAATTAGATAATGCCATTACTGTTCTTGTATGCCACACCTGTCTGGCATAGTTGTCTTCAAAACTCCATGTTGCTGTCACATATAAACAAAAAAAGGGTTTCAGGTGCTTTAAAAAATACTAAATCACATTTTGTTTCTTTGTCTTTTCATAACTTGAGACAAATAATTCCACCACACATTTTTGTAGCCATTGAGCACTTGTGAATATATTTTCTTTATATACATCATTCATAAACTTCCTTGACACATCCCAACTTTGTTAAACAAAGCTTAGAAATTGTGTCAAGATCTGTCCACTACAAAGTTATAGCCATACAGCTTTGTGCAGGAAATGCTCTATTCTGTATGCCTTAGAAAGCTAACAATTACACTTAGTTAAACTGCAGAGTAACGGGCTGCTTATGACAGGCTGAGCAGGAATGGGCAGAAGTGACAATTGGCACTTTATGCTGCAGAACAGAAAATAATTCTTAATGTTATGAAATGCCTGTGTGCAAACATTAAAGGACAGAAATTTAAGCCTTAGTGCTGCCACAATGGAGAGACCCTTTTGTCCTAAAACAGATGGGGCCTTGAGTCCAGAGACTCTTTGAAGAGTAAGAAAAATAAGTATATATGCAGCTCCCCAATTTGACTTAAATAGTCCAATAATTATTTTGTGCAAACATCCCCTTAGCCTTGAGGAGCTATTTTAAACCCGATCCACTGTTTTACAGATAGTCTAGCAGAGAAGGAGTTGGCCCGAATCCTCACCATGAGACCAGAGCCATACCCATCAAATGCACTTTTTTCTTTGCCTTCGCAGCTCCACCCCATCAAAGGGCTTATACCACCATGGTAGCAGCCTGCACAGTAACTGACCTTTCTGCTGGATTTTAAGTGGTCAATTAGGGAGGTGGATTTTGCAATGAACTTTCTTAACATTGGTTTCTTCTGAACACAAGTTGGATGGTAATGATTTTCTTGCTGCAACTCTGATTTTTTGTTTTATATGACAGAATGACCTAGATTATAAAGGTTAGAGTCCCTACATCCTTCTGTCTCCTTCATCTGTTTCCACTTGAAAAGGAGCATTTTTTTTTTCACTGGCAGAGAATATAGAAACGATCCAGTGAAGCACACAAGCCAAAAAGTGCCAGTTATAGTAACCCAGTCTTGCTCAGACCTACCCACAGTGGATATGTAAGTCCCCGTTATGAGAGACAGTCCAGTTAGACAGAGATTCCTCTCTATCAGTTTATCACGTCCTTGGCTTCAGCTGTGTTTTTCACTTTGAAAGTCTAATGCAGAGGTCTTGCAATCAGAATAGTGCATTCCAATGAAATTGTAGTTTTAGGACATAGGTGATTTTTTTTTTTTTTTTTTTTTTTCTTAATTTTGATCTGATAGGAAGACAGAAGCTGACCCTGTCCTGACTGAGTTTATTCAGGCATAATGGGATATATTAACTTGTGTGCATGCAAGTCTTTAATATCATGTACTGCAGTAGCAGATGCTGGCTGGAAGAATAATAGTAAGAAATATGAGGCCAAAGGGGAAATGATGTGGATGGTTTAACAGCAACAAAAACAAAAACAGAAAATATAACACACAAACAAACAGGAAAAAAAAGCAGCAAGAACATTGCCCTGCATATTGGTCATAGTTTCTCTGCAGCCCCATTGCCAACCAGTGTCTAACAATGTTGTGGCCCTTTAGTACTGCAGTCTGCCTGAGGTTTCCCAGTCAAGAACCAAGACCTCTCTTCTTCCTCCTGTCTTCACCATTGGAGGTATGGCTAACACAGATGTCTCTGGACTACCACAGGGCTCACTTACGCCTAGTTAGGCTAGTGACAGATGTTACCTCCTGTCTCACAGCCTTCAGTCACTGCTGATAATGGAGGGGGCAGTTGTTTTGGCATTCTGTTTAGCTATCATTTTAGTTAATGTTATGAGAGGATGCAATTGGGCACGCAAAGCTGTTTTCCTTCATACAATAGGAACATCTCTTCTTTCTATCTTTTTTTTTAAAAAAAAAAAAAGAAAAAGGAAAACAAAGCTACCTTATATTTTCCCAGCTGCTCTTGCAAATCTGATCCTGGATTTTTTTTCCCCATTCTATGAATGGGGAAACTGTCTGTTAGATACCAACAAAGGATATCAGGTATTGGGGAAGAAAAAAGGACGAAAGTGGAACATACTCCATTATGATGAGAGAAGATTGCTCTGCAGAGACAGAGGAAGAACAGAAGTGCTGCATTTTCTGCAGGTTCTGCTAACTCTGCAAAGCCTTTTGCAAAAATTGTATTGGAAAAAATTCCAGGTCTTTGTCTCTAACTGAAGATTCCCATCCATTGCACTTGAGCAAGTGCCTACCTCACATCCAAGACCAAGTCTTAGATGAGCCTTTCAGGTATAGTGCCATCTGACAGTACCATGGGACACGATGATCAACCCCAATGCAAAAGTCCTGTACAGTGTGATACAGTTATAACAGAGGTCTGTGTTGGTTATTCTGCACCACAGTCCTGTCTATGATGATGATACACATACAGAGGCAAGCAGTATGTAAATCAGATCATTTCACATGTTTCCCAGTATTAGATACTCCAAACTGCTGAGGCTGTAGAGTTTCATACTCAAGACTGGATACACCCAAAATAAGGTGCTAAGAGAAGTTTCATGTCCCTCTGAGTCATGATTCCACACAAACACTTATTATTGTGAGGGTGCATGGGAAGGGGCTGAGGAAAGGGAAGGAAAGGATTACAAGCAGCTATCAAAACAACATTTCCAGCTATATAAATATACTTATTGTGTTTCTTTTAGGCTTACCATGATCTGTCAGAGAAGCATCGGCAGGCACAGTGGGAACTGGAAGAGGAAGATGACTGTGAGAGCACAGAGGCTGTTGCGGATCTCTACAAGGTGCCACCTCTAGTGATATATGTTATTAACTAAAATAATTCTGAAGATCCTATAACCCCATCACACAGTGTGAGGCCTCAGGGAAGGATTAGAGAATTGCATGAGAAATCGTGGCTGTTCCAGGAAGCTAGGTTGGCAAAGCAGATTGAAACAAGAGAGTCTTCCACATTAGCTTTCCTTTTCCATTATCTTCCCAGCACAGTATGTTTCCTAACCTCTTATTAGTCAGAAAATATCTGCATGGTCTGCCAAAATGTGCTGCCTGGGTGGCTGACAAGGCTGTAATAACATTTAGAGTATATACAATGCCTGGCGTTACTACCAGGAGAGAGACTTCATTTATGTACCATAATTATCTTCTCTACACCATGGTAGGAGGATACTATTCTTAGCTAACTTCACTACATGTCCAAAAATAGTTTTCTCATATCTTTTTGCTCTCAAAGAAATTATTTTGACACTAGTTAGTTCCCTGAAATAAGTTCAGATCTTTGATATAAGTAATATTTTTACACTCCTTAATCTTACTGATTTGGAAAGTATGTAGATGCATCACGCCTTTGCGTCATCTTTAATTATTTTCTGTCTGCACCGAAAAAATAAGATAACATGATCTATCTGATGAAGACCAAAAGCGTAGCTGGCAGTGACCTTTAATTAGGCTGAAACTAATCACTTTCAGCTCAACAGGATCCGTGTCATGATTAATTATGACCAAATCGGGGTTTAATGGAAATTTGTAGTCTCCAGCACATCAAGATAAGATACCCACACAATCTTAATTAGCACTGGTCCACAAGTGCTTTCTGAAATTCAACTGACAAAAAAAAATTCACTGCATTTAGAACAAAAAAAGTGTTTTTACCATGGTTTTATGTAATAAAGCAAGCAATAGGATGTTTGAGAAAAACTACTGCTTTGGAGAAAGGAAAAATTTGCTTGGAGGACTATTCCCATGAATCAGAATAGATTAATTATAGAAAACTATTGAAGAAAAGTCAGCATGTCTGCTGATACTACTGTGCATGCTCGATTCTCCAGAGTTACTGACTTCTCCAGCCTCTTCCTCATTTCACATGAAGTCTGTGGAGACCAAACGTTTTTTTCCCCTGCACAGTTTCACTTCATTTGTAAAATTATATTGCTTTCCTTTGTTGTGTACACTGCTTTAGTGACACCAAAACCAGACTGAAAATTCTATTTATTTCAGCCGTGTGTTAGCTAAGTTTTCTTTTTCAATAAAGAAAAATTGGTTTGGGTGATGCCAAGTTGCCAGGAGAACTGCACAAACTTGAACTCTGCCAATTCACCCAGCTCAAAGCTATTATATTCTATATTACAACTGCTCTCTTATTTCTAGACCCATACAAACACTGCCAGACATGAAAAACTGCAAGAAGTACTATAATCCAACTGGCATCTATTGGGTGAGGGTCCACAAATCTTGATTTCCACCTATTTTTACAATAAAACATTTTTATTGTGACATTTCACATAATGAGCAACTGCACTTTACTCCCTCAGCCCTAAGTACAGATACTACAGACTGTTTTAGAACAGCAGACTGTTTGTCAGTACACCTTATAAGCAGCATAAGCTAGAAAGAAGAGAAAGTACAAATGAGCATAGCCCTACTGTAGATAAATGGAGCTATTCTGACTTCTGAGGAAAATGCAGTAGTTAAACAATTTGTCTATTACCCAGGGCAGAACAGCAAACATAGATTTGCCATTGAGGGAGGGAATTTCATCTGATAACCACAATGCCTTTGCTTCTTCCTCTGTTTCACCACACTTTCAGAGCAAAACTGCACCTTGGACAACCAGAAGCCTTTCCCTGGACAGCAGGGCTTTACCTCTTTCCATAGTTTCTCCAGCTTTCTGCTAGGAAGAAGCTACTGCTTCCAACGGTGGGGGCAAGATACCCATGGGAAGGCAAGAGGAATTTGAGATACTCCACAGTGCAGTGATGTGACTGCAACTCAAGTAGACCTGAGCAAGCGAACATTAGACTAACCAGCTGGTACCAGCAACCCTCTCAAGGCAATATTCAGCCCTGTGCTGCAAGAGCTATGTCCCAGTTGGGTTTGAACCAGCTAGTTTGTAGAAACATCTGGTTTGGGGACATCTGCTAACACTGCAAAGCTTAATGCTGTCATTCCAGAAGGTTTGTACTCCATGTGGCTTAACTGGTAGACATTTGCTTTGCACTCATTTGTGAGGTTTGGACTCTGCTGTTTCTGTTCTACCACACGCAAGGAAGAAGATAAACTAAAGATTTTGTTAAACATTCTATTGTTCACTTGATCTCCATGTTTTCATAATTGCCAGTATGTGTTACTAAGGAAGTTAGAAGGTGAGAAAAGACCTTTACCAGTGGAGAGTTCTGTTCAGTTGCTTTTTATGACTCCAGTAGAAACTGAAACCTGGTAATATTACTGAAAAACTGCGTGAAACTCTGTATAGCCACACTAGCATGCTCATTATTTATACAGATAAAAATTCCTTAGCCGATGGTCCACAAGACATCCAAAGACTGTGAGACAATTTCAGAAAGATACATATGTTTGTAAACACAATCAGAGTGGAAAGAAGTAGAAGTAGTTAAATATTGAGTTAAGCCTAATTTTTATTTTGTTGCACTAACAATTAGCCTTGCAAAGCTACACAAGGTGGTTATGCTTTCCCCCACCACAATTTAAGTAGCCTGTGGATTTAAGAGAAATAAGACCGAGATGTCTTACTAGGAGCTCGTTACCTAAGCTCAAGAGGAGCAAAGTGTTATCTGCATTACAACTTCTCCATAACCAAGATTTAGCAATACTGTTCCATATGCCCCCTCTACCAAGTAGCTCATACTCTCTACTGGCCCAGGACTAAAAGCAATCAATCAATCATCTATTTTTTCTGGGCTGAACAATCTAATATCATCCAGTACCCACAGGATTTAGGGTTCCAGGCAAGTTCCTGCTTGTGTACCCTTTGCATCTTGGCTTTAGTTGGAAGCCCTCAGAACTGGAATGAATCACGGTGTTCTATTCAGATTAATGGCGGTAGAACCCCAAATAAGTTTTTTTTTTCTGTATCCAAGCCCTCTATTTTTTTTACATTGGTCCTTGGAACTTCATCAATACTGAAATCTACCAGTTAAACACCAATACCATAGTAAAGAGCAGCCATGTTGGCTGAGGTCGAAGACCATTTGGACCAATATCCACTAAGTTCGTCTACCAGTGTAACAGCACCAGTGTTAGACAGGTGCATAATATCTGGTTAGATAAAGTCCCTTTCTAGGGTGTACCTTCAGCTAAGGGCAGTTACTAGCAGCTTTCAAAGTAACTGTCTTAGAGCATACAGGTGCCTCCATCCTGTACTAACTTTCTGAACCATCCACTCCTATTTAAGTGCTGTATCGAAACTCGCGCTGTACATTATAAACTGGAAGAAATCCACCAGGAAGACAGCAGAGTGCCACCACCATCAGGCCACTGTTTTGTCCTGCCCCTTGCTGCTGCCCACACTGAGCAAGTCTGTGCCAGCAGCATCTTGTGGTCCCCACAAGCAGTGTGGTCCGTTGCTTACTCATTCAAGGCACAAAGTTCTCAGGAGCTGCACCCTGACAAATTCACTTGACCAAGCACAGAAGCCCAAGTGCCTGGCCATGGTCCTAAACTCATGGTCATAGACTGCTGTATTTGAAAGTCATTGCACTTTTTTTTCAAGGGAAGAGGACCTAGCAACACTCAAACCTACCTTCTCCAAGGACCAACTCCACACTCTCAAAACCATTTTCTGTTGTTTTTCACCCCACGTTTTTACCACCCTTTCTAAAATCTTTTATCACCTGTGTATTTACTCTGTTTCCATGTAGTTGTTTGAGTGGGGACATTTTTGGGACAGGTCGGGGAGACCTCTTAACAGCTCTTCCTAGGACAGCACAGTGCATAACATTATCATAGCCGCTAAGATGCTAGTTTGTGGTAGTTTAAAAAAAGATCACCGAAGCTCTAATTCCCCCCCCAAAAATGATTTGGTCTTTAAATTAGAGGCTATCTAGCTTATACATGATAAAAAGTTTAGGTCCTCCTTTCTTCCTTCAGTTGTGCGCCAGTATGACTTGATTTCTTTCTACAGTTATCTTGGTTTGTCCTAGAATAAGCAAGCAGGTAAGCAAACCTGACAGACTTAGTTTTAGTTTCATAAATAAGTAGAAAAATAACCTCCATGCACAAGGTGATATTACAAAGTAAGGAGAAGGTCACTGTATGATTAAGTAGGGAAGCAGTGAATATCCTGAATGACAGAAGAAAAGTTGTCACTTCACCATAAGTGCCACTCAGTGGTGGAAGAACATCCTTACCTTGTTCTCACAATGTTCTTCTAAGCCCTTCTCAAATCTCTCTGCCTATTTTTTTCACTTTTTCACCTTTCAAACAGTTTGTGAGTTCATCAAGATTTATGTAGCCCTCTAGCACTACTGTAGCCTGTAGTGCTACAGTACATTAAATAATTATTCAAATTGGTGAGTAAGTATGTAAAAAGGCAGTGGTCTGGAAGCTGACTGTGTTTGCAAAGAGTAATTGAGCTGGTTTTTTAATTATACACATGAATAAATCAATTAAAATGATTTAACCAAGGTCAATGGAATATGTTGATGCCTGAAGTGAATAAAGGATTTGTATTTAGAAGATTGCATAAGACTTTTCAACCATACTAGTGGATTAAAATAGTGCACTGTAGGTGAATAGTCTTCTCTCTAGGCACAGGCTCCATAACTAATTTTTGAAGTGTAAGTTGAGGAGTGGGGGCAAGTGATTTTGATTCTTGCAGTACGTCGTAACTGAAGGAGGAATTGTGTCAGAGCTAATTGAAAGGCTCAGCCTAATATTTTCAATAAACATAGTCTTTGGAGTTTTCCCTTACAGAAGGGATATTGTGTCACAATAACAATTTTGTATTGGCTTGAGTAGCTTCTGAATTGGAAGGTTTTTACTGTAATTTTCTTTCACATGACAGTAAAAGCACGTCCCCTACCCCCCAATTATATGCTGTTCTTTTTCTCCTGAAATCTTGGAAAGATTAATGGCTAGCTCCTTGCAAGTCCATCTCAAGTTTAGCATATGAGATGTTAACCAACCTTTAATCTTTTCTTTCTCCTTTTTTTTTTTT